>JAEQBH010006459.1:0-122719 GCA_016808115.1 Tetrastigma voinierianum
CCGATCCTCTTTGCTCTTGTTTTTTGCGGGAGGCGCGGTAATCGGGCCAATGGCAGGTTCCGAGTTTCGGCCCGACGATCCGAACACGCCCCAGCCCAGTTCTAGTTGAAAAAAGCATCATCACGATGAAGGGATTACGTGTTTAATAATGTTTGAATACATTGAAGGCTTTTTTTTTTAATTGAGTCAATTTTTGGGAATACGAGATTTAAATGATAGTATAGCTCTCAAACAGCCAAGAGTGTGCGGAACTTCAAAGGAAGTTAAGTTTTTCTTCAATTTAAAAGGGAGAAATAGTGAAAGGACTTTGCAAAAGATTAAGATTTATGGGGCGTTTATTTTTATTTATTTAATACTCCAATATAACTTTTGTTATGAAGGGTTCTTAATAATAGGTCAGTAAAATTAGTTGTTTATTTTAAAAATCAACATTTTATTTTATATAAATTTGAAAAGCCAAAATTTTAAACAAAATTTAAAAATACATATACTTTTATTTAATAATTAGCATGAAATCGAATCATGAAAATTTCAATTGGATCATAAAATATCTAGTTTTTTCTTGATAAAAAACATTAGAAAAGGCATTGAAAAGCCAAAAGTTAAAAAAGCTAAATATTTTGACTTTTTCTACTCAATCAAAAAATTAAAAAATCCAGCAATAAGTCAAAAAAAGGTTAAAAAACAAATAGGCCTAGGGGGCGTTTGTTTTTTTTACTTAACCTAAATAGAACTTTTATTTAGGTGAATGCTAAATAAGGCTTAATAGTATAAAGTATAAGTGTTTATTTTTTTAACATTGTATTTCTATTAATTATTAAGGTATTTATTTTTTTAGTTTAAAAAAATTGTTTGTTTTTTTAGTTTAAAAAAAATTGTTTATTTTTATATTAAAATCAATCTTAAATATATTAAGAAAATAACCTAAGTACTATTTGTTTGTGTAATTATGATATAACTTTATTATTATGATAAAATAAAAATGTTTATATATTATAGGTATAACATATTAATATCTTTAGAAAAAATAAAAATGATAAAATTATTTATATGATCAATAATGTATTATTATCATTTTCACAAAATAAAAAAAAATTAATTTATTATATTTATTTTATAGCTAAATAGAATATATAAAATTAATAATTTAAAAAATAATATATTGATGAAACTAAAATTAAATATTCCATGTTTTTAAAATATTTTGAAATATTATGTGTTGATTTTAGGCCCTGCATGGTTGAGCTGATTGGAGGAGCTATTGGGAGTTGATAGCTGATTCACACCCAATCAACACTTATAGGGTGCTTGGTAAAGACACTTAGTAGCTCATCATAGGTGATTGGGATAAAAGATCTTAATTAGAAAGGATTCTGAATAAGCTTTTCTAGCGGCTAACTAAAAAATATTACCTTTTCCACTTATATCCTTCTTTCCTTATACTATGAAACTCAGTCAATGCGAAAGATGAGTTCTTATTCTACGGTCTGATTTGTGAGTCCGGAAAATTCTCTACATCTTGGATGATGACGCGGATTACGCTGTTGAGTTCGTCTCATGAAATCTAGATACATAGTCGAATTTCGTAAAATTCCAAGACAGCAGGAATTTCCACGATATTTGAGGTGAGCAGGATAGATCCACGAGTGACGCATGAGGGTGTGGTGCCATGTGGCCCTAGAGGAGAGGACACCTGGCACATGAGTGGACGCCAAGTGTCATGCTCTTAACTTGTGCATGGAATGGGTAGATGAGGATGAGGCATGGAGAACACATGGCCTAGTAATGGCCGTGTGTCAAACCGGTTGGAAGGGGGTATCCTACACCCAAGCCAATTACGCACCGATGGAATGGAGAAGAGAGAGAAAGAAAGGGAGAAAGAAAGAAGAAAGAAGGATCCGCAGGCTTATGCAGGAGGTACTCGTAGGTACATTTAGAGCATAACGATGTACATTGCTTTACTCTTATTCGTTATTTAGACTATTATCATATAACTGTTTGACTACCTAGACTAGTCATAAGAAATGAGTGGGACACAGCACAATAAGTACCCGAAGGTACGGTACGGTACTGACGTGTTGTAGCATAAAACACAAGTGCCAAAGCACTAACAGAGAGTGATGTCGCACTAATCAGAGAGTACTGAAGTACTAAATGTTCCGAAGCATGGTCAGAGAGTGTCGTCGCACTAATGGTACAAAGTACTATGTGTGCTGCCACAATAACGAGGTGTTGTGTCATTCAATATCCGGTCTTAGGCAGTCCTACAATTATATGTATTCAGGAACTTACTATATTGTGCCTTAGGGACGTCAGGATTTTCAACATCAATTAAGCTTGCCCAGGCGACAAAGATTTACAATACGTTTTCACTTAGTTTCATTCTTATTTAAACCCCCATTAGTCATTTATTAGGGTTCTATACTATCGATTAATACAAAATATAGGACTTAACAATGCGAGAGTACAAAAATCAAAGTTTGTTGGAAACATCGATGCTTGGTACCACTTTGATCAGTCTCGTACCGGGTCCTTTACTAGTGAATAGGTACCGGTACCACTTTGATCGATACCGGTACCACTTTGCCTGTCCAGTAAGGTGCAGGTACCCACTTTGTTCTGACTACCAATGTGCGGGTTACGCAAAAAATGGTAGATTTTGCCATTTCTCACCCATAAAAACTCAAATAACTTCATCCAAACTCATGTATCTCATAATCCACCATGGAATCCTACCCAAACCACTCCAACAATGGGTTAGAATCAATAAAACCTATTTTTCCCAAGTTAGGGCTTTTCCCCAAAATCAAAATCACAAAAAGGGAAAGTTAGGGTTTTGTTTTCTTACCTTAGCCTCTTTAAATCTTCAGCCACAAGTTGCTTGATCACAAGGAGCAAGAAAATGGGAAGGCAACAAAAGCAGTCTTCTCTTCAAGCCCCCAGCTCTTCTCCCCTTTTCTCCTCTCTTTCTCCCCCAAAAAACGGGATTTGCTCCAAAAATGAGCTTTTATAGACCAAAATTTGGTCTTTAAACCCCTATTTCCTCAAGGCCTTATTTGGTTCCCCAAAACCCATTTTTGGGTTAAGTTCTCCCAATTTACTATATAGCCCCACATTTGTTTATTTGCACTTCCAAATCTAAATGTCACGCTAGACATATAATTTAATCTCTGATGACCCTTAGGTCCCTCATTTTCCTCCTTAAGCCTTGTTTGGCTTTTCTCTGTTCATTTCTATAATAATAGCATATCATCTTAACATATTATGACTTTTGTATCCATTTTGAAAATTTAAATTTACCTTACTTGTGGGGTTTTCAATTTCCGTTTTTCAGTTAAATTCTGAAAATTAAATTATACCTACAAAATACCCTAAACATGCTGAAAACGACTAGGGTGTATTTCGGGGTGTTACACCCACCCTCTTGAGTATCTTAAAGATCCTGATATACCTCGGCACTAGCTTCTCTGGCATGATGATATCTCTCTTGGCATCACCTTGAGAGGCGTGATCACCCACCTGAGCTCTAGAGGCGGCCAGGGTGCATCGGCATAAGCTCTTATCAGCTTTGAGCCACTTGAAGTAGCTTCCCGTATCAAATCCACTTTCGGAGTTTCTCTCCTAATAAGGTCGGACTAGTGATGGGACGCTCTCCCACCTCACAATCCGACAAATGGGATCAAACCTTACATCCCGTATAAATCCTCATGGTGCTTCATTCGTATACTCATTTGATATTTGTTGTAGAGATTCCACTAAGGAGTGAGGTGCTCTCCTCATTCACCCATGGATCAGGCCACATGCTCTGACATGTCCTCTAAAACCTATATGGTACTCTCCGATTGACTATCTGTCTACGGATGAAAAGCAGTGCTCATCATCAACTGTGTTCCCATAGCCTTTTGGAAACTCTTCGAAAATTAATAAATGCTTACAGGATCTGTATGATCTGATAAAGATTGACACTCCATGTAGTGGACAATCTCACGAACATACAATAGGTAGAATTCCTCGATTATGAAGGTCATCGCCTTTTGCTAGAAAATGTGCCAACTTAGTGAGCGATCACTATCACCCACATCATACCTCCGCGGTGTCAAGTGATCAAATGGTCACAAATCCATCGCGTGATGTGATCCCACTTCCATGCTTCACCTCTAATGGTTGGAGTAAGCCACCTTGCTAGCAGATCATTGACCTTTACCTGCTGACACGTGAGACACCGTCGAAAAAAATCTCCAACGTGTCGCTTCATTCCACTCCAATAATATTGGCAACAAAGATCATAGTATCTCCATTTTTGGATGCTGTAGTCGGGAGGCGGTGGGCTCGGATCTCCTATCGTCGGTCGGTTCGAGAGACCACAGCCCATCCCTATATCGAAGACTACCATTTGTGGATGGCGATTTTCCGTCACCCGTGCCCAGGCGCGCGGTCCTTGATGGATGATATCTCATTATATTCTTGCAGGACTCAATCACTGCCGTAGGAATGAGGCGTAGCCACGAGCTCTGGCCTCCTAAGCCCAGATCATTGTACCGCAGTCTAAAGCATTCCACAGTGTCGAGCATCGCCACTCTCGGGGAAGCTACACTGTAGTACTTCGCGGCACCCGGCCCGAGTGGATCGGCAACTTGTTTGCCTTACCATGATGGTTATCATAAAAGGTAAAGAAGTCATGTCCTCCGGATACTCCATCCATTTGCATTGCACTCGCGTATTTGAGTCCGTTGTGAAATATACTTTAGACTCTTGTGAAGTCTTTGAAAATAATTCGCCCCATTCACCATACAGTAGTGGCGCGAATCTTTAAGGCAAAGACTATGGCCCGCGGCTTCTAGGTCATGTGTGGGGTAATTACGCTAATGATTCTTTAGTATCTGGAACATAAGCTAGCCCTCGGTGCATCCAAAGGCATGCCGGTCCATCCTTAGAGCATCCTGGCCACAGTGTATCTACGTCCTGTTCGGGACAATCAGAATAGGAGCTGAAGTAAGCCTTCTTTTCAACTCCTGGAATGCCTTCTCACACAAGTCATTCCATTCAAACTTAACCCCTTAGAGATTCGATCTAGTCATAGAATAACTGACGAGAAGAAATCCTCGATAGACCTCTGTAGCACCAGTAATCTAGAAAGCTAGCATTATCTCGAGAAGACTAACTTCGGCCTCTCCCAACTCATAACAACCTCTACTAACACACCTGAAGCCAACATGACGTGTCCCAAGAATTTCACCTCAGTAAGCCAAAACTCGCACTTACTGAACTTGGCGTAAAACTGATGTTCTCTTAAGGCCTGGAGAACAATCCTTAAATGATCCTCATGCTCCTCCTCAGACTGGGAGTAGATCAAGATGTCGTCAACGAAGACCACAACAAACTGATACAAATAGGGTTGGAATACCCTATGCATGAGATCCATGAATGCCGTTAGAGCATTTGTCAATCCGAAAGGCATCATTGTGAACTCAAAATGCCCATACCGCGTCCTAAACACTATCTTAGGGATATCTGCCTCCTGAATCTCAATTGATGATAACCAGTGCAAAGGTCTATCTTGGAGTAGACTTGCGCCCCTTTCAGCTGATCGAACAAATCATCAATCCTCGGTAATGGATATTGATTCTTGATCGTAACTGTGAGACCCCGGAAAATCCATATTTCCTAAGGAAGGATAAAATGGTAATTTCGGTCATAATCCAGAATTTTTCTAGATCTCGGATGATGAAACGGACTTCACCGTTGGAATCGTCTCGCGAAATCTAGCTACCACGTCGAATTTCGTTGAATTCCGGGATAGTCGGAATTTCACGTTTTTCGAGGCATGTAGAGGAGTGCGGGACACTTGGCACTTTATGGAGTGGCTGGGGCATGCGTGTCAAGGTATGGGCAAGTCAAACATGAGCTCAAGGGTGGGCCATAGGTGACACATGGCAGTGCCGATGGGAAATCTCTAGTGGTTGGATAAGGAGGATAAGGTGTAAATTCTCTCGACCCGATAGGAATTTGACATGTGGCATTGAAAGGACTTTTTTCTCTTGTCCCCGATCTTGACCAAATGGATTGGGAGAGGAAGAGAAGAGGGGAAAGAGAGCAAGCCCAGGAAGAGAGGGGAAAGTGTGGGATTTTTTTTTTAGAGAGAGAGAGCCTCCTACCTTCTCTCTAGAATTTTTCGGCCGATCGGGGCCAGGCGAGAGCTCAGACGAGACAGGAGCAGAGTTAACCACACGAGGAGGATTGCGTGGGTACCCGGAGTTTTGGTGGGTTTCGACAAACTCGGGAAGGTCAGGGTTTTTCTCCTACTTGCAGCACTTTTTGTTTAGGGTTATGTAATGGATGGGGATTTGTTGAGGCACAGATGGTGATAGTTTCTGATTCCAAAGATTTGGGTAGATTGAAATCCACTAGAGTGGTTTGGGCAGTCAAATTTGTTTGTGTGATTTATTGACGATGTTGTGTTATAGCCATGAGTGAATAAGATGCTGATTGTGATCTTGAGGGCGGTTCCAAGATGAACTGCCGGATTGTGCCTTAACCCATGTGAGCTAATCTTATGTTATTGTTATAAATTGAATAACATGATTTATGAAATTAATTATGTTAATATATGCATGAGTGATATATTAGCATGTGTTGAATGTTGTTGTTGCCAGTGCATTGCACTTAGGTGGGAAGTATTGAGTAGGGAAATTCCTTCGGGCATTCCTTAGTCGAGGAATATTTTTGGTCTAGAAAGACGCACTTGGGGATCAGGAGTGCCATTCGGGGCCATGACGAAGAAATATTGTGGCCTTCCATTTCTATTTTGGCAAATTAAGTGAGAGACCCATGTTTTTGTATAAATTGTAATTAAATACAATTGTAAACATTTTGTAATTAAATCATTTTTGTATAAAATATACATTTTATGAGTATGATGTGTAGGCCCAAGTGGCCATTTTTGCACATGTATAGGTCTCATGACATGAGACATATGAATTTCAGCCCAGGTTGGCGAGTTTGGTCGCGGACACCGGGTTTGGGAGTGTCCACGGTAGCCATGTTCAGCTGTCGATAGTCGATACGATCGAAGAGTCTTGTCCTTTTTGTAGTAAACAAAACGAGGTGCCACATGGTGAAGTGCTTTCGGTCTAATAAAGCCGCATCACGCAATCCACAGCGGGTTTAGACCTTGAGTTCTACAACTCAACCCGATCTGATCACTGCTGAGGAGTCATAAAAATGGGTAACATACCGAGTGTAACTCGATATGAAAGTCACCATCCTGTCTGAAGGTAATCCAGGTAGCTCATCTGGAAGCGATCCTCCTTGCTCTTAGCCACCCAAGGTAGACTCAAATCATGTCTCTCCATCCTGTAGGGTAAGGCTTCTTCAACCCATCAAGCCCATCCCTCCACGGAGTCGGTACGATGCAGGGTAAAGAAACAAGCTATCACACGAGAAAGTCACCTGAATGCCATCCCATGTGTGCGGTAATCCTCTGCTATACCAATTTAATGGCGTCTTAGTATTGTGGTCAGGCCAGTCCATCCTAAGGATGACATCAAACTCCGATATGTCCATGACCCTTAGGTTCATAGTGAGCAAAATCCTGAGACCTCTAACTCACAATCCCAACATATCTGATCAATCCTCCACCCTAATCCACAGGGAGATTTCACATAGCAGTGTTTCAGTTTCAACCTCTAAAGCCCCGAAACTTTTCACACATTATGCAACTATAAGCATGAATATGATGCATCCAAAATTTAAACAACATTCTAGTTAAAAGTGCGAGGCGAACGTGCTGTACATGTTTGATCACGCAATCTCAGTCTGCGATGCCACTTCGTAGACATGCCCTTAGGTCCCTAAAGTACCGACGTCGAAGTCTTGGCCTCGACCCCGACCCATGCTTTGCCCCATATGGCTCATCTGCGACATGCCCTAGGTGCTTGTGCAGCACCCTAGGATTGATATCGGTTCCCCTGGCCCATGTTGGGGTAAGGAGGAACAAACTGCGTTTATGCATGTCCCACTGACGATTGGGGCTATGGTGTCCCATAACCCTGGGATCCCCACCTCACGAGGGACAATCACACTTCCTTGCTCTGTCTGGGGCGACGCGAGTAATAACATGTCATCGGGTGGCGGCTAGAAGCCACAGTGCGGCCTTGGTGAAGTGATCATCGCGGCCTCGTCCACTGAATTCAACATCTTAGCGAAGTCTTACCTTCTTCACAGAGATAGAGAAGAGATTCAGTTCTCCTTTCTCTTAGCACTAGTGCTTGTATTCTTTCTGACTAGTCAAAAACAATGACCCCATACCATGGGTCTCCTCCTCCACTGAGGCGGAGGGATCATGTGCCTCGAGCCTCTGGAGGGTTGCAGTCCCCCTTGGTTCCTAATTACACCAGCTTGTGCGATGGTGGCAACAACAACACCTTCTTCACGTAGGTACAAATGGTCAGTAGCAACAACAGCCTCTATGGAGGTCTGTTAGTCCAAAGCCGGTGGTTGTGGGTTATTACTCCGCCCACCACCCCAACGTCTTCTTCCTCTGCTAGCCATCTACACATGTCAGATAGTAATAGAGTTCTCAAATTTCTATCTCATTCTAACTAGTAGTGCACATGCTAACCACTAATAGACTTTAACATCATGAACTACACCGTTTATCCCTTTTTCCTTAGTGGTGCATAATGCCAAACACTAATACATAAGTTCTTGAACTATCATGTTCATTTTGTTTTTGAGCCCCCAAGGTTATGTTTTCTAACCCAGTGTTCCATATACAATCCACCATGTATATTATTCACACAAATCACCACATATCATACGGCGTATTAAGCCCAAAATCGCAACACATAACAATTTTGATCTAGACCCGAAGGTATTTGTATACCAAAATTCTATTAGAAAGTTGTGCTTATTTTAGGAATTACTTGTGGATACCCACATTCGAGCTCCCTAGGTAATCGTTTACCTAAGCTTTGATACCAAACTGTGACGCCCCCAATCCGAGGGTCCCGTTGACAACCCGTCAACCTAAGGAATTCCTATGGATTTCGGGTGACTCGATACCACACTATTGTGTCCCATTTATCGGGATCCATATTTTCCTATCGGAGCGAGTCTCCTTTGTTCGGGGAATACATGACATACGACACAATAAACAATACTGTCATAACCCACAATCAGGGGTCTTAACAAAGTAATATTGACCACACGGGGTCCATGTCCACATCTAGATATACATCCCTTTCTTGGGACCCATTCATTCACGTTTCAATTCCTAAAATATGAAAATAAAACAGCAATTATAGTCCATAAGAGTCGGAGTCATGACCTCTTTACCATAATTACATACCCAGGCTATTTGAATGATGGTCGAAAGAATTTGGTTATATTCTTTATTAAAATGCTGTACAAGGTAATATCAAGGCCACACATCGGCCTCCTTCATAATCACGGCCTCGTCGGAGCGCCATCTCCCTGTACACCCCTTGTACCTGAAAGGGTCCGCGGCGGGGTGGCTTGATGCTCGACCGAAAGATTCTCCCTCTGAGGGCTACTCCGCCTAAATGCACATACAATGACATACATACATCAAATCACATTCCATACAGAAAATGCAATCCTATATGAAATATTTCATGTCATGCATGAAATGAGACTCCTCATGCCCATAACCAGAGTCCAGACCGACTCCCTCACACATGCAAATGCCAAGTGTGAAAACCCGGTCCCGATGGTGTTTCACTTGTGTGAGAAGCAACCCATTCAGACTGACCCTCAATATTTATTTAATTTCATCAAATCTCGTGTGTTTTTGTGGGTCACGAATTTAAAGGTCTCGCTCGAGCCGCACGACTTAGGCACACTTTAGCAGCGGGCTTTCATCGGCTGGAAACATATGTCTAACAAAGAATAAAATTTGGGCTCACCGAGATGATCTACCCTATCTTGCTTCACTTGAACACACGAAATTTATTATTATTATTTTATGCACCATGAGTCTCAATTTTGGACGTTGTCCCAATTTCCGAGCTCACTACACATTCACCAAGAATGGTGAATAACCAATACCATGCACACACACCCGACTTGACGCGATGTCCCCGTGCATATGAAATGCAATTATGCCATTTCATACTATAACATGTTACATACACAATAAGAGCTACATGTAATATTGATAAATTCCGGATAATTATATTTTCTACATATAATTTACATTCATCACAATTTCCATGTTTATACATCAAGCAAGTATATATTAACATGATTTTTTTACACATAACAACATATTTATTTATTTTTCAGTGATAACGCATACCAAGGAAATGGCTGAATCTCGTACCCACATAAGCGGGGCACCTCTCGGTCCCTTCCACGGCCATGAACCATTTTTTGGTTCCATTCATCAACAAATTACGTGATCCCGAAGACATCGATCCGGGATTAAAACCAAACCTCGACCCGGTCACGGGGCTTGCGGAACTTGATCCAAAAATTTCCAATATTCAATCCCAAAATCTTAGGACTAAATCATGTGGCGATTCGACCAAGAAACGCCCATACCATTAAATAGCCTTTAAATGAATAATAATCCAAGTAGGTAAATTCCTACCTCTTGAGTTTGTGAAACTCGATTTTGGTACCTACGCGTAGCCCTCGTTGCGTGGATCGACTTTAACTCTCGAACCGTCGAGGTTCGATAGTTGGAACACCGGGAAAAACTCCCTTTTCTTGTCTCCCCTCTTTCTTCTCTCTCTCTATCTGTTTTCTTTCTCTCCCTTTCCTGTTTGCTTCTCGTCTTTCTTTTTTTCTTTCCTTTCTCCCCTTCATATCCATTGAACATCCTTTTTGTTTGCTCCCCATCTGATTTTCCCATTCCTCTTTTTCTCTTTCTTTTTCTCTTTTCCTTCATTTTCTATTTTCTTTCATTTTCTCTTTTCTCTTCTACATTTTGTCTATCTCTGAATTTACTAAATGGGGAGGCCCTCCCCCACTTTCGCCTCTCATCTCGACATGACACTTATCTCCTTCTCCCCGATTTTCTTATTTTCATGATTTTTCTTTTCCCATAATTTCCTCATTTGACACATGGATCAATGTGAGTCATTCATCCAAGTTTGCTACACCACATGGCTATCATGCCATGTGTCCCCCGATACTCGATGCCTCGAAAAACGTGAAATTCCAAATGTCTTGGAATTCGACGAAATTCGACAGGATAACTAGATTTCGTGAGAAAAATTCAACGGTAAAGTTCGTTTCGTCTTCCGAAATCTAGAAAATTTTCGATTTTCAACCAAAATTACCATTTTACCTTTTTTAAGCAATTTTTCTGGGTTTACAAAGATCTGTAGTTTGTTTCTTTGACAATGGATATTGGTAACGAGATAAGCTGAAATATATATGTTTAAGAAAATAGTGGCTAAAAAGCCTACTTTCTTAACTCAAAACTTAGGCTAGTATAATTTCTCCATGCTTTTAGCATTATTTTTGCCTTAGGCTTGTTGAGTCTTTATAAGTCGTAGGGTCAACATGATCTTTTGGGTGATGCCAAACATCTCCTACATGGTAGGGAAATACTACTTAAGGTATTACCCATTGATGAACCTCTGGTATGGCTCCCCTTGTAGATTTGACATTGAATGTGTTTTTTTCATTTCCATAGTAGGCTTTCCCAATATCACCTTCTAGGGTTGACTTCCTTTAAAGGTTTTACTGGTGATCCCCTTGTAAATGTGGTCTTCATCTACTGTAGGTTGTTTCTTTTTCACTTCTACAAGGATTTTCTCCATCTCCTTTGACTTAAAGAAGAGTGGCAAAGTCAGAGAAATAGTAGAACAATTCAAATAAAGAGGAATTGTACCTATGAGAATAATTCCCGAATCTGTTTCTTTATTTGAACTACAAATAGACTTAGCATCCTTTATAACTCTTCTTCCAAATTTTGTTTTCTATGGAGTAGGCATTGCTTCTTCCTTCAAGATTCCTTAGTCTTCTTTAGGTGCTTTATTAAGTTGCCTTTTCTCCCTAGCTCTTTGTCTCTGCACTCTTCTTTTTTGAGTTTTGGTGAGCTTTTGGGGAAATTTCTTATGTTACACCACATGCCACTCTTGTTCAGGTGAGACAAAATGAGAAATTATAAACCTTGAAGGCATTTTCATCCTTAAAGGATTGTTCATGCTCTTTTTCCTTGGAGAAGTATGTCTCTCTTTTGGAGAAACATTCTTTTACTTTAAGAATCTCTCATCCTTTGCTTCCTACCCGAACCCCATTGAATTTTGCCCAAATGAATGGTTTGGATGCCCTCATTTTTTCTTTTCTCTAATTGCAGACACTCCTCTTTCTACAACCAGATCATTTTTATAATTCAAGTATTTCTTAGGAATCCATACCTTTCTTATCCTAAGGCTTGATGGAATTCCTCTCGCCTTCTTTGAATTCATCACTACCTTGAAGTCAAAAGTAGTTGTGTTGATTGAAGCTACTAGTGGGTATGAGTCTTCATCAATCAATATGGCTTCATTTTCTCCAAGGAACTTCACCATGGCTTTTTTTTCCCCAAGGAACTTCAGTATTCCCTTGTTGACCCTATCTTTGATAACATTCCTCAAACTCCAACAAGAATTAGTACTATGATTCCATGAGTTGTGATACTTATAGTAGACTTTTCTTTTAAGCTCTTCTTTGCTGGGGAGTTGGTGATCTTGAGGAAAAGTGATGAACTTCTCCTTCACAAGGAATTCCTCAGTCTTTTCCACATCAAATGTATACTGAGCTTATGCATTAGAGGCTTGTGACTTCTTTCCTAGGTCAGGTGGTGGAGGTGACTGCATAATAAATTGGGGAATTCGTTGTCCCCTATTAGCACCTACTCCAAAGGGTGGGTGCATGGTGCTCCCTAAGCCTTTAGTAGAAGGAAGTGGTTCATTATTGACTCAAGGTTGTGTAGTTGGGTTGGTGTGAGAAAAGACATTTTCAAGAGTTCGTGTTCTGACAACATTAGGATGTCCACCAATTACACTCACCGGACTATCAACTTGCACATGTGAGTTGTGAAATTCACTAGGTTCACAAAAATTCTCGAAGTACTGCCCCCGAGTTCATTATATAGTTGCCTTGTAGGTCCAGAAACAACTTTTTGTTTGTGTTGTCTCACTTCTCCAAGAATTTCACTTAGGATTGAGTTTGTTTTTTTCGCTCTTCCACAGTAGCCTTAACCTGCTTGGCCATGGCTTTAGCATGCTTTTCCATAATGGTCTTAGTCTGCTCTATCCTAGCCTTAGCCTGATCGGCCCTGACCTTGGCCTGCTCAACCATTTATGCTTCAAGTCGTTCAAAACGTTGTATGGCCATCAAGCTCTGATTCTTCAATTCCTTTATCAATGCTTGAAAATCATTAAATTTGTTAGATAAATGATTTCTTTGCTCCACCATTATTGGAAAAATCCCTTCTTGTGCTTCTTATGCAGCATCAGATCTTGAGTCCCGAGACTCTACAAATATCTTACTCCAAAACATTGATGGCATCTTCAACAAAGATAGGTTCCATCGGGCGTGCCAAAAATATGTTGATGATTTTTTGGAATTTTACTTGTTATATAACTGACAATTAGAGAATAGTGTATCTGACGTGCTGTAAATTAAAATGTTTCCAAACTAATAATGTGCGAAAATCAAGCTACAAATATACAGAAAAACCAGTTTATTATAGTTTCCATATGTGAAGTTCTAGATCTAAATATAAAATATACAATAAATGATGATACATTAAAATAGAAAAGTTAGTTATTATTTACTAAAAATTATTGGAGGAACTAATTTGTATTTCACTAGGAAAATAATGAATGAATTCTTTGGAGAAATTGCTTTATATTTCACTAGGAAAATTGAAGCGACAAAATCTTTGTAAAAATAAAAGAAACTTGAAAAAATTCTAGGAATGACTAGCTTGCTAAAAGTGATTCATTGTTGTTGATTGATCGGTTGTTGGTCCCTTTCCTCATGAGAGCTCTCCTCCTTTTATAGGAGTCCTTGAAGAACTACCCAAGTCGTGTATTTTCTCCACTCCCCACCTCCTTAAGTAACTACCCATGTCTCCATTAGAAAGGCTTGAAGAACTACCCAAGTCCTGTATTTTCTCTAAGTTTCTCTATTTTCTTGTCATGATCTCTGAAAAATCTCTCACTTATCTTCCAATGGCCAATCTTCAAAAATATTTAAATTCTCAAAAATACCTTGAGCTTTTGCCATGGCCTTTTCAATTGGGTTTAGGCTTATTTCACTTAGATTTTAACCTTAGACTTGGGCTCATACCTAAATAAACACTGGGTCATGCCAAATTAAATTTGGGTATAAATAAGAACCAAACACATTCTCTTTGTTTTCCTTGTTCTTTTTATTTTTTTTGGAACAAAAAACAATTTTAAAATTAGTAAACAAACATGCCTCAGCCCACTACATTTCCTTGTCTATAGTGGTGCGGAAAGTGGCATGAGGAAAAAAAAAGGTGGACACGGGATTTTATACTAACAAACCAAACTTGATCCTTGTTACCTTATCTTCCTTATGATAACGTTGTCGCCATAAATGGGTGTGTAAATTAATGTGCTTGGTTAAACAGGAGAAGACTTATCTTAACAATGATATTCATTTTTTTTTTAGATGTCAAAAAAACTATGATTTTCTTTTTCCCTTTTTTAGAGGAAAGATGCAATATGCTTTTTTCACGATTGAAGGTTTGGCTTATCATGACAGGTCTAAATCATGCATGTAAATTACACAAAACATTCTTCTTCTTGGTTTGAGAAACTTCAAGACACTTTGTTAAAGCTGCTGGTTTAAGGACTCAAAGTTAAACCACGTTCTGCTCTTTACACAACAATTGTAATGTTAGGTACAAATATCTTTAAAAAGATCGTTGGAAAAACAAAAATGAATTAGGGTTTTAGTCTAGAGTTTGGTTCCTAAAAATACAAAACAAATGTAAAAAAAAAACGATTTTCTAATATTCGGTTGTTCCAGTAAATTTTGTAAAGAAAATCATATAAATTAAAATTAATTAGAAATTATATATTTTAAAATTATTCAATCTTTATAATGAGGAGTTAAAATAAATTCATTAAATTTTTAAATATCAATAAAAATAATTTATTGATATTTAAATATATTTAGTTTTCTTTCCTTTTTTAGTTTTCTATTACTTTTCTTTCATTTTATTACATTAATGTGTTTAGGGAAATTTCATAGTAATCCATAGATGATTGAATTGATACAGTTATTTTTTACCTTGATAGATGATATTATTAAGAAAGAGATGGAGTAATAGGAACAAACAATGTACAGGGGATCATAGAATGACCCCATTTTTTATTGTTAGATAAGGATATAGAAGCTAACAGCTTTACATTCATGCATCACCCACCCAGTGGGTTGGAAGCATAAACGGCTTCGTAGCCAAATAAGAACCCATGCAGACTACTTATTTATATTAATCTAACACATAATAAAGCATGTGTTCATGGCTGCAGCTTCTTTTCACTTCATCTCAAAGCCTCTCAGGCACTCCAAACCTTTTTCTCGGTGCAATCAAGCACTTTCTCTGGGCTCGGAGTTTTGTGCCCCTTCTTGGTAGGGTAAGTGGGTTGTATTGCAATCCCGCACGTGCCGGCGGCATTGCCGGCCACGTTACGATGCATCCTTATATATCCATTTTCTCCCCACTCAGGGCCCCATGAGTTCCTGACAATCCAATGGTCAAACCATTTTCTGAACCATACCCTGCAACCACAGCATGGTCCAGATTTGTTCCGCATGAGCCAGTGAATACACCCTGCATGCATAAAAAAAAATAATGCATTAACTTTAATTATTTAGTGTATTTTCATAATGCTATTTGTAGGCAGAATATTCTCACACCCTCACAAGAGAAACTGCCTTACTTGACAAGTATCACTTCATGGTTATAAATTAGCCCCTCATGGTCTTATTATATAAGAGGGAGGGAGCTTCTAAAGAAACTTTGAAACCTCCGTTGTTACATAGATTTGGAAGCTTTTGAGGCCATAAACCCACGCTTCTCTTCATCTAGCTAGATGGGAAGAGTTGAGAAGCCATGAGAGAGTCACCTAAAGTTTTCTAGAGATATATTGTAAAATTCTGTACAATATGAACATGGACTTAATTTGTTCAACTTGATATGTATATATGCATGCATAGATCTATTTCGCAAACTTTCAAAAGGGTAGTGAGAGGATACGGTCACTTACTGACTGGTAGAGTGAAAAGTCATCGCCTCCAGCATCAATGGAAACACTGACTGGTTGATTTGTCACGGCTTTCTGCAAGGATTTCTCGTCTTTTTCTGGGGCCTCTTCATATCCGTCAATGGATACAGCCTTAGCACGATTAGGATTACATTTTGTCTGAACACCCTTGAATGGGTAATGTTTTTCAGTATCAATGCCACCGTTGTTGATGATGTAATCAAAGGCTACTTCCATTAAACCTCCGTCGCATCCATGGTTTTCTTTTGAACAATCCACCAGCTCTTGCTCGGACAGAGAGATCAACTTCCCTGTTACTATTTGGTTTAACCCTTCCACGGCAGCAACGGTCGAGAATACTTGTAGCCTTCATCAACCAAAATCAGTGATTAATTTTAGCACACCAAATGTTTATTTGATGAGAATATAAATTCATTAGAAAAATCACACACCGCATTCGCCTTGGTTCTTCACAAAAGGAAGAACGGCCCCTTTCTTCCTCCAGTCCCACGACGTGGGCAAGTACTCGTCGGCCTGATAAGCGTATCGATCGCTAGCCCGACTCCCTCTCAAACTCCGCCGGCTTTCGTCAATTTTACTCAAGTATTTTGATCAATTTTACTCCTTTTTTGGTCAGATCGGCGAATCTCGTTAAGCAAGCTTGTAAAGTCAGGTTCATACGCGTTTACGTTTCGTCAATGAACCTGAGATTATCCTTGAAAATCTCAAAACGCCTCTCTTTCTCCCCCAAAACATTATACATCTTCTCATGCCTCATCATCCATGCCTCGAACATCGCCATCACCTCCGTTTCCGTCCTTTTTTGGAGGCGGTGGTCGCAATTGAGGATGGACATATCGGCAGCGGAAGAGAGGGCGGCAGGAAGAAGAAAGAGAGAAGCAAAGCAGCCATGAGAGGAGATTGAGGGAGAAGCCATGGAAGAAGTTGGTGAATATCGAGTTAGACGAAGGGGATTTTATACCCTGTCAGTAGGCACTAAGAATATATTCAAGGGGTGAGCAATTATTTGCTTTGGTGGTGTGGGTTTCAATGGGGATTGGACTAGCCCCATTAATGGCTTGTCATGTTGGAAATTATGATCCGATTGAAGATACGTACAAGGGACAAAGACATGAACAGTTTGATAATAAAATTATTATTATTATATAAAATTTAAAATTATTTAATAAAGATTATGAACAAGTAACTCAATAGAAAAGTGAAATAAAGTCGTTAAACTATATCTTCACAAGATATTAAAGTTATTAATCATAATTAATACAAGGAGAATCAAGGATTAGATATGACAATGTCTGAGAGAACAATCTCATTTGGATAAGTTAAGTAAAAAATTTAAAAGTCAAACACATCCCTTATTTTTGTTTTTCTTTTTCTCATTATTATTATTATTATTATTATTATTATTATTATTATTATTATTATTATTGTTGTTGTTGTTGTTGTTATTGTTGTTGTTGTTGACATATATTCATTTTACACCACATCATAGTATTAAGCTTTGTGTGTCACAAATTTGTCTAGGACTCGAACCCTAGAACCCTCCCCTCCCTATGTCATCATAAACTCATTTTTTGAAAATAAAAGATTTCATTGATTCAAACTAGCAATACATTCGATTGAAACAAAAAATCTAAGTCACTAAAAACCCTGACGGATGTATGACGTCAGAAGTTAATAGCGTAATGAAAAGGCTCTAAAACAGCATAAATTTGAAAATTCTATGGTGACTATAATATAAATTATTCATGTTCTGCATCATACTAGAGATCTTGATTTGAATGGATGTCTCTATCTGATCAAAAATGTTTTGTCAATCAAATCGCCCACATACTAGAAACCCGCTGCCAGCAAGATAGCCAACAAAAAACTATTGTACTAAAAGAGCGCCAAAACACACATCGCGAAGACATCACAACAAAGAAAAACAAAAATACTATGATTTATGAAAAGACCATAGAAAGAAATAGAAAAAAGATCGTAGAGAGCAGTTTGTAGACTAGCCAAAATCACCACTCCTTCTTAGCAAAATGTGAACTAATACAAAACTGACTTGCAACAAAAAACTCAAGTCTAACTTTTGGAAATATAAAATCCTTCTATTGGGGTCGAAAAGATGAGAAGGAGTATGATCGAGAGGATTGGAATGTGAGGCAGTGGCAAGAGGCGGAAAAGAAACTGTCCACTCTATGTCATCCTAAGCTCTTAACCACTTGAACTACATCTTATTATTTTCTTATTATTATAATTATAATTATAATAATAATAATAATTATTATTATTATTATTACAATTATAATTATAATAATAATAATAATAATATTATTATTATTATTATTATTATTATATATTATTATTATTATTATTATTATTATTATTATTATTATTATTATTATTATTATTATTATTATTATTATTATTATTATTATTATCATTATGATTATTACTATTATTATCATTATCATTATTATCACATTATTATTATCATTATTATTATTATTATTATTATTACTATTATTATTATTATTATTATTATTATTATTATTATTTTATTATAATATTTATTATTATTATTATTCTTATTCTTATTATTATTATTATTATTATTATTATTATTATTGTTATTATTATTATTGTTATTGTGTGTTCTTATTGTTTATTATTATTATTAATATTATTATTATTAGTGTATTATTATTGTTGTTGTTGTTGTTGTTGTTATTATTATTAAGACATATAAATCATATAATAATTAGTGGTATATTATTTTTATAATTAAAAATAAATTTATTATATTTTTTATTATAAAGTGTTTGTACTCATGTTATAGGGGTTCTAATTAACACGAAATAAGAGTATTTAAAATTTTGTCATAAAGTCCACATGCTTAGCTCATTTGGTAGAGCATTCAAAGTTTAAAAAGACAGGACATCCAGGAAGGGATTCAACTCCGGTGGGGATAGTTTACTGTATTATAACAAAGTACTTAGTTGTAAAAAGAAAATCATTAAGGGGACTGAGCTCGAAGCCCAACAATTATCTTATATTTAATAAGTTAATAATAATTACACTCTCACCCAAATAATAATTACCTTTATGAACTCTTACAATAGCTATATAACTACTAGTTCTCTAAGTAATATGGTAAATTTTTATTTTATTATATTTTAATTTCACAACTCTCTTTTTTTTTTCTTTTTCTAAGATTTATTTCTTATTCATCCTACTTATTATTAATTTTTACATCGTCTAGTTTTTTTTTTTTTTTAAATAAATTTATTGATTCAGGTTGGCAATACAATAGATAGAAACACATAATCCAAAGTATTAAAAACTTTAAAAGATGGCGCAACATCCAGGTTAATAGCAAAAATAATATGCTCAAACACTAATAGAGCCAAGTAGTGCCTAGGGGGACCATATGCCTCCCCTGAAAAAAAAATTTGGTAAGAAAACAACACTTGAAATCACCAAGATTCGAACCCTATACTACAGTATGCCCCCTTGAAATGGCGAAGCAATGCATCAACTGGGCTACCAGCCCTTATATGTTAATTTATGCTCCCTCTAAGAATAAATTCTAGCTCATGTAGCTAAGCTCAGAGTCTATACATTTGATAATAAAGATATACAAATATTTAAGGTTTCAAATTTGCAGCATACTGGCGAGCATGATTTGATCTGATGAATCTATCGAATCGAACTTTGTCATTTGAACTGCCAAAGCGAAAACCCACGAAGAAGCTAATTGTCTGCCGCTTCCAAACAAAACAGCATTCTGACAAATTCGATGACAAAAATACAAAAAACAAAGGCAAATTCAAACGGTGTGGAAGAAGCCATTTTATTTGAAAAAAAACCCAAATTTGGAATCGATGGAATGAGTGATTTCAAGCCAAAAATTACCAAAATTCACTTCTCTTGCAACGAGGCTTGGAGAAAATAGAATGAGGGATGGTTAGAGTTTCCATCTAAATCTACTTGTTTGAATATTGAATTTTTTTGTATTATCAATAAACCTATATACTTAAATCTAACCACGAAGAAGCTGCTTTGCAATGGATATCCCTGAATCATCCAACACAACAAGATTTAGACCTAGATACGAACACCTACTGCTAGGGGAATTGCTTATGTTCATGATTGAGTAAAACAAGAATATGATTCAGCAATGGATCGTTTAAGACCAGAGGGAATAAATCCTTTTGGAATATATTTAGATTTGGATTGTAATCCAGATATATCATCCACCCTAGATAGATGGGAAACCTCACTTCGATTAGCAATAAGTGTAAAGTCTTGAAGATTCAAAAATATATATAGGTATGGCAATGATTAAGTCTGCCTCCCAATTTGGGCAGAATCTACAAACAGAAACCAAAGGTCAAGCTTTATTCGGAGAAAATACCAATGAAATTATTACAAAAGTTGTACACACATTAAGGGTGAGATTCTTGGGAGAAGATATATAGATATAAGAGATTCCCCACGGTGTACGGAAAAATATGTTCATGCATTGTAAAACTAAATTAAATGATATATGTCTCTTAGACAAATATATTTGTGTCTTTCAAGATTATTATTATCATATATGGTAAGATTGAATTACGAGATACTATGTACTTAAATATGTTTTGTTCAAAAATTCCAGATACATGGGGATCTGCGCTAATACGTGATTATGCTTTCGTTAATTCAGATACACTAGGAAGAATGATTTCTTTTTTAAAAGAAAAATTGAGTGAGTGGTGTCATCAAGCCTATTTGATTAAGAAAGCTAAAATGATTAGGAAAGAAAATATTCTTTGTTGTAAAGGAAATAATTTGATTCTTGTAATAGGAGACTTGAAAAGCCCTATATACAAAAAGAAAGAAACTTAACTAAAATTCCCAAATAGACCTCAAAATAGATTTCCAAATAGATTTGGATTTTGAATTCTTTATAAGAAGAAAACCGGGATGCTTTAGGAGAATTGGAATAACTTAGATTAAAGAAGAACAATTTACAAGAAAAACCCCCAATGACGAAAGGAATGTAGATGCTAATACTTGTAACGGATGGACATTATGCAAATGAATGTCTAATAAGTTTAATAAGGAAGAAGATTGAAATAGATAGAGATAAAAAAAATGATTAAGCAGAAAAATTTATTCAAATAGAAAACTAGAAGATTTAGATGATCTACATTGGACGAATCAAATTTATAGAAATGCTAGGAAATAGATGATACTTATTTAGAAAGAGTTAGAAAATTCTGAAGAAAGATTAGTGAAATTATTGATAATCGGAGTGATTGAAAGTTTGGGAATTTCTCTTAAGAGATATTATTTGATAGTCGACTATTTGAAGATTAAAAGAAAGCTGATTATAATATAACTGAGTATTCAGGATTCAATAGAAAGTTATGGGAAAAGATTTGGATTAAGAAAAATATTATATATTATGGACTTAGCTTAAAGAAAAGCATTAAATATTGAAGCAACTTCTAGCAATTGAAATTCCTTATTAGGAAAGAAAGGGGCTGATTCAAAGAATTCAGAAGATTAATGAAAAAGATCGTTGTAAGATTGGATGGATCTATATTGGGTCTATACAAATGATTATAAGTGCAACGTTTAGAGAAGGAATTGATACACCAATAGATTTAGCATTATTAGATAATAGGATTGTTAATAAAAAAGAAGCCATTCTAGGAATTATTAGAGGAAATCTTAAGTACCAAAAATTAATATTCAATATTTATCCAAAAATATCTTATAACCTTGCAGATAAAGACTTTGATAGGACTTTAAGTTTGATTCAGGATTTTAAACGTCAGGATTTTATGAGAGAGATGTCGTACTGCTACATTACTTATAGATTGCCTATACATTACCAAATACACACCATATTGAATACTTTGCTCAAAAAGATTATATAGATTTGCCACTCTTATTTCATGAAATTGGACGAGTCTATCCACCAGAGACTTTAGTATAAGCTTTCAAGATGATTTTCTACTTGATATAGGTGATAAGCCTAAGTACTTAGATTCTAGACCTTCTTGTTCTAGTTTAACCCTTACAAACGATAAAATCCATTCTAGTAAAAGGATAACATTTCATACACTTGAACAAAATAAAAAGATTACAAATTATAAAATTAAAGGAGAATATTTTAATGGCCATGACTGGTAGAAGATTGATATTCTAATTGATACAGAAGCCTCTTCAAGTTATATATCAAAAAGTCTAACTTTTATGTTTGATTTAAGCGATTTGGATGAACCAGTTACTTATATTAATTTTAACGGCGAAAAGTTTTGTGTTACAAAATTTTGCACCGTAGTCATTAGATTAAATAATCAAGAAATAAAGTTACCATAAATGGTTGAAGATGAAGGGAAAAATGATACGATTAGCATTATGTTAGGAATGACTTTCCTAGAAAAATACAAACCCTGGCATATTATATCTGAACATTTAATGATTACCATTACAACAATCAGATTACCATACCAAAATGACTAGCCCATTATCTATATATATTCGTATAGGATTAACCTATCCCGATTATAAAGTTGAGCCCTTTGCTGCTTATATTGATTAGTTGAGAGTGTGTCTTTAATCGGCTGTTTTCTGGTGAATATCACTCTGATTTACACCGCATCTGAGGAAAGATATTCTAATCAGAATATCATTCTTACCAAAGGAATCAAACACCCTCGAATTCTTATCGATAAATACATTGTAAAACTCCCCTTCTTATATTTTCACAATATTGGATGTGATATTTTACTTGGAAATAATTTTCTTCAACTTTTCAAAATTATTGTTCAAAATAACATTTCTTACCATCTTCATTTAAAAACTCCTTGTAATCACTGGATTACTACTCCTCGATTAAAACGAGCTTATGCTCGCAAACTTCCTATTTCCTTCGCCCCTCGCAGCCAACGTGGTGATTATCCTATTCCTCTACCTTTACCAAAATCTGATTTTGCTATGCCCTTACTCAAATTAGAATCTTGATTACTCCACAGTCTTGATCTTTTTAGCCAAATAAAACTAAAGCTTGAATTCCTTTATGTTGAAAATCCTTTACAATTTTGGGATACCAAAAAAATTTATTCAACTCTTGAATTAAAAGACCCCAATAAGATTATTAGGGTAAAACCCATGAGACATAACGAGTTAGATGTAAAAGAATTCCAAATTCAGCTAAAAGAATTGTGTGATTTAAATCTAATTAGGCCTTTGAAAAGCCCACATAGTAGCCCAGCTTTTATGGTAAGAAACCGAAATAAGATTAATAGAAACAAGGCCCGTATGGTTGTTAACTATAAACAATTAAACGATAATACAATTTTTGATGGTTATTTCCTACCAAATAAGGAAACATTGATTCATAAAACAAGAAACTGTAATTGGAATTCAAGTTGGCGTAAGTCGGGATTCTATCAAATTAAGATGATTGAAGAGTCTAAGCCATTAGCTGCTTTTAGTACTCCACAAGGACATTATGAATGCAATGTAAAAAAAATGCTCCTTAGATTTTTCAGAGAAAGATGGATAATATTTTTAGAGAATATGATTTTATACATGTATATATTGATGATATGCTTGTATCCTCAAAAACGAAAGAACAACATCTAAAACATTTAGATACCTTTATCAATTAATGCCACACACATGGTATTGGTCTATCTAAAGTGCAATGAGGAGGGGGCCTAAGACTAAATTTCTAGGATTCTTGATTGATTCGGAGGGATAGAATTACAAAACCATATTAGAAAAAATTAAGGATTTTCGGAAAAAATATGATTGGAAACAATTGCAAGATTTCTAGACATATTAAATTATCTTTGAAGGATTTATTAAAAACCTTCTTGATTTATGAAAACCTTTGAGAAAATTAACGTGAAAAATATAGATTTATGTTTTCTAAGAACATGAAGAACAGATTAGATTTATAAAATCACAGTGTCTTGATTTACCAAAACTAAAACTTCCACTAGATGATGATGATTTAATCCTTGAAACAGATTCTTCAGAAAGTACATGGGCAGCTGTATTAAAAAGAAGAAAAAGTGATTGTGAAGAATTATGTCGCTATACTTCAGGGACTTTTACACCCACTGAAGAACGTTACCACATTCATGAAAAAGAATTTTTAGCTGTCATAAAAGGATTAAAGAAATTTTCATATTTTTTGTTACCGAAAAAATTTGTTTTAAGAACTGATAATTCTTAAGTTAAGGCATTCATAAAAAATAATGCCTTCTAAACCTGAATATAAGCGTTTGATTCGATGGCAAACTTATTGCTATAAATATATATTTGATATTGAAATAATTAGTTCTCACAAAAATGTTGTTGCAGATTTCCTAACCAGAGATGAAGGAAAAACCAAAGATTGATGAAGCAATAGAAAGTCTTTCTGAGATGTCAAAATTTTTTGATCAAATAATGATTCTTGCTGATTGTTTGGATCGATTAGTCAAATCTGAAAACGTTTTGGAAAAAGTAAAGCTAAATGTCGATAGCTTTATTACTGATTTTGAAAGATGTGTAAAAGATTTTACTAGTCATGAAACTATCCTTACATCTTATTTAAAAAATGATATAGATTTGTCAAATATGAGCATCAAAGATGATTTAGAAAAAGAAGATGCTGTCAAAAAAGATTTTGAAATAGGAGAATAATCTCAAACTATTTCCTTGCGTCCTCAGATAGCAAAAACAAAACCCATTTTTGAAAACACAACTATGCTTCAAGAAAGAGAAATTATGAGATTACATATAGAAACTATGGAAAGATTATATGGACTAGTCGATACTAAACATATGATTTATTAACAAATCTGGGGATTTGTCAGGGTTTGTTGTGAGACCCCACCCTTACGTGACCACCTCGCGGTACCCGCCAGTGGAAGCTCACTCATAGGATATCCTCATTCCCACGAGTTCTTCCTCCCGGTCGAACCGGGACCTAGGGTCTTTGTAGTCCAATGGAAGCATCTCAGGGTACCAGGCGAGCCGGCTGGTTGGTGCGAATCTTCCGTGGACTAAGGCTCACACAGATCTATCTGAGGAAAGCGGCTTTCGATGGAATGGTATCTGAGTGAGCTTCCACTGAGAAAAGGTTCCCTCGGATCGTCTGGCTTTGTTATGGGGTCCACGCCAGCTGACCACGGGGTGCCCTTCGGTGGCTTGCTTGTGGGTTAAGCCTTCGTAACCCTTTGGGTGCCACTTGGCGGTGGGTCCACTCCACGGGAATATCATGCCCTCCCCTAAGCATTTTCTTTCGCCTCAGTAGAGACTCGAACCGGGACAGGAAGCAGGTCAATGAGGCATCTGCCACCAGCTGAGCTAGTAGCTCGGTTGGTAGTAGAATGCTCCAAGTGGGTCTGAGTCTGAATTCCGGTGCGGCAGCGCAAAGGGGCGCGTCAATGTGCGTGAGTGGAGACCGCTGAGCTCCGGTGATTACGAAGAGTGAACCCCACGATCACCCGTGTCGAAAGTAATTATAATAAAGCGCCTTTTCTCATGAACCCCACCCTTGACACCTCATGGGTACCGCCGGGTGGAAGCTCGCTGCAGGATATCCTCATTCCCTTTGAGTTCCTTTCGCCTCCTGAAATTAGAACCCGGGACCTAGGGTCTTTAGTCCGATGGGAGCATCTCGGTACCCAGTGAGCTAGTAGCTGGTTAAATTTTCCGAATCTGCCAATGGATAAGGCTCTAGGTGCTGGATTGATGCAGGAGATGCTTCATTTGGACTAAAGACCTAGGTCTGGGTTTAGAATCTGCGGGGCGAAAGGCTAGGTGAGAATGAGGATATCATGGTGAGCTTCCCACTGGTATGGTGATCACGAAAGAATGGTCTCATAATAAGGCGCCTTTTATTATGGGGTCCACACCGCCGTGACCCGGGGTGCCGCAGGGTGGCCACTGGCAGGGTCCACACCCTTCGTAACCACTGGGTGCCCTTCAGGTGGGTCCCACTCACAGGAATATCATGCCCTCCCCTAGGCATTTTCTTTCGCCTCGTAGGGCCTTCGAACCCCGGGACCGGGGCTTAAGGTCAGTGGGGAGCATCTCCTCTTGCAGTGACTGTGGCTCAGGTTGGTAAGTAGTGCTGCGTGAACATAAACTACGATCTGAGACCAGCCTGCGGAAGAAATGCCTGAGAGGCGTGATATCACTGTGATGCCACTGAAGAACTACTGATGTTGAGTCAGATTGCGATCAGCTACTGTTTCCCGTCCCGTAATGAATTTACATTCCTACGAGGATCTAATCGGAAGTGATTAGTGGATATTTAATTTTGGTAGTATTGCTACCATATACGCCACAACTCACGATTTTTTTCGGAAGTATGAATTACCAGTTGGATTAGCGGCGTTACTTGATAATTTAGAATTAATTGCCAATAAAGTTGATGATACCTTAGCACTTGGTTTTTTTCGAGTGCTAGTCGATTTGATATTAATCAAACATATCACGTATAGCACTTTATTGAGCAGAAAAGTTGTCCCTTGAAAGGAATGTGATTTCTAAAACTCTGAAAATTTTGATCTTTCTGAGGATAATGTCACGTATACGACAAGGACGATTGTCATCAAGCGACAAATGGAAAAATGCATTGAAGAGACCATTGAAGCTATGGAAGCCTAGGAATGAATGGGATGCATTGCCAGTCTCCATGATTGGGGCCACTGGCACCAATGAAGATTCATGAAAATCGTCCCGATTGAAAATGGAGACTTATTATCTTCTCCATACGCATTGGATTACGTGGAAAGATAGCTGTCGGAAGAAAGCAATCCTCAAAGTGCAATCGGCACAATTGGGCCAATAGTGCTTGAGAAAACAGTGGTGATATAAGATTTTGACACAGCGGTTAATACAAAAGCGAATTTGACAAAAGCACCCATGATTTCTCTGCCCTTGGTTTCATTACAGTTTTGCAAACGGAAGCTGTTAAAGATTCTTACGAAAGCACAATCAGGTTTAATGTGTCAGAAGTCTAGCTATAAATATGTAAACAATGTAAAAGAAGAGTAGCTCGAAAAAATCTCAGTTCTATCTTTCTTTTGATGTAAGATATTGTGTGGAGAGAAATTTAACATGCAAAATAAGGAATCGCCTTGGAGTACTTTTTTGTAGTTTATGAATCACGATTTGAGCACGCAACAAATTCAACTGAAATCAATCAATCAAACCAACAGATTAAAACTTTATGATTGTCACAATCAATCTAAATCGCAGTACTTCGCGGTAACCATAATAATAAACTATCATGAACCGACAAAGTCAAGCAGATCTAGAAGTAGATCTAAGCCTTTCATATTATCTGCCAAATAAAATCAACATTTATTAGGAAAATAAACATAATTATGGAGTCCACCTCTGGCTTCCATTAATATTCCTCAATTACATTTTGACGAAGATAACATTCGGAAGAAGAGCTTGACATCTACATTAATCCCACTTGAATAGACCGGGACTTTCTTTACCTTCAGGTAGGACACCTTCAAATGTTACCGGCCTGTATAATTCGTTTCCTACCTTAGAGGTATACAGCGATGTAAATAAAGAATCCTAATGAATTTAATGGACCAATAATGACAAATATTTTCTGAATAAAATATGATTTTATTTATTCATAATTGTAATGACCCGTACCAAATAATACGAGTTTGACCAAGTTTGACCAAGTTAACCAAGTTTGACCAAGTTGACCAAGTTTGACTTTTTCGAGGAGGAATAGTTTTAAGTTAACTAAGACACCATTTCGTAGGCCTCGTCGATACGAGTTCATAGACGGGGCGGGCGATCTATAGTGACTTACGGATAAAGTTCATGACCGTTAGAGTTCAGTATCGGCACTTTATCGGTGTCCAAGTTACATGCGGGATTTTTACGAAAGTGACCTGGACCTCTATATAAACATAGCTTGATGCAAATGAGAAACCACCAGCCCAAAGCAACACTTGAGCTCCCAAACCTAGGAAAGGCTCTTGACCAGGAACACCTTTTGGTAGTACAGCCACTGCTTGGCCGTGCTCCCGGACGAGCGAGGCACATACAGTGGGATTCACGGCCTGCGGACCACAGTGCATGGACAGTACGTTATTAAATTCCTGACCCTGACCGCCGCGCGTTGTGGGATCTGCGTGAACCCGGCAGGCGCGTTTTTCACCTAAGTTTTGTGATTTCCGGCCATTTCCATTACCTCCAGGCCACCCATAATCTTTCACCATTTTGGACCTTCGAACTCATCTACGTGGTCCTTTTAGATTGCTGTTTGATTAGTTACGAAACTAAATCTGGCCGAAGCTTGAATCAGTTTTCAAACACCAGTGACTGTTGGACCAAAAAGTGTGGTACCAATGAGTTCTGGTCTCCTTGGGGCTTTCATTGATATGTGGTTTTCAAATTTTGGACATCGTTTGGTTAGGTTTCCATTTTTTAGATTGTTTAGATGATGCCAGAAGTGGGCTGAAACCAGAGTACCGATTGGTCAAATTTGGCAAGTGAGTTAATATTAAGTAGAAGTGGATCTTTTTAGGAGTATTGGATGGTTGATTTAGAAATTAGCTCTCGGGTGAAAAGCCCCAAGTACTACTAGATTGTCAGACTATGGAATTTTCTTCATGTAGTGGACTTTATGAATCAAGTGAAGGATGGTTTCATAGTTCTAAAAAATTATTCTAAGGCCTTGAGGTATTCAATGTTGGTTGAGTTATTTGGAGCTAAATGGTGTTTTATTTATATTAGGGCGCTCTATATGCGGCCAGAAGGGCGAAACCACTGGGGGAACATGGTGGCGTTTATAGTCTGGCTTTAGTGGTTTATAATAACTCTTAAATGATTTGGGGTATTATGTTGATATATCTATTGTGATAAAATACTTTACTATATCTGTTTTGATTAGATGGTTGGTTGCCGACCAAACATGATTTTTCGGTTTCGTATAAAACAAGTTATTTATTATTTCATGTGAATTTTGTCAACATTTCAATTATTTGCAAGTTTCTTGTGTTCGTGGATGAATTGGTGGTGTTTTGGATATTTTGAGTACATGGATTGAAGTTATGACTATCTTTGAAAAATTATTGTTAAAGAAAGGTGGATCTTGAGATTTTGTGGGTGACTGTCTGGTATTGTTGGAAAGGTACTTGTGAAAGGGGAGCGGTTATATTAGTTTACCACGTGATGGCGGGTTACGGAGGGTTTTATGAGTTGCCACGTGATGGTAGGGTTGGAGGATTGATAGAGGACACGTGATGGACGGGTTCCTCGGAGGTTTGTTAGTGCCGCGTGATGACGGGTTTACGGAGGTTTGATGGTGCCCGCGTGATGGCCAAGTTTACGGTTATTTAGGTGCCACGTGATGGCGGGTTTACTCGGAGGTTTATTAGGTGCCACGTGATGGTAGGGCTTGCGGACGGTAGTGCCACGTGATGGCCGGAATTACGCACAGGTTTGTTAGTTGCCACGTGATGGCCGGGTCTACTTGGAGGTTTGTTAGTTGCGTGATGGCGGGTCTACTGGAGGTTTGTTAGTTGCCCGCGTGATGGCGGGTGTAACCCGCAGTTCGATGGTTGTCACGGTGTCGTGGTCGACTAAACGGTTTATGAATATGGGTATGTGGTATGGACATGTTGTTTCTCTAAATATGGTACTTAACTATTTTAATACTCATGATTTGGTGCATTTCAAAGTTATCTTATTACTTCATGGCTATACATGTTTTGTGCTTGGCTTATGTTGTGTCTGCGGTCACGATTGGTTTCTTAACATTGTGTCGGCCTATTTGTGGAGCATGACTTGCATATATGTTGAATGTGGGAGTAAAAGTTGGGTTTGTGAAATGTTTCTAAGCGAGGAACTTTACAAGAGTGAGCGGAAGGTTTGAGAGAAGAACCATTGCAAATATAAAAATGTTATTTTCCTTATAAATTATGCCACTCAACTGAGTTATTATCTCACGTGTGTTTTTAAATCTGTTCCCTAGGTCCAGACATATCGTAGGGCCTATTCGCGCCGGATTGTGTCGCTCTCCATGCAGAAATTTGTCGCACTCTATTGCATTTATCCATTTGTGTTTGATGTATTTGGACTTATTCATTTCTATGTGCCCTAAATCCTGATATCTTTAGAATGCTCTGAATATTCGTATTAAACTTTTTATGAAACCTCATTTATAATTGTTGCAGGTTTTTATATATACATGTATAATTGGGTATTAAATTAATACATGGTATTACTCCTGCCTTCCTTGTAATTTGGGGTTCCACATTATCTTCCTAGGGTATCGTTGGGACTCACTAGAAACGGGTTTCACGAAATCAGGAGGGTATCGAGGTCGAGATCACATCCAATAATCACTAAGAGCTTAGATTAAATCTGGCGACATCACAAACAAAAATTCTGAGATAAAAGTCGAGAATCAAACTTACAATCTTATCTTTGTAGTACGACTTTATTCACTTTGCACATACATAGGAAAAGCTTCGGAAGGAAGGATCTAGGATAGAAATCAAGTGTCCTCCTTCTACAACATATTTACATATTTATAGCTAAATCCGGATGTGAAGCCGGATTTCAATCTTTCATAGGAATCTTTAACAGGTCATGGTTTTCAAAACCATGGGCAGAAACCAAGGGCGAGAAAATATGAGGACGTTTGCTTTTTGTCAAATCGCTAGCTTTATGTCAGAATCTGCTTTTTGCTTTTAATCTTCTTGTTCAGATCATGATTTTTGTTGCTCGTCAATCGCTTTCTTCTTCCATCAGGTCATGTCTAGTTTATAACGAGAATCAGATTCATGGATAATAATTCGCCGAACCAAACTTTCTTATGTAATCTAGAGCATATTGAGAGGATGATAGTTCACCAGCTTCAATCAAATCTATTTTCTTTAATAAAAATCGTTTGTGAGTCGAGGGGTGGCCACTACTTGTCTAATGAAATCATAATAGATCCCAATCTTTTCGGGTTCTTGTAGCTCTGAATGGCCTTTTAGGGCACTTTCCATTTGTCGTTTTACGACATTCAAACCAAGCCCTCTTCGATAATGAACATTATCTTTAGTAAAGGGTTTGTAAATATTTTTGGTATTAGAAATCATGTTCGTTTCTTGGATCACTTTTCGCATGCGAATAAAGTGCCAAACTGGAAATCTTTGTTCATTTTCAAAATCAGGACTAGCACTAAAAAAATCAAGTGCTAGAGTGTCATCAATCTTTATGAGTGAATTATTGGCGAAATTATCTTGTACGCCTTCACGAATCCAACCCAGTAATCTTGCGATCTCCGGAAAATTGGGTGTGGTAAGGTAGATGGTAGCGATGCTACCGAAATCATACCAATCACGAATCTCTTTTAGATTTGATCCTTGTAGGAAAAAGATCCTACGATAAATTCGGTTGCGTAAACCCGATCATATATTTGGTGTTTGAATGAATTATACAAATTTTCCATAGTTTCTGAATGGAGAATTAAAATCTCTTTTTCTTGGGGAATCTCTATTTTTTTCAAAAATAGGTTTTGCTTTTTCAGTCTGAGGACGTAAAGAAATGGTTTGAGAAGATTCGCCTTTTTCAAAATTCTTTTTATCTTTATCCACATCTTCTTTAATATCCATTTCGACCGTCTATCCTCCTTCCGAATAGAATTGTTAAAAGCAGTCTCGCGAGAGAATTAAAATCTTTTACACAATTTTCGAAATCGGTGATAAAACTTTTAACATTTGTTAACCTTTCCCAAAGTATTTTAGGTTTCTGGTCCTAAACAATCGGCTAAAATCATGATTTGATCAAAAATCTTGGACATCTCAGTAAAACTTTCTATAACTTCGTCAATCTTTGGTGTTTCCTCCATCTCTGGTTAGGAAATCTGCAACAACATTTTATGTGAGCGAATTATATCAATATCAAAAATATATTCAGAGCAATATGTCTGCCATCTAATCAATCGTTTATATTCAGGTTTTGAGGGTAAATTGTTCTTTATAAATGCCTTGACTTGAGTATTATCGGTTAAGTAGAGTTTCTTAGGTAATGAAAATATGAAAATTTCTTTAATCCTTTGTGCCTTAAAAATTCTTTTCATTTATATGGTATCTTTCTTCGATAGGAAGTAAATGTTCCAGAGGTATACCTACATAATTCTTCAGTATTATTTTGAATCCTTTTGAAATGCTGGCACGCCCGTATAGCATCGGATGAATCAGTTTCAAGTATCAAATCATCATTATCAAGTGGAAGTTTTAACTTTGGTAAATTAATACATTGAGATTTTATAAATTTTATTTGTTTTTCATGTTCCTTGGTAAATACAAATTTATTCTTTTCACTTGTCAATTTTCTTAATGGTTTTCTTAGGTTAGCAAGGTTTTTAATGAATCCTTCAGCATAATTTAATATACCTAAAAATCTTTGAAGTTGTTTTCGATCTGTAATTTTCTCAGGAAAAACCTTAATCTTTTCTAGAATATGATTATGTAGTTCTATTCCTTCCGAATCAATCAATAATCCTAAAAATTCAATCTTTTGTTCTCCAATTATAGATTTCTTTTTGGATAATCCAATACCATGTGTTTTGCATAAATCTATAAAAGTATCTAAGTGCTTTAAATGTTGTTCTTTTGTTTTTGAGGATATAAGCATATCATCAACATATACATGTATAAAATCATATTCTCTAAAAATATTATCCATTTTTCTTTGAAAAATCTGAGGGGCATTTTTTAATCCAAAAGGTAGTACATTCCATTCATAGTGACCTTGGGGAGTGCTAAATGCAGTTAATGGTTTGGACTCCTCATTCATCTTAATCTGATAAAATCCTAACTTACAATCAAATTTTGAATGCCAATTACAATTTCTAGTTTTGTGAATTAACGTTTCTTTGTTTGGTAGGAAATAGCCATCAAAAATTGTATTGTCATTGAGCTGTTTGTAATTAACAACCATACGGGCTTTATTCCTATTAATCTCATTTCGATTTCTTACCATAAAGGTTGGATTGCTATGTGGGCTTTTTGAAGGCCTAATCAGATTTAAATCACACAATTCTTTTAATTGAATATGGAATTCTTTTATATCTAACTCATTATGTCTCATGGGTTTTACCCTAATAATCTTATTGGGATCTTTTAATTCAAGGGTTGCATAAATTTTATTGTTTTCCCAAAATTGTAAAGGATTCTCAACATAAAGAGATTCAAGTCTAAGTTTAATTTGGGAACAAAAATCAAGGCTTTTCAATAATCTAGATTCTAATTTTAGTAAGGTGTAGAAAAATCGAGTTTTTGGTAAAGAGGTGGAATAGGATAATCCTGCAGTTCTTGAGGGATAAAGGGATAGGAAGTTGCGAGCATAAGCATGTTTAAGGCGTGCGTAGTAATCCAATGGTTACAAGGAGTTTTGAGACGGAGAGAATAGGAAATATTATTTTTGAATAATAACTTTAAAAGTTGAAGAAAAATTATTTGAGTAAAATATCACAACGATATTATGGAAATAAAGAGGAGTAATTTAACGATATATTTGCTAATCGAATCTGAGGATGTTTGATGCCTTTTGTAAGGAGAATATTTTGATTTAAAATATCTTTTCCTTGTATTGTAGGTAAATCTGTATGGTATTCTTCAGGAAAGCAGGCTGTTTTGGAAAGACATATGCACAATCCGAGTCGATATAGACGTAAGGTTCGACTTTATAATCAGGATAGGTTAAACCAATCAGTATATATATTGAGAAGGGACTAGTCATTTAGGTATAATAATCTGATTTTGATTAATTGTAATTATTAAGTTTTCGGATGTAATCTGCCAAGGTTTGCATTTTTCAAGGAAAGTCATTCCTAACATAATGCTAATTGTATCATTTTTTCCTTCATCTTCAACCATTAGTGGTAATTTTATCTCTTGATTATTTAATCGAATTATTACATTACAAAATTTTGTTACACAAAACTTTTCACCATTAAAATTGATGTAAGTAATCGATTCATTCAAATCGTTTAATTCTAACATAAAGGTTAGACTTTTTGATATATAACTGGAAGAGGCTCCAGTATCGATTAAGATATCAATCTTTTGCCAGTCATGGCCATTAAAGTATTCTCCCTTAATTTTGTAATTTGTAATCTTTTTTGTTTGTTCAAGTGTTTTGAATGTTATTCTAGGATGAATTAAATCATTTGTAAGTGTTAAACTAGAACAAGATGGTCTAGAATCTAAATATTTAGGCTTATCACCTATATCAGTACGTCATCTTGAAAGCCGTCTTGAAACGTTTACATTAGATAAGCTAGGCCAATATCATTGAAATAATTGGCAAATCTATAGTCTTTTGACGTCTCAATATGATGTATACGATAATGCATCATATGATCTTATAAAGTTATGAGTAAGGTTTGTTGTCTTCTCTCATAAAATATTGTCTCTTAAAATCCTGAATCAAACTTAAAGTTCTATCAAAATCCTTATCTGCAAGATTATAAGCTATTTTCGGGTAAATATTGAATATTAATTTTTGGTATTTAAGGTTTCCTCTAATTATTCCTAGAATAGCTTCTTTTTTATTAACAATCCTATTATCTAATAGTGCTAAATCTATTGGAGTATCGATTCCTTCTCTAAATGTTGCACTAAGAATCATTTGTATAGATCCAATATAAATCCATCCAATCTTACATCGATCTTTTTCGTTAATCTTCGAAATCCTTTGAACCAACTCCCTTGAATAATTGACTATCAAATAGAATATATTGAGAAAAATCTCCTAAACTTTTAATCACCTGATTGTGTAATTTTCTTTCGTCTTCTTGAATAATCTAAATCTTGGAGCAAATACTCGTCTGTTTGAGTCGTTTCATAAATTGATTCATCCGATTGTAGATCATCCAAATCTTCAAGTTTTCTCACTTGAATAAAATCTTCTTGATTAATCATCTTTTCAATATCATCATCTATTTCAATCTTCTTTTTATTAAATTTATTAGGACATTTGTTAGTGCGTAATGTCCAATCTGGTTACAAGCATAGCACCTACATTCCTTTGCTTGTTTAGGATTTTTCTTATAAATCGTTCTTCTTCTAATCGGATTATTCCAATTTCTCCCAATGTATCCAGGTCTTCTTCTTATAAAATACCTTCTTCTTCCAAATCTATTTGGGAACTTGTTTGGAAATCTATTTGGGAATCCTGACTGGAAATCTTCTATTTGGTTTCCCTGCTTTTTTAGAGGACATAAGGTTTTCAAATCTCTGTTACGAGTAATCAAGTTGTGCCTGCAACAAGAACATTTTCTTTTCTAATCATTTTAACTTTCTTAATCAAATAGGCTTGATGAACCATTCACTCCAATCTTTCTTTTAAAAAGGAGATTCTTCTTCCCTAATGTCAGAGATTGACAAAGGATAATCATGTATTAAAAGCAAATCCCCATGGATGCGGAATCTTTGAATAAAACATATTTAGGTACATGGTATCGTACCCGATCTTACCGTATATATGATAATAGTAATCTTGAAAACACAAATGTATTTGTCTAAAGACATATGTCATTTAATTGAGTTTTAACAAAGCATGAATATATTTTCACCACATATTGCGGGGAATCTCTATCTATATATCCCTTCTCCTAAAAATTCGAGTCTAAAAGGTGTACAACTTTGGTAATCTCATTTATATTTTAAATGAAACAAAGCTTGACTTTTGTATCTATGTGGTTCTTCCCGGAATTGTGAAGCGGATTTAATCATTGCCATTCCTATATATCTTTTTCCGTCTTGAGGCGTTCTATTTACACTTGGTGCTATTCGAAGTGATGTTTCCCGTTTATCTAAAGTAAGAGGATATATACGGATTACAATCGAATCTAAGTATATTCCAAAAGGATTTATTCCCTACGGTCTTAATCGATCCATTGGTGAATCATATTCTTGTTTTTCTTGAATCATGAACATAAGAATTTGTTTCCCACAATGGTAGGGTTACAGCTTATGCAGGTCTAAATCTTGTTGTATTGGATGATTCAGGGATATCCATTACGGGTTGTTTCAACGAGGATTAGTGGGTACCTTGATCATTGGATTTTCTTCCATTTTTTAAATTACATAGGTATATTTAATTTTTCAAAGGTTTTAAAATCTCGAATCCTTTATCAAAAGCATACTTTAAAATCCATTTAATTGTCCTCTAATAGAGACAATATTCACGATCCAAATAATAATTATCTATATCCATTGGTTCACAATCATTATCATCAGAACAATCTTCTAAATAATCGAATTCTTCACTCATTTCATTACAATATAGGTATACTATATTAAATGTCCAATCTACGTTTTCCCTACCGAATCTAAATCTATATAGATCTATAATTATAATATAAATCATGTCTAGATTTCTTATTATGAATACAATTGACATATTTAATTCTTCTTAAAAATCCTATCTAATTCTTCTTTCGAAAATCACTTTTCACATTGAAAACAGAATATGGTTTTATTCTAATTCCAAAATCTTTTAAGCTTCAAATCTTCTAAATTAATTTGTATTTCTCTAATCAGCCAGATCCATAATATTTTATAGTGTTTTGAATAATCTTTAAACTTTTATTAATTCATTATTGCTTCTCCCGGGTAAATCTTCATAAAGTAAAACTATTTAAGTTCGATCTTCGTATTCCGTCATGCCGTGATCATTCATTAGGTGGTTTCCATGTCGGTATAACGGAGTTGCGGATTATTAATTATTAAATTCATGGTCGTTTGATCATATTCAATAATAATAATAAAAATAATAACAATAATAATAATAATAATAATAATAATAATAATAATAATCATAATAATAATAATAATAATAATAATAATAATAATAATCATAATAATAATAATAATAATAATAATCATAATAATAATAATAATCATAATAATCATAATAATTATATTCAATAATAATAATAGCAATAATAATAATAATAATAATAATAATAATAATTGTAAAACCCGAGAAAAATTCAATTTTTCTGAAAAAGGGTAAAACGGTAATTTCGGTTGAAAACCATAAATTCTCTAGATCTCGGATGACGAAACAGATTGCGCCGTTAAATTCGTCTCGCGAAATCTAGTGACCCAAAAAAGTTTCGTCGAATTACGAGGCAGTCACGAGATATTTTCACGAATTTACGGGTGATAAATCGTCGGTGACTTGAGGAAGATTTTTACAAAAATCTCGGAAGTCAGAAAATGGCGTGTTTTAAAGTTCATTTAAAATAATTGAACTAAAAAGAAATAAAATTTTTCAGGATAAAAACGGACCCGAATGAGGTAATGGAAGTTATGTATGATAATAATAATAATAATAATAATAATAATAATAATAATATAATAATAATAAAATAAAATAAAACTAAAAGTCAAAAGATGGGCGTGAGGAGCGTCGGGAGAGGGCGTGAGGAGCGTCGGGAGAGGGCGGTGATGAGAGAGGGAGATATGTTTTATATTTTATTTTTATAGTTCTTTTTTTAGATCTGAAAATCGGATAGTCGGTTCGTCGAGTGCAGGAAAAGTGATGCGTGAAGAGGCTGGCGTGGACACACCAAAAGTTGGGTTTTGACAAACTCAGGCGTGAGGTAGGGGTTTATCCCTACTTGTTTTACCTTGTTTAAGTGTTTTTTAAATGCTTGTGTTGGTTTAGTAGTGAGGGCCGTTTGATCGATCCCAAATCTTGGAACCGGAAGTGTGAAAATTTTGGAGAATTTTTGGGTATTTAGACCAGTCAGTATTTGTGTAGAAATTTGTTGGGGTGTTTTTAATAATTTATGAAATAAATTGTGTTTTGGTGTATAGGCCTACGCTGAAGAGAGATAAAATTGTGATTTGCTCAATTATATGGAATATAATTGTGTGTATAGGCCATTGGAGATAAAATTGTGATTTACTCAATTATATGGAATATAATTGTGAGTATAGACCATTGAAGATGAAATTGTGAATTGCTCACGTGAGCTAATTTGGGTGTTGTTTGATCCATATTGTTGAATTACATGTGGTGTGAATTGCAAATTTGAGAATGTTGCATAATTAATATATTGGTATATATATTGTATAAATGGTTTGGAAATGGCGTAATGCGTTTCGTATGCCTTTGGAGTAACACAGAGATTAGGTGTTAGTGCATGACATGAATTTTAAGAAAAGCGATCAGCGGTTGAGAAAGGAATTTGGGATGATTTCGGAGAATTGGGTTGGGAGATGGGCGACCGGATCATTTGGTGAGGACCGTATTTAATTTCGGAAGCTCGCGACCAATTCGCCTCGAGAGGTAGTCTCATATTTTCGCAGACGCCCGTTCAGTTTATTTTCAAGAACAACATATTTTGTTTTGAAAATGATTTTTTTCTCATACGTGACCCAGCGGGTGTGGGGGGAGTCGGTGAGGACTCGAGACATGGGAGCAGGCATTTAGACATTCAAGATAGGATCACGTATTTACTTGAGTGTGTGTTTAGAGATGGAGCATTGCATATGCACTTAGGTGGAGAGTAACCCATTTAGGGTGATTCCACTATTGGGCGATAGCTCACCTGTCGAGAACGTTTTTCGAAGTCACGGGGTGTTCGAAGCGGCTCTTCTTAGAGACCAATTTTGAAGAAAGAGTCGGGTTGTGGCTTGAATGTTTTTGGATAAAATGTATTAGAATTATAGATTTTAATATGTATTTGTGAAACCCGAAAAAAAAAAATTTTTTTTTTTTCTTTTTTTTGAAAATGAGCGAATCTATAATTCTTACCCGAGCAATCTGAGACAAAACCCTAGATCTTTCTCTAGCCTCGGATAATGACGAATCACGCAGATTAGAATCATCATGAAATCTAGTTGAACCATGGCGCGATCGAATTAGAGGCTGTCGGTTTTGCACGTATTTCGAGACGAAATGGGCCAACCATGGGGTGCCATGTGGCACTTGCATGGGAGACACTTGGCACATGAGTGGGCCAAGTGTCATGCCCTTAGGATTCCATGACTTGGGTGGGGGCCAAATGTCAAGCCACCCTCATGCATGAGCATGAAAGTGGTTGAAGTTGTGGCATGGAGAACACTTGGTCTTGAGTTGACCAAGTGTCAAACAAATGGATGTTAGGTGTGCTCCCCTAGGTCAAGGCAACTTGGTAGTTTGGAGAGATGGCAAACAATTCTTTCGTAGACAAGGAGAAGAAGAAAGAAAGAAAACAGAAGAAAAAGAAAAGAAAGGAGAAAGGGAGGAGGAACCTTTTTTCCTCCATTGTTTTCAATTTGGGTGGATCAAAAGAACTGATCCTACACACTTCAAGAGGTGAGGGATTTTTCCTCTTTGGTTATTTCCTTGTTTGGGGCTATGGAAATGGCTTTGTTGAAACTGATTTTATATGAGAATTAAAATCTGGGAAGTAGCCTTGTTGAAACTGATTTATTTAAATCACAAATGGATTTGTTGAAACTGATTTTATGGGGACTAAAATCACAAATAGCATTGGTGAAACCCGATTTATTAAATCACAAATAGCCTTGTTGAAACTGATTTTTATATGAGAATTAAAAATCTGGAAATGGCACCTTGTTGAAACTGATTTATTTAAATCTTGAAATGACTTTGTGAAACTGGATGATTTTATGAGGTTAAAATCTGGAAATGGCCTTGTTGAAACTGATTTATGTGAGGATAAAAATCTGTGAAATGGTCTTGATTTATATGCGAGTTAAAATCTGTAAATGGTCTTGTTGATCCTGATGAGATACAAGCATGATGATGTTGTATGTGTTTGGTGTATAGTTGATTTTGATTTGCAAGAAAAACATGCTGAATTTCCTGGGCTTTCATGCATGCCTAACATGCAGAATGTTCTAGGTTTTTAGACTGAAGAAAACTGAATTTGGTGTAGTATTGTATGCATGAAAAACATGCAGAATTTTATGGGCTTTCATGCATGACTAACATGCAGAATGTTCTAGAGTTTTTAGGACTGAAAGCTCAGTTTGGTGTATCCTTGTGTGCATGACTAACATGAAGAATGTTCTGGGTTTTTATACAAAGAAAACTCAGTTTGGTATATTACATGCATGAAAAACATGCAGAATAGGCTTTCATGCATGACTAACATGCAGGATGTTTTGGGTTTATAGATAAAAGAAAATTCAGTTTGGTGTATCCTTGTAAAAATGACTAACATGCAGAATGTTCTAGGTTTTTAGGACTGAAAACCCAATTTGGTGTAGTATTATATGAATGAAAAACATGCTGAATTTCCTAGGCTTTCATGCATGCCTAACATGCCAGAATATTTCTGAGGTTTTAGACTGAAGAAGACTGAATTTGGTGTAGTATTGTATGCATGAAGAACATGCAGAATTTTATGGGCTTTCATGCATGACTAACATGCAGAATGTTCTAGGTTTTTAGGACTGAAAACTCAGTTTAGTATATCCTTGTATGCATGACTAACATGCCCAGAATGTTCTAGGTTTTATACTGAAAACTCAGTTTGGTATATTATTGTATGCATGAAAAACATGCAGAATTTTATGGGCTTTCATGCATGACTAACATGCAGGATGTTTTGGGTTTTTAAATCAAAGAAAATTCAGTTTGGTGTATCCTTGTATGCATGACAAACATGCAGAATGTTCTAGAACTAATATGGTTATTGCATGTGCTGTTATTTTCTGGGTTTTAAGACTAAAAATCAAAGTTGGCTTGTTATTACTTGAATGAATGCCATGCAGAATTTTTTTTGGAACCTAATGCGGTTAGTGCCATACTTATGTGATGTCTTGATTCGAATATGTGTAATATTAACATATTTGCATGTATGTTAAATATATGAAATATTGTGTGCATTAGACATGAGTGTTTATTTTACACACATAGTGTACGAGTGTAGAATGTCCATGTAGAGTTTGCATACATTGGTCATGGAGTCACGAGTCACGATGGCACAAATTAGTGCATTGGTGTGCAGTAACACCACATTACATGAGTGTGTACATGGTCTTGATTTGGCAACTGCATTTGTGAGTGTTGAATCATGTGGGCTTGGGAATGGGACGAGAAGTCAAATTGAGTTCCATAGTGTTAAGCGAAAATGGAAAATGAAATGTCGTCGGGGGCGTAGCAAGTAGGGGATAGATGCCCTCGGGTGAAAAACCTGAAAACACAGTGGTTAGGCAGGCGTATCCATAGGTGAAAGCGAAAAATGGGAGGGTGTAAGAGACCAGCGTTGAGACCACGAGAAGTTCACATTTGCCCAAAAGACACGTAACGATCAAATAAATATCACATAGACTACGAGTTGTGAGATGGGAGTCGGAATTGTTTCGATCTTGATTTCCCATTGGCACTTGGATTGGGTGGTGGGTCGAGTTGACGGTACTTGGGCCATGTACGATGTAGATCTATACATGCATGTAGATTTTTCCACTTGTTAGAGATGCGTGTATGCACGGATTGGTTGTTGGTTTGGCGTGAAAGGATCATTTGCATGTGCACCTAAGTAGGAAATAACCTTAAGTTTATCTCTTGAAGTTGTTTCACCCAGATCATGGGACCCCCACTTTCAGTGCGGACGGTCTGACGGGACGCTCCTTGGGGCGGAGGATTATAGACGGGCGGTTGTGGCCTTGATTCTTGTTTGTGTATATATTAGAATGACCTAGTTTTAATATATATGTTTTTTGTGTCAGGAGTGATGTAATAACTCTTAGATCTATAGAAATGTATGGTCTTATGCTTGAAGTATGGGCCAGTATGATGGGCCCTATTGGAGGCCGTTTTACTCATGTATGGGTCTCATGATATAAGAGACACCGCAGGTTCAAATCGTTCACTGTGAGTAGTCAATGGGACCCCGGGTTTTGGGCGTCCGCAGTATTTGTATTAAGAAATGTTATAACTCTTGAACCATATAATATATTTGGTTGGGATATAGATTTTGTGAGTTGAACTATTGGAATATAGTTTGGGTATATTTGATGAGTGGTGATGCGGGGGCCCCAGTGGCCATTTTTGCACCAATTCATGTGTGTCCTCGTGATACGAGGGCGATATAGACCTCGCCAGTTGATGGGTAGTCAACGGACCCCCGGGATTTGGGGCGTCCATATTCATTAATAATCATATTCTCCTTTTCTCTTATCTTATTCATTTTTTTTTTGTTCAATGGAATGGTTCTTCCACAAAGACTTTATTTCTTTATTTATTTATTGTTACCATCATATTGTGACGTTTGTTACGACATGGTCTTTTTTTTCGTGTTGTTGTTTTCTTATTGTTGTGTTTGTTTTGTCGTCAATTTGTTACGATGTAATGCTTTCCATCGTTTTGTAGCGATTTATTTGTGTAGGGGCGATTCAAACGGGCAAAACGGATTCAATCAAGATATTAAATTATGGTCATCAGTACGTTGAAGAACTAGAGTTATAGATATTCTAGTCATCATATTATCAAATTTGTAAGCTTTATATCGATTTATTATATTATTAACCTAGATATTATTTCATCATATATGGATTTTAGTAATTTTTATTTTGGATTTATTGATCTATTGCAAATGTGAATGAATAATATTATTTTTTTATTTAGAAAAATAATAATAATGATAATAATAAGTGAAGTTAAGTGTATTTAAAAAAAGTGAAGTTAAGTGGGAATAAGGAAAAAGACGAGAAAGGTGAAATATCAACTAAAAATTCCTAAATATGGAGATCCGCGAATTATCATTTCTAATCATACCCTTTTTGATAACTTTTTAAATAAATATGGTTCTTGAGGCCTAGCCCAAGACGTAATTAATGAAGTAGGAATGGGGATGAAAGGTTTGAGGCTTGAGACCCACGGCCGTGATGAATTATCAGGTTCTCACAACACAACCACGAGTGTGATCGTTTTTTCTTGCGTGTGTGGAGGCTTACGTGATGGTTGCATGGCATGCGGCGTGAGCATTGCGTAAAGGCGCTGGCCGTTCTCTTGTGGTGAGGTCGTGCGTGGTGGCTATCATGGAACTGATTATCCTAACCTATTCTATCCTAATGCGTTGGTTGAAAAGCCTTTAAAGTCCCAGAACCCATGATGGTCGTTCGTGACAAAATAATTAGGGAAACAGCAGGTACGAGGCTACTAATTTCAAAATATTTGTATATATATTACAAAGAATATGAGTTTTATGATTCAGACTATTCTATACAAAAATAATTGTGAATATGCACAAAAGGTACATAAGCAAATGTGTAAACCAAAAATACCCCTCTTCAATGCAAATTGTAGTTAAAAAAAAAAAACAATATTTTGGTCTTCTCTTCCCTCCTTTCTTTCTTCTCTTGACCATTATCCTCCCCGATTTTACGGCTTCTCCTTCCCAAACATTCTTATTCTCCGCGCGATCTCATTTTTCTCCTGAGGCGAGCGTGTCTCTCATATAGTAATCTAGTACTCCATCTTCCACGACTTCAAAGGGAGCAGCGATTTTGTGGTCCAATTTAAATTCGTCAATAGCTAGAGACAAGAGTAGAGGTAAAGGTTTGATTTTTTCAATGTTCATGGTCGTTCTGGTTCATTTTTTGATCCATAAGGGATAAAAGTTTGATTATTTTCTTCTTTGGTTGTTTTGGCTCATTTTTTTGGTCCATAAGAGATAAAAGTTTGATTTTTTTTCTTCGTTGGATGTTTTGGTTCATTTTTTGGTCCACAAGGGATAAATGTTTGATTATTTTCTTCTTTGGTTCTTCCGGCTCATTTTTTCAGTCCATGAGGGATAAATATTTGATTTTTTTTCTTCGTTGGTTGTTCTGGTTCATTTTTTTTATTCATAAGGGATAAAATTTTGATTTTTCTTCTTTATTGGTAGTTCTGGTTTGTTTTGTGGTCCATAACTTAGTTTTATGGTTTTTTTATATTTATGTTGAATGATGTTACGATTGTTGAAAATACCTTTTGATTAAAATGTTAGTTTTCTTGTTTCCAACTTTGTGGTGGAATGTTTCTGAAATGCTATGATGTAAAACTGAGTATTGCTCATAATATAGCTTTGTTTAAAATGTACAACCCATAAGCAGCAGGCATTACAGCAAAAACTAGTCGATTCTTACTAGGCGATGAATGTTCTATCATAGAAGTTACTAGTATTTGTCTTGCCATAACTAATAAGACAATGTGTTGCCTTAACTTCAGCCAGATATAATATCATAAGTAGTGAATGTACTACCATAATACATAAATGGATAAAGCCCAAAAGAAACGTTAGGGGTATCTTCCACAGCCACGTAATGAAATGATCAATTTCATCCTATAATGATAAATGTTTATTCTTCATTTATATTCTTCAATGTTAAATACTTAATGTGGTTCTTTGTGTTATATTTTGAGAGAAAGATACCTATATCATGGTGCTCGGGGTGTAAATTCCTTTCCATTGTATGTGATTTGGATGAAGAGAAGCTCAATGCAATTAGAAAGTTTGGATTTGGTGGCTTATTCTAATTGGCAAGCAAGGAGCTGCGTTATGTATAAAGTAGTGAACAATTCATGTATTTTTTTGGTGCTATATATTTAAATATTGAACCATTGTATAAACATTATAAGTTAAACATTGGTTGTACTTGGACATTGTGTGAACAAAATGTATAAAACATTATGATGTAACAATGCTTGGACATGATAAAAATGTAATGTTTTTGACTTAAACATTGGTTCTACTTGTATGTTGTCAAGCGTCTGTAATCTTGTCAGATTATATTATCAAGTGAAATTAAACAATTTTTAGCATCTTTACTACCCTAGGTAGTCAATTTACTACAATAAGTTGTCAATGTATTAAAATAAATAGTCAATGTGCTACCATAAATAGTCAATGTACTAGCATAAGTAGTTAATGTACTTTCATAAATAGTATATTTACTTCTCTAAATAGTCAATATACTATCATAACTAGTCAATATACTATTGTGACTTGTAACACCCGTCGAGAGAGTCTACGATCTGGGATCTTTGGCAGGTGCCATAAATTTTAGTGTCATATTGTAGTATCTTGAACTAAAGTAGAAATGAAAGTTTATGGAACCGGAGATTTGTGGTATTAAACCAAGAGGTACCCAATGGTCATTAAGCAAAATGGATAGCAAATTAGAAACAAATTAGAGATGGGCCATAGTATAAATAAAGTAGGTTACAATTACAAAATTTAAGGAGGAGGAGGGAGATGAGGGCTTGTTTACAATTAAAAATGATAAAATATAACAAAAGGAGAAGCAAAGCAAAAATTGATCTCAGGTTTTAACAAGCCCGTAAGAAGAAAGGGAGAGCAAGAGAGGAAGAGAGGAGGAAGAAGGAAGGAGAGGTTCAAAATCAGGTACTGCCTTTGTCTTAGAATCAAGTGTGTTAGATTTCTAGGGCTTGGGTATGGAATTAGTTTTCCTTTGATCTGAGTTTGTGCAAAGAGCACATGAAGCCTTTGAATGGTTGGGGTTATGTGAGTAAACCCGATTGATGTAAAAAGAAACTTGGAATCATCAAATTACATGATGTTTAAAGAATTGAGTGGACATAGGTAGTGTTCTTGGATTTTTCACTAAGGGTTTGGGTTTGAGTTCCAAAACACCAATTCACATGTTGTGGAGTTGTTTTAGATAAATTCAAGTTAGTTTTGAGGTATTATGAATTATAGAAGTTATATGGAGTGAATTGACATCAAAAGTGGGAGAAATAACAAAATCTGGGCATTTAAATTGTCTTCTACTGGTACAATTGAAGTTCTACCGGTACAACTTTGAGAGTTAAGTGTTTTGTGTCCGCCCGTACGACTTGAGCTTGTGCGCAGTGACTTGTTACGGTTTCTGTTTGACCAGTTTTAAAGTATTTTGGCCATAACTTCCTCATTTCTTATCGATTTGAGTGATTCAAGTGGCTTTCACACGTAAAATAGTCTTCAAGGAGAACAAAACTTAGAAGTAGGAATCGCCAAATTATGATCCTAAGTGGCCCCAAAAATTCACTCAAAGTGGGGTATGTGCAAGAAAAATTCCTGCATCAGCTTTGGACGCGAGTAGTCGAGTTATTTACGGACGTAACGGTTCGATTGCTCCGAATTGGGTGATTCCACTTGGAATAGAACGCTTAGCACCTTAGATTTAAAAGAGTATGATGAGTGTGACTAAGTCTAGGAAGTGCGTTAAGTTATGCGATTAATTTGTCGTCGTATTCGTTTGAGTTGTAGGGTAAAGTAAAGGCGGGATAAGTGTGGGCAGTCTTTCGAGTTAAATGAGCAAGAAGGTGAGTGTTACAGGCTCATTTTCCCAATCTTAGTGTATTATTATTATTATTATTACAAATTGTTTTACACTGGTATTTCATGGTTTGAGTTCAAACCTTTCAAGAAATAGCATTGAGATAAAGCTTAAGCAAATGGTTTTGAGTTAAACCATTTTTGAAAAGCGAAGCATTAGTTTTAAATTGTAAAACCATAATTAAGCAAGCAAACACGTAAGTAAATGGTTTTGAATAATTAAACCATTTTTCAAGTAAGAAAGCAAAGTAAGCAAATGGTTTTGAATAATTAAACCATTTTCAAACAAGCAAGCAAGCAAATGGTTTTAAAGTGTAAGAGCAAAACCATTTTACAAAGAAACTGTGAGCAAGCAAGAAATGAAGGTTGTGAAAACAAGGCCTTCCACTAGTTTAAGCAAGCAAACCGGTCGGAAGGTATCCGTGCGTGCACGGTGGTGGAAGTTTCATACATGCATTGTAGTTTTGGCAGTCGGCAAACTCAGGACATACATCATGCATTTAAAAGGCAGTGGCACGTACGAGGGTATATAAGGTTGAGCTCTAACTAGAGTATGGTGATGGCGACACGAGTCCAGTACACACCATATTCTTTGGGAAAATGAAAGGTGACGCGGACAAAGGTCCTTCCACCAAACACTTGGTTGAGCATAGGTTCCGTGTTCCACTAGGGCATGATAAGCGAAAATAGGCCTCCATTGGTTTGATGTTTTTATAAGCATGTCTGTTGTTTTGAATCAACCATTGGTTCCGTCGTAGAAGGCTTAGGAGAGTTTATGGCTTGGTTGAGCCCAGGCTCTGTTTAGATTTCAAAGCAGATGCAGTTGAACAAACTCCGATGGGTTTTATTTTCAAAGCATGCGGTTGAGCGAGCTCCGTTTTTATGAAAAGTTTTGAGAAAATTTTAAAGCAAAAGGTTTGTGAAAGGTTTTTTAGGAACTTTTCTGGCACGATAGAGCAAGCAAACAGAAAAATTATGAGAAGTTTTGCCAACTTCTAGCAAGCAAGAAATAAGGTTTTACAAGCTTTTTAAGAAAAGCGAAACAAAGCAACAAGTACAAAAGCAAGCCAAGCAAAGAAAGTTTTAGAAACTTAAAGAAAGCAAACAAAGCAAAGCTTGGAAAATATTTGTAAAGAGTTTTACATGTTTGAAATGTTTTTCGAAGAAAGCGGATTTATAGAAACATGCACACTCAACGAGCTCGTTTAGCTCATTATTTGTATTTTAAAAACTATTTTCCAGTGCAGTGCGCAAGAAAATTGGAGCCTGATAGGATTTGTCACGACAGCCGATTATAGGTGTCTTTGTGTATTAATTATATTTTATAGAACATACTTTGAATATGTATAATGGGACATATGTATGTACATGGTTAGTGTGATGGGAATGTGATGGTATCTTTGGTTTGCCATATTTTGGATATAAGTGTAAATTGGATGTATACGGGATTTGGAATTTAAGACTATGTGCGTAGTCATGCTCTTAGAAGTTTTTGCATTTTGCTAAGATTTTACCAAATCCTAAGTTATAAATAAAAGAAAAATTTTTTATAGGAGGTTTAAGCAAGCAATACGGCAGCTTCAGGGATTTCTAAATTAGTTAAAGGTAGCCGGTGCAGGGATTTACGTGGGTGCGGCTGCCTTCTTAGCCGTGAGGAGAGGTGTGTCGAGTGGTATCGAGAGGCGGGTTGTATACTGTGACCTAGGACTTGAGGAAAAATGATACCCGCAGCGAGGTGGTATCAGGCAGGTGTATAATAACCTAGGACTTGAGTAAAGATGATGCCACGCAAGGTGGTATCGAGCATGAAATGCTTGGCAGCCGTGCATGTTGTTCGGAAGCTTGAAGTACATACATATCAAGTGGTTAAAGTATTAAACGATCGATATTTTTTTGGTAATTCTGGCACTATGTCGGGGAGAGGACGTGAGGTCGTCCCCAGGAGAGTAGTTCCGGGAGTTTACGGGCGTCTGATGCACGAGAGGATGAGCCGTAGTAGGTTCCCTTCACAGCATCTATGAATCGACCTCGGCCCGTAGTCGAATTTGGACCATCTGCATCACCCGGGAAAGACTCAAGTGCCCCGAGGGAATGTTTCTGGCCAGGAGCAAGTGGCACAAATTGCCTGAATGAGCCATAGCGACACGTCGGCCGGTCGCAACCTCCACATACCAGAGGCCATGGAAGAGCAGGGAGGTCGATAGAGAAAATCCCTGGCCAGGCGCTAAACCGTATGACGGCGATGGTGATCGAGAAGCGACTGGTTGTGGTTAGGCAGAGTAAGCAAAGTTTAGGTTATGGGGTACGCACGGATGAGCAAAGGGTCTTGTTTTCCGGTTTTCGATGGAAGATAAGGCTAAAGGTGGTGGGATGCGAGTAGAAAGAAGGTATCCGATGGCATAACATGGGACCCGATTCCAACAAGAATTCAGCGATGGAATTCTTTCCTCGAGTCATAAGGATGCAAAATTGAGGAGTTCTTCAAGTTAGAGCAGAGAAGAACATGTCGATATCAGATATGAAGAAGTTCTCGGGAACTAGTTAAGGAGTTGGTTCCACGTACATTCAAGCGAGATGAAGTCCTGAAATGCAAGAGGTTTATATCGGGGCTACGCCTTAGGATCGGAGGTGCATTTATGAAGGTGGTCTACTTGAGAATAGACCAGGGACTTAGTTGAGGCCGCTCGGGAGTTGAGAAGCGAGCACTACGGCCATGTATCGAGTAGACAGGGAAAGTAAGAGTAAGAGGTGCACCGAGGCATGTCCCTGACAAAGCTCGGGGCAGTGCAGTGAAAGAAAGCAAAAGCGAGAGGTTATAGAGTAGAGTGCGAAGTCGAGCTATCTGTGGGATGATGGGACCCCGGTTGCTGCTTGGTGACACCCAGTATTCCTCAGTTTGTTATATGTGTCGGGCGACACCATGGGGAGTGTAGGAGATTCGATGCAGGGTGTTCCACTTTGTGGCCAAGAGAAGGCCATTTATTAGGGTGTCCTCGGTGATTGGTGCGCGAGGAGACATCGTGTGATCTAGCTACCCGGTACAGAGATGAGCACACAAAGTCGCGGGAAAGAGAGGCTTCCCGAGGCGGAGAGACCAGCGTAGCGCGGTAGAAGAGGTGGCCGTGGTAGAAGATGGGCGGTGCCCCGGGGATCTGAGCGGCCCGCGCTCGGGCGGAGTATATCACGTGACCGACCAAGATCACGGTCACAGCTCCGATGTAGTCACGGAACCATTATTTCTATTCTTGAGCATGATGCGCTATGCCTTAGTAGACCGGGAGCTACGCATTCATTTTGCATCAGCCATTCTTAGATCGTTTCCGAGATAGGAATGACCATTAGAGGTCGTATGAGAGTTTCCGCCATTTGGAGATCCATTACTCGCATGAGACGAGGTAGTCGAGAGATAGTAGAGTTCGATTGAGACGGGGGCCAGCGGATCTTGTAGCTTTTAGATATGAGGGACTTTGATGTGGTTCTCGGCATGGATTGGCTATCTCGCCATAAACCCTGATAGATTGTTATAAAAAGGAAGTAAAGCGAATAAAGGCGAGTTAGGTAAAGTTCGAGGAGGATTCGTAGAGAGTTATCTTCCTGTATGATCTCAGCCATGACAGCCACACGAAAATGTTGCGTAAGGTTGTCGGTTATCTAGCTTATGTGGTGGGACGGGGAAGGAGGGACTATATTGGATGAGATTTTTAGTTATTAGAGAGTTCGAGATGTGTTCCGGATGATATCGGCGGGATTACCTCGAGAAGAAGTGGAGTTCACCATTGATTTAATTCCGGGGGTGAGCCGTTTCATTCGTCTTATAGGATGGCTCTACTGAGTTAAAGGAGCTTAAGGCTCGATTAAATTGAGTAAAGGGATTTATTAGGTAGGCATATCCCATGAGGAGCTCAGTTCTCTTCGTGAAAAGAAAAGATGGGATTTTGCGGTTGTGTCATAGATTACGATGATTAAACCGAGGTTACCATCGCGATCGGTATCCAGCTCCTAAATTGATGAGTTATTTGATCAACTCAGGATCTCGAGTGCTTCTCCAAGATAGACTTGAGGTCGGGATATCATCGGTTGAGTTCGAGTGATGTCTTTAAGGCGGCATTGAGGACACGCTCACGGACATTATGAGTTTTACGGTGATGCCATTTGGTTTGACTAATGCTCGACCGTTTATGGATTTGATGGCCCGAGTATTCGGTAATATGCGGATAGGTCGTCATAGTTTTTATTGATGATATCTTAGTGTATTCGGGTGGATTCGGAGGAACATTCGAGCACACGAGTTGTATTACAAACCACAGGGAGAAGCCGGAGTTATAATGCGAGTTGAGCGAGGAGTGTCGGTTTGGCTCGACGAGGTGGCATTCCTTGGTGTATAATTTTGCGAGAGGGTGAGTGTGGATCCCGAGAAAATAGAAGCGGTGGTAAATTGGAAACCACCAAAGAATGTGTCGGTCGAAGCTTCCTTGGTTTAACGAGTTATTACGGGGAAGTTTGTTGAGGGTTCTCAGGGATAGCGGCCCAGCGACAAGGTGACAGGAAAGATGTTAAGTATGATTGGGTAGAAGCCTGTCAACAGAGTTTTGAGGAGTTGAAAGATAGATTGACTTCAGCTCCAGTTTTAGCTTTACCCAATGGAAAAGATGGCTTTGTGGTTTATAGTGATGCTTCAAGGCAAGGCCTTGGTTGTGTTTTGATGCAGAATGATAGGGTGATTGCATATGCCTCTAGACAGCTAAAGAAACATGAGGAGAATTACCCTACACACGACTTAGAGCTTGCAGCAGTCGTGTTTGCCTTAAAAATATGGAGACATTATTTATATGGTGTTCCTTGTAGGATCTTTACAGATCATAAAAGTCTTCAATATATTTTCACCCCGAAGAGTTAAACCTGAGGCAAAGAAGATGGCTTAGGTTGATTAAGGACTACGGCGTACTATCGAGTACCATCGGAAAAGCTAATGTAAGTAGCGGATGCCTTAGTAGGCGACCAGAGAGTTCTTTGTCTCACATGAGATCGAGTTATCTTCATTGGTGGATCGAGGAAACTTTAGGGTGATATTGGAGGTTGAAGTTACGGAGCCTTGTTAGCCACATTTCATGTTAAGGAAGCTGGCTCCTAGTGGACCGGATTCTCGCCGAGGCTGATCCACGGGGATCACGAGATGAGTAAGCTTAAAGAAGAGATAGAAAGAAAAAGAAGAAAGCGAGTTTCGGATTAGAGAGATAATGGCATGATAGTGAAAGGACAGAGAAATGTGTGTGCGAGTATGGCGGGCGAAGAAAGACATCATGGAAAGAAGCACATTCATCTGCGTATGCAATGCATCGGAGTGGCGAATGTACGAGAACTTTGAAAGAACATTGCGGTGGAATGGGATGAAGAAAGAAATCGCAAGTTTAGTTTCCAGTGCCCTAACTGTCATGAGTGAAGAGGCGAGGCATCGAAGGCCAGCGAGGGGAAGATACAAGCCTCCCTATTCGGTGTGGAAATGGGAAAAAGATTACTATGGATTTTGTGTGGTCTTCCACGGTTTCGACAAACATGATGCGATATGGGTGATAGTTGATCGAGTGACCAAATCTGCTCATTTCTACCCGATTAATGTTGAAGATTCTTTAGAAAAGTTGGCCGTTGTATGTGGATGAGATAGTAAGACTTCATGGGGTTCGATTATTACGTAGTGTCGGTCCGAGACCCGATTCACATCGGGTTTGCTTTGTTTATGAAAACGGCGTTAGGACTTCGCCTACATTTTAACCGCGGCATTTTCATCCTCAGGCGGATGTCGGTCGGAGAAGGACTATTGACGTTAGAGAATATCTTTGAGGCAGTAATGGAATTCAAGGGAAATTGGGACCTCACTTGCGCTAATGGAGTTTACTGCAGCCCAGTAAACTATCAGCGGTATAGATATGGCTCCTTTTGAGGCGTTATGGCGAAATGTAGGACTCGGTCTTGGGATGAGGTTGGTGAGAAGACTAGTAGGCCTGAACAGTACGAGATCTGAGAGTGAAGTTGTTCGCGATAGCAAAGATAACAGAGATGAAGCCGGAAGAAAAGCTGTCGCGGACAAGTCGTAGAGACTTGCTGATTTGAAATAAAGGGGATAAAGTCTTTTTGAAGATTTCACCTTGGAAAGGTGTGTTGAGATTTAGAGCTTGAGGCAAGCTTAGTCAGGGTATATTGGACCTTGTGAGATATTGAGCAAAGTGGGGCCAGTAACTACAGTTGAAGTTACCCCGAGGTTGTCAGGATTCTTGATACATTCCGTATCGATGTTGAAATATATCCGGATCCTTCACATGTATTGAGAGAGCAGCAGTGCGGGTTAAAGGAGAATTTGACTTGCAAGGAGATGCATTACGTTGGCGGTGTAGGAACAGGTGTTGAGAAGCAAAGTGATTCCATTAGTTCAAAGTCTTATGGAAGAATCATGAGAGGGGCGGCTATGGGCCGAGCCAGATCGCCATCGGTACCCTCATATTCTCTGGATGGTATGTTTCCTTTTCCTTTCTTTGGAGTTTAGTTTTCATTTCGAGAGACGAAATGTTCCTAAGGAGGGAGGTTTTGTAACACCCCGTCGAGAGTCTGATCTGAGGATCTTTGTGGGGTGTATAAGAGTACCAAGTGTCATATTAGTATCTTGGAGACTAAAGTAGGAAATGAAAGTTTATGGAACCGAATTTGTGTTATTAAACCAAGTACAATGGTCATTAAGCAAATGGATATGAAATTAAGAAAAAATTAGAGATGGGCCATAGTACAAATAAAGTAGGTTACAATTACAAAATTTAAGAGATGAGGGCAAATTTGCAATTAAGGAAATGATAAAATATAACAAAAAGGAGAAACAAAAGCAAAATTTATTTGGTCTCAAGTTTGCCCTAGCCAACCCGTAAGAGGAGAAAGGGAGAGCAAGAAGAGGAAGAGAGGAGGAAGAAGGAAGGAAGTTCAAATCAGGTATGCCTTTGTCTTAGAATCAAAGTGTATTAGATTTCTAGAGGCTTGGGTATGGAGATTAGTTCTCCTTTGATCTAGGTTTTGTGCAAAGAGCACATGAAACCTTTGAATGGTTGGGGTTATGTGAAATTAAAACCCCAATTGATGTAAAGAAACTTGGAATCATCAAATTACATGATGTTTAAAGAATTAGTGGACCTTAGGTAGTGTTCTTGGATTTTCACTAAGGTTTTGGGTTTGAGTTTCAAAACACCAATTCACATGTTGTGGAGTTGTTTTTAGATAAATTCCAAGTTAGTTTTTGAGGTATTATGAATTATAGAAGTTATATGGAGTGAATTGACATCAAAAGTGGGAGAAATAACAAAATATGGGCATTTCGGGTGTCTTCTACCGGTACAATTGAAGTTCTGCCGATTTACAACTTTGATTACGGTCATTTTGGCCAGAAGTTCCAGAACAACGAGCTTGTACCGGTACAATATTCTGGTTTTTCCTATTTCAACCAGTTTTCGTATTTTGGCCATAACTTCCTCATTTCTTATCCGAATTGAGTGATTCAAGTGGCTACGTAAAATAGACTTCAAGGAGAACAAAACTTAAGAAGTAGGAATTGCAAAATTATGATCCTAAGTGGCCCAAAAATTCACTCAAAGTGGGGCCATGTGCAAGAAAAATTCCTGCATCAGCTTTGGACATAGAGTAGTCGAGGATTGTTCGGACGTAACCAGTTTGGATTATCTCCAGGTGGGTGATTCAGTTGGAATAGAACCCTTAGCACCTTAGCTTTAAAGAGTAGGATGGGGTGTGACTAAGTCTAGGAAGTACGTTAAGTTATGCGATTAATTTGTCGTCGTATTCGTTTGAGTTGTGAGTTCGCAATGGCGGGATAAGTGTGCAACGGTGCTCAAGTTAAGCAAGCAAAGAGGTGAGTGATCTAAACTCATTTTTCCAAATACTAGTGTATTATTATTATTATTATTACAAATTTCTTTACACTGGTATTTCATGGTTTGAGTTCAAACCATTTTCAGAAACAACAATGAGATAAAAAGCAAGCAATGGTTTGAGTTAAACCATTTTTGAAAAGCAAACATTGGTTTAAATTGTAAAACCATAATTAAGCAAGCAAGCAAGTAAGTAAATGGTTTGAATAATTAAACCATTTTTCAAGCAAGCAAGCAACTAAGCAAATGGTTTTGAATAATTAAACCATTTTTCAAGCAAGCAAGCAAGCAAATGGTTTCAAAGTGTAAAACCATTTTTATAAAGGCAACAAGCAAGCAAGCGTGAAGGTTGTGAAAACAAGGCCTTCCTAGTTTAAGCAAGCAAACCGGATCGAAGGGGTATCCGTGCGTGCGGTGGTGTTAGGATTTCCTTGCCGGTATGGTTTGCTTGGTCCGACCAAACTAGGACATATCATGCATTTAAAGGAGACGTAGCGCGTCTGCGGGGTATATAAGGTTATGAGCTCTAACTAAGTATGGTGATGGCGACATAGAATTGATTCCACCATATTCACCAGAAAATGAAAAATGGTGACGCGGACAAAGGTCCTTCCACCGGCACGGTTGAGCATAGGTTCCCGTGTTCACTAGGGCATGATAAGCAAAAATAGGCCTCCATTGGTTGATGTTTTATAAGCATGATCTTATTTGTTTGTCGCCATTGGTTCCGATGTGAGGCTTAGGAGAGTTTTAAAGCAAACGGTTGAGCCCAGGCTCCCGTTTAGATTTCAAAACGATCGGTTGAGCTAAGCTCCCGTGGGTTTATTTTCAAAGCATGCGGTTGAGCCAAGCTCCCGTTTTTATGAAAAAGTTTTGAGAAATTTTTAAAGCAAAGGTTTGTGAAAGGTTTTAAGGAACTTTTCAAGCACGATAGAGCAAGCAAGCAAGAAAAATTATGAGAAGTTTCTCAGCTTCTAAGCAAGCAAATAAGAGTTTTACAAGCTTTTTTAAGAAGCGAAACAAAGCAAGCAAATCTGAACAAGCAAGCAAAGAAAAGTTTTAGAAACTTTTAAAAGCAATAAAGCAAAGCTTTGGAAAATATTTGTAAAGAAGAGTTTTACATGTTTGAAATGTTTTTCGGAAAGAGAAACCGTTTATAAGCATGCACTCAGGCTGCGTTTAGCTCATTATTTTGTATTTTTAAAAACTATTTTCCAGGTGCAGTGCGCAGAAGGCTGAGCCTGATAGGATTTGTCTGACATCGGTATAAGTCTTGTAATGGTATAGCTGTAAGAATATACTTTGAATATGTATATTGAACATATATATGTACATAGTTAGTGAATGTGATGGTATCTTTAGTTGCCATATTTTGGATATAGTGTAAATTGGATGTATACGAGTTTGGAATTTAGACTATGCGGTAGTCATCTTCTTAGAAGTTTTTCATTGTAAGATTTTGCAAATCCTAAGTTATAAATAAAAAGAAAAAATTTTTATAGGAGAGTTTAAGCAAGCGTGCGGGCGACGGGGATTCCCCAGTCGTTAAAGGTAGCGAGTTTGGGGATTTCTTTAGTGGCGGCTGCGCTGCTTGCTTCGGTAGAGGAGGGTGTGTCGGCGCCTTTTATTGTGAGGTCCCACCGGGGACCTACCCATGGTGGAGCCATGCCGGGTCCTTGGTGGTTCTCCTCAACCCCCTCGATCCCCACTCACAGTTTCTTTCGCCTCCGTGGGATTGAACCCCGTCACCAAGAGCTTAAGGTCCTTAGGAAGCATCCTTGCTACCAGGCGAGCTTCTGTGGGTTGAGGTAGCAAATCTTCCTGCCTGCTTCTTGGTGACAGGCCAATCTTAGCGGACGAAGCTGCTGTGAGGACCTGTGAGTGGGGAACCATCTAGCGAAGGCAATGGGCTCACCGCCCGGTATTCTGATGGTTCCTCAAATATTTAATCGATATGCTACTATAACTCTTTGTAATTTCATAACTAGTCAATATACTACAATAATAGTCAATGTAATACTTTAGCTAGTCAATGTAGTACTTCAACATTTCGGTTGGATGTACCACAAGTCGTTTGACAAGCTTGTCCGTTTCCATTAATTTGTTAGTTTCCATTAATGAGGGGTATTTTTGGTTTTCACATTTGTTTATGTACTTTTTTGTGAAAATTTACAATTATTTTTTTTAAAGAGTAGCCTGAACTAGAGCTGGCAATTTGAGTCCGGCTCGTTGGGCTAGCCCGACCAACCCGAAATTAGGGTCGGGTTGGACTCTAATTTTGTTGGCCCGAAAAAACTAGGCCAAATTTGGCCAGACCTGATTAGCCCGCCAGGCCAAACAGTATCGGATCAAGCTGGCCCGATTTTTTTTGGGCTAGCCCGGTTTGACAAATTAAATAAAAACCCCTTTTTTACTTTACTTATCCAGTTATCCACTTATTCTTTGAAGCCCTAGTTTCCTTTTGGTTTTTGGCTTTTTGCAAAACCCCTAGCTCTTCTTCTCCTTCTCAGTTCTTACCATAGGCCTCCAGTGAACCGCCTCCTCAATGACGATCCTCCAAGCATTTTCCTGTCTTCTCCTTCCTTTGATTTTGATCTAATGAGGCAGTGATCCTCTTCCTCTATATTTGTTTTCCTCATAATCGTTTTCTAGGTAAAAAAAATCATCACTTTTGCTTCAATTTTTTTTTCTCGTTTGATCTTTTTTTTTTTTTTTTGTAAACATAAATCTTGTCTTATAATGCTTTTATTTCTTTCTGATGCTGGAAATGGTGGCGCTTATAACGGCTTCATCTCAACTTCCAAGGGCGATTGGGCCGAATCCTGCGAAAGTTATGTTTGGTTTAAGATTTATGATAAAATTGATAGGGTCTTTTTTAAGTGTTGTCGTGGTTGCCTGCTATGTGTTGGTTGTTGCACAAAGTTGGTAGGTTCATGCATCGAAGTTCCAAAGATAAATATATTTTCGCTTTAGAGAAATGATGAAAATAAAGAAACCGCAAGAATAAAATCCGCTTGACATCAATCCCCCCGGTTTCAAAATAAAAACCAATTCTTTTTCGTATCAAAACCAAATTTTTTCAAGCAGAATAAAAACCATTTTTGAACCACTTTTGTTCTTGACATCTTGCTCTCCCTGTTTTGTTTTTTAATAAAAACCATTTTTTAAACTAAATCCAATTTTGTTCTTGATATCTTGTTCTCCCTCAGTTTTGTTTTTTTTCATAATAAACCAAGCAAATGTGTTTCATGTTTCTTGTTAGAATGTTTGGTTAGTGTTATTGAAATGTGTTTCATGTTTTTATGAATAAAAAAAAGGAAACTAAACTTGAAATGCCTTGTTCTTCCATATGTTCTTGTTTTTTTCTAAATAGTAAACACAAACATAAATGATGAGAACAATAACACCGACTTGTAATAAGCCGATTTGGTATTCCTGCATCAAAACCGTATATGTAAATCACCGTGGTAGGTTGTAAAGTATCTATAATCAAAATCATACTTACAATCACTTAAGCCAAATGAGAATCTTCTTTCTACCTACAACTTTTCCTTCTATTTAACTTAAAATGGAAAAAACTTAAATTAGTCTAAAATATATTTATATAAGAAATTTTAAAAAAATTTGCTAATGATTTTAAGATCTCAATGTGGATAATCTCAGGATTTCCCCAATCCCGGGTGTCCGGTTGATAACCCAATAACTCCAAGTGCTGAAATCTACATGTCTCATGTCATGAGGTACGCATATGCAAATGGCCACTGGGCTCACATCATGCTCATAAAATGCATATTTTATACAAAGCATTTATTTGCAATCGTATTTAAGTACTAAATTTATACAAACTGGTCTTTGCCCGTGACTTTTACAAAGAACAAAAAAATACAAGATGAGGCCGATTGGCCATTCACTAAGGTCCCTGATGTTACAGCCCATCCCCAAGCGTCTTCAGACTAAAAGGGTCTCAATTTTACCTGGGTGAGCAAAGCTCTCCAAGAAGGGAATTTCCTACTGGTTACTCCCACCCAAGGTGAAATGCAATGCAAGCACACAAAGTATACAACACATGCTAATATATCACCATGCATATATTAATTTAGACCATACATCATGTTATTCGCTTTATAATCATAACATACGAGCTCAGTGCTCGGCTGAGCACAATCGAAGTGGCTCGTCTTCGGAACACCCCACACTCTCACAATCAACATGTTATTCACCCATGGCAACAACACACATCACAATCACACAAACTGGGTGGATCAGTCTTAAAACCACACCGTTGATTTATTCACTCTCGGTCCAAACCTGAAATCAAATCACACGTCCTACTCAACAAATCCCCACCCATTACAAGACCCTTTACAAAAATAAAACAAGCAGGAGAAAAACACCCCTTGGCTCCCCGGAGCCTGTCGGAACCCAAATCGCTCCTGTACACGAGCCCCCCGCGACGTGTAGACCAATCCTCTTGCCCTCATAACAAGGCGAGCCGACTCATCCCATCGTCGTAGATCCTTTGTGAGATAGAAGCTTGACTTTCTCTCTAAAAACCCCCCACATCTCTAGCCACCTTACTCACAAACCACCTGTTTTCAAGAAGAGGTGGCACTGAGTTCGAGAGAAGATGATGTCTTCCCCTTAAAATTACAAGTTTGCCCTCAGCCTTCTTCTCTTTTCTTTTTGCTTTTATTTTTCCTTTTTCTCATTTCCTTTTCATTTTCTCCCCATTCCCTTTCCTCCCTCCTTTGAGCATCTAACGTATGGTCAAAGGAGGAAGCTCCTCCCTCCTTCCTAAAGATTGCACCCGGTGGCTCTCAATTTTCCATCCCTTTTTCTTTTATTTTTATTTCCCTTTTTGACATCATCCACTCAAGGCGGATCACAGGAGCCACGATCACGCCACCCATGCGGCTCAATGTGATCATTTCCTTTTATGCCAAGTGTCGACTCGGTGGGAGGTGCTCATGTGGCATCTCCTTAACCTACCACGTATCCAACACCCAACGCCTCGAAAAACGCGAAAACCCACCACCTCGGAATCCAAACGGGAATTCGACGTGGGTTGTAAGCACTCTTGACGAGACGATTCTCAACTTGTCGTCTGGTCACATCCTGAGATCTAAAAATTCGATTTGACCTAAATTACCATTTTATCCTTCCTTAGGAAACTGATTTTCCGGTCTCATACCCTCCCATAAAAAGCACTTCATTCCGAATCTGAATACACCCACGCGCATCCAACCATCAGTGCCATTTAATCCTACACAACTTTACTTGATGCGTAAAACGCAAAATGACCTTCCCGTGTTGTCACACTGATCGACAACCCAATTGGCCATTAACCTAAATCCATGTCCTAAATGATATCCATTTACCTCAACCCTCACGGCTCTCAAAACAATCTGAAAATGAAATGTATTTGGTATCCAAACTCGAAATACTCTCGACTCATCAGAATCACTCAAGCCTCACGTGATAAACTACATATCTGTGATGCTCCCATCCTAGTCTCCTTCAATTCTATCACCTCAACCCCAAGTCCCGGTGATAAACTAAGGTCCCCTGTGTCCTCACCTCAGTCTTTCCTTCCACCCTATCACTCAACCCCAAGTTCAGTGCTGATAAATCATTTCCAAACAAAAAGTATTTGTTTTTAAACTGTAAGCAACCCTCCGAGGAGCAACAGATGATACACCCATAATCTATTTTTGGTGGACAACCTCCGATGTATATCAACTCACATACCCAAATTCCATTTGATATTATACGTGGACAACCTCTCGATGGCATCAACGCATACCCGACGATGGTTATATATTATCGGGCATACCCGACATTGATACTATATATGGATGCAACCTCCCATGTATATCAATCAAGTATACCCAAACGACATATTGAAAGTATATGGACAACCCTCCGATGTATATCAATCGGGCGCCAATTCGACGATTGATATTATATATGGACAACCTCCGATGTATAATAATAATCGCATCCGACGACATACTAGATATGGACAACCCCTCCTCCGATATCAGAGGGATACACTATAACACATTGCTATCAACCCCTCCGAACACTCTTCAAGAAACCACCCTCTATGTGACTCACTCCTATTGTTCTAGGGGTGCCCGAGCGCATGAATCGCAATGAGCCATCTCTATTTACTTAACCTGCGCGACCATTTGATGCTCATCTTATCAAACAAGCCCCTACAATCAACACCCTACCCAGCAAGCAGTCGGGACCTACGAACCGCACTCATGACACACCATCAAAACACTTACCACTGCGGTTACCGATTCAACGCCATGCACTCTTTCAGCACTCCATGTTATGGCATGTTTTTGTGCATGTATAATAATTATGCTTTATGGTTGCGGCACCCACTCCCAAAATGGTCCACCTTCATAAAGCAAAATCTGTAGATAACTCACTCATAATCCTTAACACTCCAGTCAGTCAATCCCTAAATTCCTACATCCTAGGGAAGAACATCTATACTTTATTCCTCTAAAGGCCTTAACCTTCTAAGCCCTCAAAACCAAATGTCGTGCCGTATGATAACCGGCCTAGGTCTCCACTCACACATCGACAACCCGATGGTCGGGCCAACTCATCCATGTCAACCCGACATCAAATAAACCACAGTCTACCACCCAAAGTCCACCACGCCTCCCGCTGCACTCCGATTCGTCCCCCGACCCGACCCACACTCCGGCCCTCCGGCCCATCCTCGTGTCGCCTCAAAAGTGCCTGGCATAGCATCCCCGAAACTAAAACCGCCCTTCCAATTCAGACGAGTGCAGGAGGAACAAAAACCCTGTCTCTCCGTCCATCAATTAGACCATTGCCTCAAACTCGATCCCCTGTCTCTCAGGCAACCTCCCAGCCCCGGATCACAAAAATGGTAACACACCATCCACATCCCATTACAAAACCCCGAACTCAGCCCCTACCAGTCGAATCAAGGTCCCACAAATCCCCCGGACCCCGCTCCAGAAAATCCTGGTTTGGAAGTGCTCAGCTGGCTCGTGTACAACACACTTCATCTCGCCCCGCCCGACTTTAGGTGCTCTCATCCCGACATGGTCCCGGCACTTTGGGCCCCGTCCCGATATCTGGCGAAAGCCGTGTCTCGCTTTTTCCCTGTCAGTTAAGATGCACCTTTTCTTCTGGGTGACAAAGAGACTCATTCCATGCCTCATGGAGGTGTCGTTTACTCTCCCTGGCCGTCAGCCAGATGTATGTGCACTAGTAGCTGATACCCCTGATGAAATTTCACCAAAGGCTCCCATTTGTCAAACACCCATTTCTGTGCTCTGGCTTAGCACCCCAAAGGACGACTTCTAGGCCCTCTCCCCTCGACTTACCATTCACATGTGTCACTCTATAAATGATTAGTCTCTTTTTCATTTCAAATTAACTAGTAAATGCAATTTTTCACTCACTAATGTATTTTGATGAAACTGCTAGAATCTTCATCTGGTCATTTCTAATGTAAAAGCAATTTCCAAATCCACTATAAACAAATTCCAAACTTTCACAAAAACCCGCTTCTGTCCAAATTCTCAAGGTTATGGGCTCGAACCTTAGTATCTCACTTTTTCCTGACACGATTAACTACACACCCCATACATTAATCTGATAACTAAGATAATCCCACAGTACATCTATATATTATGATATGAGGTCTTTAATCACTGGTTCATCAAAACGCTGACAAAAAACTATTTCAACGCAATGTCGATTCGGTGATAAATACTTCCGGGCCCGAGATACCATTCATAATCGTGAAAATAAAAATTTTACACACCATGTCATGCAATGATTTCAATGACCGTGTCCCAAGGTGAAAACAAAATTTCGAGATGAACATTCCACACAACCTAAAAATTTCGCACACCACAGATACAATCTCTATACTAACTCTTAGCGCTATAAAATATTACTTATACATTGTAACTCATGTTTACGTGTATGAAAATTCGCAATGAAAATCTTTTAAATCCTTTATGGAACAAAGCAAGGTTCGCGAACAAAGGTCCATGAATATGGATCCAAATGCTAGATCAGAACTAGCAGACCCAATCCGTAACTGGTTGGGGGTGGTCAGCATGCATGACCTGGGGAACCTGTGTCGCAAAGCCCCATCGTTGCGGTAGCAGCGGCCTGTGTCAGGCATTGCCACAAGACAACGCCTTGTCAGAGATGTCGTGCGGCGCATGTGGGCCAAATACTGTCAAGGCATTCACATGGCGCAGGCTCGCGCTCAGCCCTATGTCGCGACCTCCCGTGGCTTTGGCCCTTTCGGTCTAACAAAGCATATGTCGCGATGGCCACTTATGCGTCACATCAAGGCACCTGGGACCACGCCGCGATGATCGCATCTGTCGAAGACCATCTCTCCCCGGCCCCCGCCTCGCGACCGCGTCGCTACATCAACCCCATGTCGCGACATCCCAAGACTAACCTATGTCAGCGACATCGCCTCATGTCGGACTCCTGACATCGAACGAACCCATGTCGCGACATCGTTCGCCGCGCCGCTAGCGACGCCTCTGACAAAGCCATGCCACGCCACGATGCCGCAATTTTACATCGGCTCATGCCGGAGACACCTCCATGTCGCTGATGACACGCCCCACATCAGTCGCTCGCGTTGTCATAGGATACAAAATGATGTCGCGATCAGATCTATCGCCGCGGCGCCGCGACAAACCCGATGTCGCGACACGCCGCTCTACGTGATTCCCAGTCGCGACGCCAAGCTCCGTGTCGTGGATCTCCCATCAGGTTACTACCCATGTCGCGACCCTGCAATGATGTCGCCGCGACATCCGCAACCCACCCATTTCGCACGTCACGATTTCATGTCGTGGATCTCCTCCTCTGTGGGCCACCGGCGCGTCACAATTTCTAAAAATGGATGTCGCGACACTGCTCTCCCGCACACCCTTCACATTGTCACTGCTGACGCCTGCGTCGTGACCCTCCTCGCTTCATGCAACATGTCGAATTCACTTTGATGTCAATCTGCCCCCAAAGCTTCCAACCCCTGCCTTCGCTAAGATCCAAACAGGTCGCGACGGCCCATTTCCTGGTCGCGAATTCTCACGTCTAATATCCAAGGTGTCGCGACCTCAACGCACAATGCGACCCCCGGGTCAGTCCTCGTGACCCTTTTTTTTTTTTTTTTTTTTTTTTCATCCGAGCACTCCTTTTCAAGTACTCCCATTGATGAGTTTCCAACCCATCGCTTCACATAAATCTTTAAAAATTTAAGAGTTGAATTTCAACTTTTTCCCATGCATGAAAAACTGAACAACCTCCTGCACTTCACAAAACCCATCTCACGCCGTTATTCCAAAAACCTAACACCGCCTAAAATCAAAAATTTTTTTCAAATCCTCCAAGAAATCTTCCCTCGTTACTCCAAAGATGCAAGATCTTAAAACGCCCTCTACCTAATATTTAAAACTTCTAGGCTTAATTACAATTCTTTCCTTGTGTAAAATCGAATAATCTAAACTTCTAGGCTTTAATTCTGATTCTTTCCGCTGTCTGGCGGAATAATTTTCGAATTCCTGAAAACTAGTTATTCATGTTAGCGGAGCATTGCCCGAGAAAAATATATTTTTTCTTTAAATTACGGTTGTTACGTCATAAGTGGAGCATCTAAAGGTTATCTTTCACGACCTAGTGTTCAACCTTTCCTCCTATGCTATTCACAAAGCATACAATTCACACAATTCATAACAAACATGTTATACACCATCACACATCACATTTAATTCACTTGAAAATGCACAACGATGTATGATATCCAGTGCCAAATCAAGTCCCCCAGGTATATTGTATACCTAACTACACCTGCAAGGCTCCCAAAGGTAACCGTTTACGCTTTGCTCGATACCATCTTTATTGGCATGATCCGGGGTGTCAGTTGACATGGCTTTCGTCGACCGCGAATCTACATGTCTCATGTCATGAGGCACGTACATGTGCAAAAATGGCCACTTGGGCCTACACGTCATGCTCATAAAATGCATATTTTATACAAAAAGCATTTATTTACAATTGTATTTAAGTACAATTTATACAAAACTGGGTCTCTTGCCCAGAATTTTACAAAAACGAAATACAAGATGAGGCCGATTTGGCCATTTCTTCGCCTCCCCAGGTCAGGATCACGTCCATCCCCTTTGTGGCGTCTTCGATTTTTAAAAAAGAAATAAGTCCCACGACGGGGTGAGCAAAGCCCAGTAGTGGAATTTCCCTACTTGGGTTACTCCCCCCTAAGTGAAATGCAATGGCACACAAAGCATACAACACATGCTTCAATATATCCCACTCATGCATATATTGCGATTTAATTCATACATCATGTTATTCGGTTTATAATCATAACATAAACTTAGCTCACATGGGCTAAGGCAGTGTCAGTACGGTTCGTCTTGGAGGCGACCCACAATTTCTAATCAACATGTTATTCACCCATGGCAGCAACACACATCACACAAATCACCTGAAACGATCAGGTGAATTTGTCTGAACTCCCACACCAAGGATTTATTAGCCGGTCGAATCTTTTGGAGCGAAATCACGGCACGTCAGAGCCTCGGCAAATCCCCACCATTACAAGACCGCTTAGCAAAAAGTAAGGCAAGTAGGAAAACCCTACCTTCTCGGAGTTTGTCGAACTCCCAAATCGGCTCTCACACGTAGCCCTCGGCCGGTGTAGACCAGCTTTCTTTCTTCTTGTTGGCTTGAGGCGAACGGTCAGATCGTCGTAGATCTTAGAAACCCGGACTTTACCTCTCAAAGCCCCGTCTCTGGCCAGCGCCCGTCAAACCACCGACCCAAGAAAATGAAAAGTGGAGAAGATGATGTCTTATACATAAAATTACAAGTTGCCCTCGGCTTCTTCTCTTCTTTTTGCTTTATTTTTCCTTTTCTCGTTTCCTTTTCATTTTCTCCCCATTCTCTCTCTTTTTGGAGCATTCAGCGTGGGTCGAAAGGAGGAGAAACGCCCCCATCTACTCGCTTCACGAACAATTGTGTGGCTCTCGATTTTCCATCCCTTTTTAACTATTTCTTTATTTCCTTTTTGACATCGTCCACTCGAGTGGATCATTGTGAAACCATGGGATCATGCGCTGCGTGTGAACGATGTGAGCCATTTCTTTTTATGTGACGCCCGATCGGGGTGTCCAGTTGTCACCGTCAACGCAGCGGAAATCTACATGTCTCATGTCATGAGACAATATATGTTCAAAATGGCGCGGGCCTACACGTCATGCTCGTAAAATGTATATTTATTTTATACAAAGCATTTATTTACAATTGTATTTAATTACAATTTATACAAAAAATGGGTCCTCCCCAGCCCAAAATTACGGGAAAAAAGCCGAGAAAATGCAAGATCGGTAGGTTGGCCATTTCTTCGCCTACAAGGTCCGGATCGTCCCGTCCCAAAGCGCGTGCTTACCCGATTACCTAAAAAAAAGAAATAGTCCACGGCGAGGTGAGCAAAGCCAGTGGGAATTTCTACTTGGGTTACTCCCCGCTAAGTGCAATCTGTGCTTGCGCGCAGCATTCTGACTCATGCCTAATATATCACTCATGCATATATTTAACAATTTAAATCACATACATCATGTTATTCGATTTATAATAATAACATAAAAACTTAGCTCATGGGCTAAGGAAAAATCCGGCGAGTTCGTCTTGGAACGACCGCGATTTCACAATCAGCGTGTTATTCACCCATGGAAAGCGACACATCCACCGCGAATCACCACTGAAGCGGTCGGGTGAATTTCTGTCAGAGCCACAAGGATTTATTCACTCGGTCGAATCTTTTTGGAGCCAAGAAATCCTGGCAAGAATACCGACTCGACAAATCCGCTAGCCCCATTACAAGACCCTTAAGCAAAGAGGCTAAAACAAGTAGGAGAAAAACCACACGCTTTGTGGAGTTTGTCGAAACTCCCCAATCACAGGAGACCACTCACCACGTAGCCCTCGGCGTGTAGACCCCGACTTTGCCTCTTCTAGCGTTCAGAGACGGCAGACGGTCACGATCGTCGTGAATCTTAGAAACCGAGACTTTCTCTCTACAAAAATTTATCTCGACCAGCACTTGTCAAAACGACCCAAGAAGAAAATGAGAAAGTGGAAGATGATGTCTTCTCCTTCGGTAAGTTGCCCCTCACTTTCTCTTTTAACTGCTTTTCTTTTTCCTTTCTCATTTCTCATCTCATTTCACTTCATTTTCTGCTCCTATTCTCTCCTCCTTTTTGGAGCATTCAACGTATGGGTCAAAGGAGGAAGCTTCCTCCCCTCGCTAAGAGACAATTGTGTGGTTATCAAATTTCATGCTTTTTCTTTTAATTTCTTAATTTGCTTGCTTTCATGACATCATGCTCTTACATGGCTCGATGTGAGATCTCTCTTGGTGCCATGTGTCCTCCTTGAGGACATGCAAATGGTTGGCATTTGGTCTCCTCACGTGGCGGCCCTCTAGTCTGCCCTTGGCATCCCCTTACCTTGCCATGTGTCGTAAACGGCTGCCTTTTCGAAAAGTGAATTTGGAGGCCACCTCGGAATCAGCGAAGTCAGCGTGGCCATTGGAGTGCGAGGCGATTCCAACGGTGAGAAGTGCATTTCGTCATCAGAGATCTGAAAAATTCACGTATTTTCAGCGAAATTACTATTTTATCCTTCCTTAGGAAATGGTTACTAGAGTCTCACATTTATGCCAAGTGTCACCTTTTGAGGGTGTCATGTGGCATCTCCTTAACCACCAGCGTGTCATCAACACCCAGGCGTCTGAAGCGGCGTGAAATCCGGAGCCACCTCGGAATCCGCGAAATTCGACGTGGTTGCTAAATTTCCGCGAGGCGATTCAACGATTGTCGTCCAGTTTAGATGATCATCAGAGATACAGAAAAATTCCGGATTTTGACCGAAATTACCATTTTATCCTTCCTTAGGAAATCTGGATTTTCCGGGGTCTCACATAATCTTTAAAGAGAAGTTTTACTATTTGCTATTGACATTAAGATGATTGTGTTTTGGTGCTCAATCTAGCAATTCTTTGAAGAATAATTATACTATCTGCTATTGACATTAAGATACTTGTGTTTCAACACTCAAGCTTAGAAACTTATGATTAAAGAATGTTAAATGACTAACTCTCCTAAAAGCTCAAGCTTAGATAAAGTGATTGAATCACCATTATAGTTGGTACTAATTGCTCAGTTCCCTCAATTTCTATGTATTTACTACTTAATTAATTTTCTTTTTCTCTTCAAAAAATAATAATAATAATATATATATATATATATATATATATATATATATATATATATATATATTCTCCTATATATATATATATATATATATATATATATTTTTGTATTTGGATGATTAACTTGATATATGATTGAAAATTGAAATTACATTTATTACCTTCCATTTTATAAGTAATTGTTGAGAGTCCTTGCCATTTGATTTGAAATTGAGTTTGAATTGAAACTTTAACCCATTTCATTTGTGGTGTTGCTAGTGCGAAGTTTGATGTTTAGTCTCACAGTTTTACGCATTGTTTTGGATCAGTTTGTTCCTTGAAAATGGCCACACAGGTTTTGTACATGTAAGACGAAAATTCAATTTTAAAAATAGCAAAATCGTAATTTCGGTAAATCGGGAAATTTTCCTAGATCTCAGGATGATGAGAGCGATTTCCTTATGGAATCTCTCTGAAATCTAGCTACCCACGTCGAATTTAATTAGAATTAAGGTCAGTGCACATTTTTTAAAATGTGTGTGTGAGTGCGAGTAAGCGACATGAGATGTGACAAAAGTCACCTACTACATGCGCACTCATGTGACACATGTTGCATGGTGAGCAGGATGATGATGGAAATGGACGGCCTGAATGGTGCCAAGATGTGTGTCAAAAATCCAAGAGAAGGGACCTGAGGGATTATAGGGAATTTGTTAATGAGGGAAAAGGCAAAGATGAGCAGTGTTCATTTCCTTCGTTTGAGCACAAATCGTCTTTGTAGCTGGATGGAGATAATGCGTGGGTTTTTTTTTTTTTAGAGAGAGAGAGTGGCTTCTCTTTGGGATTCCGGTGATCTAGCGAGTCGATTTTTCGACGGACGGAAAGTTGTTTACGCAGCGAGTGTTTGCCTTTTCTATATAGACTAAAACCCTCGAATTAACATGGCTCTGAGAGCCTTCTGATTCTGTATACCCATGTCCGCTGGATATAAAGTTTGCTTGTTGTTCAATATTAAAAATAAGGGTTCGGTCTAGCAGCGCAGAAGATGCACGGGTCATACAAGTAGTAAATACGAATGTAAGTCCTAGGTATCATTCCACGAGATTGATAGCGAATTACGAATTCATACTGACTACTAAAATTTCATACTATTTGGACTCAAAACTCATAATGAATGTTTTATCAAGCAGCCAAAATTAAAAATCCTATACTATTGAATATGTTCAAATTAAACTAAAACAAGTGAATGACTAAAAATAATTTTAACAAAAGAATGGCTTGAATCGGGTTCTTGAGAGAGCAAAAAACCATCGATGAAATCTGATGGAACGGTCGATTCCGACTAAATCCCGTTGCTGTTCTATGTTTAGTACAATCCCGGGTGGGCTGCAATTATTGGAATTGGATTTCTGGGTTTTCGCGATTTAATATCCTTGCTTCTCCGAGAAGACGAATCAAACCCGACTACACGTATTCCCATTCTCTTGCGAGAGATCTGGGCCATTTTTCTCTCTTCAATACTTCCGCCTTCCATTTCTGTTGGCGACGGAACTTTTGCTCTACTTTCGGGATTCTATAAAATTTCTGCTTATTTGGTGGCTCAGCACCCGGATCTATGGGTTTATCCCTTTCCTTGATCGGATCTAGCTAACACGGGGATTGGAACTTACCTTAGATTGAGGTGAACTCTCGATCATTTATATTGTTAAATACACCTCAGGCTTCGATTATGGGCGAATGGGGGTTTATCCAAATGGCTCTCGAGGAGCTCGACGATTCGTCAATGGTAGTCGAACATGCCTGAAAGAATGCTCTGACTCTCGGGGAATCTCGGGTCTGTGTCACTCGGAGGGCATCCTGGATATCGGGCAAGATGCATTCCCTCGGCGGTATTAGGTACTACCGTTGGGAACTTTATCTATTCAACGACACCGATTAAGTAAAAATCGGGCCAATTATTCCTCCATGAAGTAATGAGGGAAGAGGCGTAACTAAATGTAAAATCAAATCCGGTAGAAATTTGCGCTCTGATTCTTGCATTGCCGAATCGAAATGGAGTCTGCCGTCTCTCCACGACCACTTGTAATTGCAATAATCACGAAGAAATGAATTCAATTTGTCTAGACTTCATAAATTTCCAAGCGATAATACGAGAAATATAACAAAACCCAACAATCCGACTCTACTCGTCTACACTTACCGAGTTCGCGATTCAAAACCGAAAAATAAAACTAAAAAATAAAAAATAAAAAAATCTACTCTAAAATATACCTTTGAGTTCCTCTTGCTTTTCCCTTTTACGGGTAGTGAAGAAGGAGAAAAACTACTTTACTATTGAAGCTATCTATTTATCTTGTAAAAAAATAATCGTAGAATCCCCCAAAATGCTCCAGTGCGTCAAAGAAAAGCGAATCAGCATTACATGTCGCGACCTCGGAGTTGATGTCGCGACATGAGTCTCTTGATAGCTCATGATCGGTAAGCGACTATTTCCTTTTACGTTGCAACGAGTTTGTCTTTTAAAATCCACGTCCGGTCATTGCCGGTATTGATGCGACCTGATCCCATGTCGCGTCATTATTATCTTCTTATTCTTCCGAGATTACGTGTTCTGCGACATCGGTTTTAGGTTCGCGACCACTTTCTTTGTTTAATAAGGCGACTTCATGTTGTGACCTTTTGGTGATGTCGCGACCTCTTTTGCTTTCCATTTCTTTTCTTCAGGTTGCTACCTCAGTTCCACGTTGCAACTGATTTCTTTCTTTCCAACTATTTTCCAGGTCGTGACATCAAAGTGATGTCACTTTCGACCCTCACCTCTTACGCTCCGACTCTTGGGTTGCGACTGAATGAGTGAATTCGCGACATCATTTTTTCTTGTTAAAACTTCAATTCATTTCATGTCGGCTTTGTATAGCATGCTCGCGACTTGATTTGACCCTTTAATTAAAAACTAGTTGCGACTTCTTTTACTTGCGGAGACCTCTCTTGTGAAAGCTGTAGACGGATCCTTGTCGCGACCCTGCAGGTCTCGCGACATCCTTTATCGCGCTTACGGCGTGCGACATGGAAATGATGTCGCGACATGAATTTCTTTCATTTATTTGTTTCCTTTAATCTCGACACGTCTTCTTTGTCGCAACTTCCTTCTTGAAGTCCGCGACTTCTTGTTCACGTTCCGATTTCTTCTTCAAGCCAAATTTGTTGATGTCGCGGCTTGGAGTGCTTTGAAGCTGAACTATTTGTCGCGACTTAAATTCCCGAGTTGTGACCTCGGTCTAACATGGTGATTTCTTCTTATTTTGCTAAAATTTGAAGGTTTGTAGCGTATTTTCACGCAAGAATTGGAATTTGAGTCAATTATCACTTTTAACGGACAATTCAACATTATTTTCATATTAAACTGAGAAAAATGGATTAAAATCTAATGAGTTTTTGGACTCGTCAAATTTGAGCTTAAAATTTTTGCTTGTCCCAAGCCAGAGAGAAATAATTGTTTGTCCTCGAACAAATAAGCTTAGAAAATTTTAAGGACATTTTACGATTCAATACCCTGATCCTCCCATTCCACCTTTTGAGCTGGAATTAAGAGATACCAACATTATTTTAAATTTCAGTTTGGATGCAAGAACAAGGCATGGTATACTTTTGTCACAAAATTTCTTGATAAACTAATGTATTTAAACAGTTTATTTAACAAGTCTTGTTCTGTGTGTGTGTGCAAGTCATCAATCCTTTTCATCTTCATGTTGAATTTAGTTAATCTTCTGGGAGTTTTCTTAGACTATTTGTCAAAGTCTCATATGCTTGTTTTTCTTATTGATCTCCACTAATGTAGGTAAATCCAACCTTGAAAATCAATGAGGAGTCTTTCGAGGCTTTGTAATGTTGGGCTTAGGTAATTGGGTAGATAATGGAAAAATTTAAGTTGTAAATCACCAGTTTCCATCTTTGTCTCTACATTGTTGCCTCCAACTTCACCCTTTTTTCTTTGTTCTTTCGATTCTCCTAAATGCTTTGATTCATCTTTTGAATTCTTTTTATGGAATTTCAATTTCCATATGTGAGATTAGGAAGGCCGATTCTTTTGTTCGCGAACTCTTTTGCTTTTATTTTCTAAGATTTGGAATAGTGCAATGTTTTGTCTTCTTAGGCTTTTCTATTACTCTTCAAGAGAACTTTGGGCGCGACTCCCATACCGATTAAGCATTAGGGTGCTAGGTAAAAACACCCTACGAGCTTAATTGTTGAGGAAATAGGCCTCGAAGACAAAACTTATTCCTTATTTTACTAACCTGCTTCTTTACTTCTTCAACTCCTTCATTGTCAAAATTTGGAAATATTGTTCCCCGAACTTGTTTCTTTCTTTACAAGCTTTTATGGTGGCGGGAGTAATTTTGGGCTCTTTTCTTTGCGAGGTTTGTTGAAGGAAGGAATTTTGGTTTTTCAATTGTTGTTTATTGAATAAATAAGGCTTATTTGGCTCAAATCAAGGAACTTGAGAATATGCTTAGGCATGTATTTTGAGAATGAAGCTTAGAAAAGCTGAGCATAAGGGGATGACCTCTACACTCCATTTCAACGGTAAATTTGTTTTCACGAAGTTTCGCCTCAATCGATAATCAAAACAAAGTTAGGGTATGGACTCTAAATCACGAATCTTCCCGAGGAAGATGACCCTAATTCTGTCAAAGGTTTCATAAGTTTTGTTGTGGAGTGGCATTTATTTCTTTCCAAGACTTGTATTTATTTGCATTTACTTACATTATTTTAACGAGTATTTTGTTTCCATAAGCAATAACCCGATTTTCCACGAATTTTTCAAACTAAACTTAATTTAAAAACAAAGCATTAAATACTCCTAATTTTCAGTTTAATTATTCATGCCCTGATTCTTTCCAAATTTGTTCTTGAAAGCAATTTATTTATTGATTCGAAACAAAAAGCCAAAATGACACATAAACACAATTTAGAGATATCATGAACAATCAATTTGTAGAAGTCGGCGGCGTTTATTTCAAATATCAAAATATTTCGATGTTAACAATCTTATTTCTTTACAAATAAAGCGCGGCTAAGTTGAGAGAAAAACTCTCTATTTCTTGATCTAAAAATCCTATATCTTCTTTAGAAGGTTGCGGCTCTGCTTCAAAATTTGGTTCACGGACCTTGAGCTCCTCGAGTGATTCGGTGTTAACAAGGTCGTTCGACAAATTGGAGCCTTTTCTCCTTTTTCTTTTAGCGAGCTTCTCTAGTTGGTGGGTTTCCGCAATTAGCCGCTTCTTCCGATTCCCTTCCCATCGACCACTCTCTTGATTACACAGCATTTTATGGAACGAATGTTTGGAGCTCCATTCCATTCCATAAAATGCGTGTTCGCAACCTTAATTTCCTTTGCTTCTCGGTCTTCCTTTTCTCCATTCTCTTCGTTTACACTTTTCCTTTTGTTCTCTCATCCTTTTATAGTGGTCGTCTCTAGCAGGGAACTTACGAGGCCATTTATTCTTTCTTTAAATTTCACGATGAGTGGATTAAATCACCGGTTCCTCGAATTTTTCTCTTATGATATTTCAATTGAGATTTTTGGTCTTTGATTTGAAGGAATTTGATCACTTTTTCTTGAATTTCTTAACTTCCCTACGATTATTCTCCTCGGCGAGCATATTAAAACTAGAGTGGTTTGATCAATAATTTGTTTACGCATTACTAACCATTTATTTCAACTAAATTCTGAATGAATGTTGCAAAACTAAAAGGTTTGGGTGAATTGTAGTTTAATGGATTTTGAATGGGAATAGACGTTGGGTTTAATGTAATGACAGTGCCTTTGGAGTCAAGACATTAACTATTGGGTCACTAAATCAATGATTGTCAATAACTTTTATTTTTTAAGCATTGGACCTTGAAAATTAGAGGGTTTAAAATTCACTTTTATTGAGCTTTTGAGACGATTTTAAGGTCGCGACTTAAAAGTACGTTTGTGATCTCTTGGTGTGAAGTCGCGACATGGAATTTGATGTTGCAACATAAAAATGTTCCTTCCCTTCTTTATTTCAGTCTTGACCTCAGTTTCATTATTTTGACTTTCTTTTCCACTTTTTATTCTTCACATCCAGCACTCTTGGTTGCCACTGTTGAATTAATGTTACGACCCAAAACATAAATACTAATTTCACAAGAATCTCCAATGTATTCACTTCCCATTCAAAATAACTATAACTCAACTCATTCAGATTATGCAAAATTCAGCAACTTCCATTATGCATCACATTCAACAATTAAAAATCAAAACAAGATAAAAAAACTCCCCCAAACTTTCAATCATGCTATATCAAAGACAAATTTAAAAATTCAAATCAAGAAGAAGAAGAAGAACCCGCCGTCTCTTTGTGCCGATTGAAGTTCGATCAGGTGATGCTCTCCTTCAGACACTCATTGTCCTCAAAATTAGAAATTATTTAACTATTATTCAATCACTAATGAATACACTTACAAGAATCTACCAAAAATTTTAAACACTGAAACTATAAAATGAAACAAGAAAAATTTAAAACAAACTGGTGTGGATTGCCTTCTACAAAGTTGCTCCATTTTTAGTCTTTAGTCGGACTTTCGCCATTGTTATGTTTCTTCAATTCATTCGTAACTAAGGGTTTATCTTCCAATTGCTTTTTCCAAGATAATGCTTTAATCTCTGACCAACTTGAACTCCTCATGATTGCCGGTTCTATGTCACGCCCCAAATTGTGCGCTTGATACCATCAGAAATGGTCCACTCCATTTCCGATTTCAAATTCTTTCCGAAAGAGTCTTAGTCCTGGAGTTGAATAACAAAACCTAATCTCCCCGCTTTTGAATTCTCCTCAAACTGCTTGATCATGCCATTTTTGTTTTATCCTTGTAGATTTCCGGCACTATCATAGGCTTCATTCCTCAACTCTTCCAATTCATTTAACTGAGTAGCCTATATTCCTTAGCAAATTTTAAAATCAAAAATTAAGCTTCTTGATGGCCCATAGCTTTGTATTCTAGCTCAAGAGTGTAGGCAGACAAGGTTTTCCAAATACAAGTCTATATGGGGACATTCCAATGGAGTTTAAAAAGTAGCTCGCGTATGCCCAAAGTGCATCATCAAGCTTCAAAGACCAATCTCTCCCCTGTAACTTACAACCTTTTCCATAATTTTTATTTCCCCTCGTGGAAATTTTAGCTTGCCCATTTGTTTGAGGATGATAAGCCAAGCTCATAATGTGTTTGAGATACCATTTGCCTCATGAGTTTGCCAAACACCTTATTTGCACGGCTTCTCCATCACTAATTATACCTGGGTGTCCCAAATTCAGCCGAGAATATTTCGTGAAGAACTCCCCACAACTATATTGGCATCATTCTTGACATGCTGCTGCTACTACTCCATTTTGATACATAACTGATATTAGAGCAGTGTATATATTTCCCAAACTAAATCGAGTATTCACAAAATCCATTCCCCATACATCAAATAATCGCACCACCAGGATACCTCAGAGGGGCATCTCATGCCTTTCGATGATATTTCCCATTCTTCGCATTGATCACAATAACTTTACCCATTCGTCAACTTAAAAATCGTAGTTTCGCAAAAATCTCCGAATGGAGAATTTTATAGCCGCGATTCCCGCAAAGTGTCCTCTATAAGGTGATGCATGACATTATTTTAAATCTTGCTTTACTCACCTTCCGTACATCTCTGGCACCGATCAACTCCTCTTTAAACAACGGGTCATCCTGCATGTAGTACTCGCGGTCGCCCTGCCTTTTTTCTCTGCAGAGCCGACTCGGGTGGCATAATCTTGGCTGTGTTAAGAAATTCATAATATCAAGATACCAGTATGACGGAGTGACACCAAATAATCGCTCATCCGAAAATTTTCGCTATTTCTCTTCCTTTCTTGTACAGTTGGTTTTCTACCCTTGACAAGATCGCCTATCACATTGTCAATCCTTCTTGTCTTCTTTTTTTTTTTTTTTTAGAGAGAGAGTATTTCAAACACCTCGTAATAATAGTACTCCACCGATCAATTCGCTTTGCTTTCTGCCAATAGATGATTGATCGCTGCATGATCAAAGCAGGTGTATAACAACATGGGACCCCAAATGTGCGGCCCGACTTTTCACATGTGCAAACACTAGCTGGCTGGTATCCCCTTTTCAAAGAGTAGAGTAATTTTTCTGGCTTCATTGTAAAGGTTTTGCTAGCAGCAAGATTGGATTAACACTTTTTTTTCATCTATTATCCCAATACAAATTCCACAGAAAATCACCTGCATCACACATGATTTCAAATTATCTGCTCCAACTGTTTTTACTATGATGGGAGCTTCAACTAGTCTGGATTGATTTCTTCAAATGCTTTCGCGTGATTCATCAAAATGAGAATTTTAGTATCTTTTTCCAAAGAATCTCGCATAGTGGTCTAGCAAATGGAGAAATCTCTGATAAATCTTCTATAAAATCCAAGATCCTAAGAAACTCGATTCCCTTTACCGTAGTGGGTGGCATTAGGTTTCTTATAATTGAAACTTCGTCCCACCTACCTCGGGGCCTACTTGCAACCATAGCCAAGACAATTCCTCTTCTATAACCCATGAAATGGCCTTTTCCCAACTGCAGCCAAATTTCGTCCTGCACCTTTGAAGTACTGTCCCCAAGTTATGTAGGCATTGTTCAAAACTGGATCCATACACTGTAAAATCATCCATGAAGATCTCCATAACTTTCCGCTGTGATGCATCTTCGAAGGTACCAGGAGCATTACACAAACCAAATGGCATTCTCCTAAAAGCAAAAGTACCAAATGGGCATGTAAAAGTGGTTTCCTCGATCTTCGTGCAATAGCAATTTGGTTGAGCCCAGAGTATCCATCAAGAAAACAAAATGAAAAGTGTCCCGCCAACCTATCCAAAGATCTCGATCAATGAAAGGCAAAGGGAAATGATCCTTCGTTGCGTGATTCAATTTTCCGTAGTCAATACACACCCCTCCATCCGTCACACTCTTGTAGGAATCAATTCATTCTTTTCATTTCTGACATGTTGAACCCACCTTCGGGAACCACATGTACCGGGCTTACCCAAGAACTATCCGATATAGCATATATAAACTCCGCCGCGATTTAACCATTCTTCGTAACTTTTCCCGACAACTTCTTTCAACACCGGGTTTATTTCCTTTGATGCTCAATAGAAGTTTTTGCATTATCTTCCAAAGAATATTTTTGTGCATGCAAACAGAGGGACTGATACCCTTCGACTTCACTGACTACAAATCGCTCTTGCATTTTCTTCTCAAAATTACCAAAGAACTTCTGCTTCAGCCTACCAACGTACTTGATATGATAACCAAGTTTTCTTTCGGTTCTAAAACTCAGATGCTAAATGATCGCAATTTTCAATGTTAGCCCTTCGCATTAGTTTCCGCTTCATGGAGCTTGCTGCTTTCTCGTCAAGCACTTCATCTTGACTGCTTTCAATTATACTCGAGGATCAAGCTTCTTGTTAAACAAATTGGCGCAAGAACTCACAATCAAAGCTCTAAAGTATCGAAAATTCATCTCAATTTCATTGATAGTGTCATCGATAACGGGATTCAATTCATCATTGAGTATTGGGCTATTGTTTCTATATGCCTATACAACTGTTCGCCTACATTAGATGTTCCGCATTCCTATTAATATTAAATGGACTCGTCTATCCCCAACTCTAAAGTGTCGCCACCTTCGTATGTTAATCAAGTTGCGCCTCATGTTGCTAAGAAAGGCCTTTCCCAAAGAACAAAGGAACTTGGGTATCTTCCTCCATCTCGCATGATAACAAAATCCATCGGGAAATGAATTTCCCAACCTTGACAAGCACATCTTCCAGCACGCCCCTTTGTTGTGCCATTGATCTATCACCCATCTCGCAATGTAATCGCTGCCGTAAGTTCCCAAACTTAGTCTCCGCACTAATGATAGAGGCATCAAATTCATACTGCGCTTTAATCACATACAGCCTTTCTTGAATTCATATTTCCTATGGAGCAGGAATGGTGAAAACCGCCAAGGTCTTTCATCTTTGCCGAGCTTCTCGCCGATAATGGCACCGCAAGTGAAGAATGCTAACTATACCCTCCTCGCCTATCTTTCTTTTTCGTCAAGATCTCCCTTCGTAAATTTTGCATAAAGAGGCATCTGGGCCGATCACCTCAAGTAGTCGGGATATTTATTTCTATTTTCTTGAAAATATCCAAGAATTTAGAAAACCGTTCTTCTCTTCTGACTTCAAGTCTCGTGGGAATGGTGACCGCAGTGTATACGCCGGTACTCCTTCCTTCTTTTCTCACACATTTCCTTTCAGCCGCTCAATCTAGCCATTCTTCCTCTCTTTCTTTCGCCCCTTCTTTCTCTCGCCTAGCCTTCTTTCCTTTCTGCCTTTTGTTGTCAAGCCAAATCCTTCCTACTTCTTAACCGAATTGTCATGCGCCTCGGGGTTCTTATGTCACCAGTGAATGTACCCTTTGCTCGATTTGTACATTCAAAGGCCGCCGCCTCTACTTATGTCTCTAAATCCTTCTGAGGCACTCAGCATTCTTCTCGAACATGTGAGCATCGTACCTGGAAAGCCCAAGCCGATAGCGCTCTCTCGCTCATGGAATTGTAATAGCCTCTCTGTTATCCCCCTATGAACTCGCAGCAGATTTGTCTCCTTCAAATGGTTGGGTTCTCCTCCGACTCCTCGAGGACACCATTTCGCCTCCTCACCTCCTTTGATGTCAGCCGCTGAACTCAGGTCGCCGACATCCTTGTTGAGGATGTTGTCCCTCGCCTTTGGCCAGTGCCCCTCCACCATATGATAAATTCTCATGGTTCCTCAGTGCTGGATTACAGTGTGTGTTGGCAAAGTTAGATTTGGCTTGAAATGATAATCCTTTGTTTGCTCACGCATTTCAACCTCCTCAAAGACCATAAGAATCTTCTTCACAGGTGGCTGCCGCATTTCTTCTCATAATTCTTCTTTCCACCGCTCCTATTTCATGAGCAAAGCAGCATCTTTTCTCTGTTGTCCATCCCATGCATTATGGAATCTAACTTGCTTCCATGTCATCTGCCAGCCTCCATGACCCCTTTCCTCTCTGGCCGCCTCTTGAAAAACCCGTATGGAGCTTGCTATTGCATTTTGCCAAATCTTCTATCGATCTCTTGCCTCTTCAACACTTTTTCTTGAATGTCTTACAAAGATGAAGCATCGATAATGCTCCTTGGATGTATCATTTAAAGCATGATACACTCATGCCCATCCGGTCTTCAAATCTATTCCATGCATCGCACCTCTCTTCTTCAAAGAACCTTCTTGAATCTTTCCTAAGCAAGATAGGCTCATCTCTCCCCTTGCTCCGAATACTATTATCTCTCTCTTCGTCTCTCTCCGAAGTGATGGGGAAAGAATCTCGCCTCAAGATGCTTCTACTCAACTCTTCACAAGTATCAACCGAACCATATGGTAAATGATTCATACCATGGTCGCTATATCTCTCAAAGAAAATCGGAAGAGATGCAACTTTATCACCTCCGTCTCACACCATCTCACTCTTCATCAGATAGCTATCCCGAGAAATCTTCCTGTGTGTTCATTTGGGTCTTCAAAGGGATTTAATCAAGAACCTGATGTTGCCTCAACCATTGTAATTAAGGTCGGCTGTCTAAAAATTATTTGCTTCCAGCAAGAGTCAGTTCGATCAAGTAGAATATTCTTCCTAAATAATAGCCTCTAGAAATCCTCCATTGTGTCTCGTAATGGGGGGTCTTTTGGTCACGCCCTCTATTCCTCCTGCTGGGTCATGTCTTCATCCGCTAGCCGCGTCTTCCGTCTCTTTTGTCTTCTGGGCTCCCCGAAAGTGTTCCTCTCCACTGTCTCATTGAATCAGCCCAATCCCGTTTCCTACGCATTAAAGGTTTTCCCCTGTAATCAAAACACACTCAGACATAATGTGAATTAGTCAAACTAAACAAATATTTTCAACATAGCTTCTTGTTAAAGATTAGTGTTTAAAGTAGCCACCGCTTGCAAAACTATTTTTGTTCTTTTTTCTTAAAATGTCCAAATTAGTATTTCCTTCTTTCGCCGTAATATCACCCAATTAATTCTTTTTCTTCAATCCTCAAGAACGACGCCATAAAAACTTGTTCCATTCTTTTTCTATATGAAATTAAAACCCTCAAATTAACATAGTTACAAGAGCTTCCAGCAATTCTCTTATACCCATGTCACTTTGGATAAGTTTGCTTTTGCTAAAATAAATTTCTCTTAATGTTCGGTGATTAAAATAAGGGTTCAATTTTATGGCACTATAAGTGCACAGTCATACAAGTAGTAAATCTGAATGTAAGTCCGTATCATTCCCAATGAGATTGATATGACATCATATGTCAACTACTCCTAACTACTAAAATTTCATACTATTTGGACTCAAAACTCATAATGAATGTTTTATCAAAACGACAAAAATTAAAAATCCTATACTATTGAATATGTTCAAATTAAACTAAAACAAAAGTGAATGACTAAAAATAAATTTTATATAAAAGAATGGCTTGAATCAGTTTATTGAGAGAAACAAAAAACCATCAATGAAATACAATGGAACAGTCAATTCCAGCACTAAATCCGATGCTCTGTTCTATGTATGTATCTGAATTTTGTCCAAGATTTCCTAATTATTGAATTGATTTTCCGCTTTCACTGATGCATCCTTGCTTCTCTCAAGACAAGATCAAACCAGCTACTTGTATTCCACATTCTCTTGCAAGATCTGGGTATTTTTCTCTCTCAATACTTCACACCCATTTCGCTGATGTTAGTAACTTTTGCTTACTTTCTCGTGATTCCCGCAAAATTTCTACCACTTCTAATTAGTGGCTCAACCTCCGATATATGGGTTTATCCTTTCTTGATCGTATCTAAGCTAACACTAGGATTGAGCTACCTTAGGATTGAGGTGAACTCTCGATCATTTATATTGTTAAATACAATTCTCCGACTTCAATTATGAGGAACGGGGGATTTGTCAAATGAACTCTCGTAGCTCAGCAGCCAATAATGGTAGTCGAACATACCTGCAAAATAATGTGCTCTCAACTCGTGAAATCTCCGTCTCTCGCGGCGTCACTCGGGAGGGCATCCCGATATCGTGAGCAAGATACATTCCTCAACTCGGTATTAGGTACTCACTTTATTTGGGAACTTTATCTATTCAAAACGACACCGATTAAGTAAAAAGTCGAACCCAAATTAAATTCCATAAATGTGCAGAAATACTTAACAAATGTAACTAAACGAAATTGAGCCGCTTCCGACACGCACGCGAATCAAGTAATGGAGGCCGATCTCAAGACTAATTACCCAGACAATAAATTTAAAAGAAATGAATTCGCAAATTTGTCTAGACTTCAATAAATTTCCGTAAAGAATATCAAGAAAAATAACAAACTAATAATCCAATTTACCGCCTTCGCACGGGCCATGATTCAAAACCGTAAAATAAAACCAAAAAATAAAAATAAAAAAACTACTCTAAAATATACACTGAGTTCCTCTTCTTTTCCCTTTTCTGGGTAGTGAAGAATGAGAAAAACTACTTTACTATTTGAAAGCTATCTATTTATACTGTAAAAAAAAAAAATCTGGGCCGAATCCCCAAAAATGCTCCAGGTGGAAATCCAAAGAAAAGCCCAAATTATCAGTTTATGTCGCGACTCGAGTTGATGTCGCGACATGGAATTCTCTTGATGGCTCATGATCACGCTTAATTCTTCCTTTTCAAGGCAACCATTTGTCTTGCAAAATCCCCCGACGCTGGTCGCGACATCAGTGATGTCGCGACATCTTTGTTCGTTCCTTCGCTGCTGATGTCGCACCTCGTTATGTCGCTGGCCATTATTGTCTTCTTATTCTTCCACTGCGGTCGCACATCACTTTTAGGTTACGCACTAATTTTGTCAAGGTTTCAGAAGATCTAATTTCATGTTGTGACTCGTGATGTCGCCGACTTTGCTTTCCATTTCTTTCTTCAAGTTGTTACCCTCGGGCCCACGCTGCAACCGATTTCTTTCTTTCCAACTATTTCCAGGTCGCGGATGATCGTAAAGGATGTCGCGACTCGCTTTCCGCCAAATTCTTCTTAAGGTTGCGACCTTAATGAGTGGTCACGACATCATTTTTCTTGTTAAAACTTCAATTCCTATTTTCATGTCGCGACCTGTATAGCATGTCGCGACTTCAATTTGACCCTTTAATTAAAAAACTAGTTGCAACGTCTTTTACTTGCGAAGACCTCTCAGGGCTTCATAGATTGATCCTCGTCAGCGACCTCGTATTATGTCGCGACATCCTTTATTCGCCATGTCATGACATCAAAAATGTTGTCGCGACATGAATTTCTCTGGTTTGACTGCTTTCCTTAATCTCGACTCCACGCCTTCTTTGTCGCACCTCCTTCTTCAAGTCACGATCACTTGTTCACGCTTTCGCTTTCTTCTTCAAAGCCAAATTTGTTGATGTCGTGATTGAATTGCTGGAATCGAACTTCCCTGTCATGACTTAAATTCTGGCCAGACTTTCAACTCATTGTAGGGTCGATTTCTTCTTATTTTTGCTAAAATTTGAGTTTCATGGTATTTTCCCCGCAAATTGGAATTTGAGTCAATTATCACTTTTCTGCGGACAATTCAACATTATTTTCATATTAAACTTATAAAAATGGATTAAAAATCTAATGAGTTTTTGACCTATCACGGCTACGCTGCACACCGATTTGGTGGAGTTCCAACAACTCCAAGAGGTAGGGATCTTTTCCTACTTCTTGCAAGACCTTTTGGCTAAGAGCCATGTAAATAGTTAGGAATGTTCTGAGGCTTGTTTTAGCCATAAACTCGATCTCAAAAGCTTTGAACCGAGTGGAGAAAATTCCTATTTGTGTGGCCGTGAACAGTAACCCGAAGGTTTCACTAATCACATGAATAGTGACGTGAATATTTTTGTGTGAATTTTTATGATGTTGAGTGATTCAAAATGAATTGTTTGTGTATGTTAATTAGCCCATGTGAGCTAATTTTGGTGTAATTGATTGTCAATTTGTATAACATGTTTTATGTGATTTAATTATGTTAATACATATGTATGTGAATATATTAGCATGAATGTATTAGAATTGGCATCATGCATTCCATATGCATTGAGGCAGCCTAGAATATTAGGTGAGAGTGCATGACATGAAATCTGTTAAAAACGAACATGGCTGGGTAAAAGGAATTTCAATGGATGATTTTCCTAGAATTGTGTTTGGGAGATGGTCCAACAATTACATCGTCAATGAGCCCATGAATTGTTTAGGAAGGTTCTCTAACACATTCACCTCGGAGGGTAGTCCAATACTTTTACCAAAATTCGGTAGTGTGTTTTCGAGAACAAGTTTTGTTTGAAAATCGGTGATTTTACTGCATTCGGCTTTTGCATATGGTGGAGTCACAGACTCGAGATACGGGTCGGGTCAAGTGTAGACATTCAGTAGGTTCATGAAATTGCTTGAATGTGATTGTTTGCCATGCATGTGCACTTAGGGGCGGAGTAACTCCATGGTGGAAATTATCACTATCGGGCTTTGCTCACCCCGGCCGAGGGATCGCTATTTCTGCAATACAGGTGTGTGCACGAGGACTCGCCAATAGAGGCCGCTAGGAAGAAGCCAAGTTGTAGATTTGGGTATTCGATTTTGTATAACATGTATTAGAATTGTAATTTTGTTTTGAATTAAGAATAATTTATTAACTCTTGAACTATTGTATATAGTTGGGATATATTTAGTGAGTATTGATGCAGGGGCCCATGTGGCCACTATTTTACTTCCGTGACGTGACCCCGTGGAGGTCATTGTGAACTGCTTGTGGGCTGTGTTCTATATTTGGGCAGAGCCCCCGTACAAAGGAGACTCTGCCCGATTTTCGTGAGTGGTGTTGGGTTACCCGACATTCACGAGTATTCCGCGGGTTGACGGGTTGTCAACGGACCCCCGGCTCAAAGGCCACAGCCTATTAGGAGCTTAGGTACACGAGTACCTGTGTGGCTTGGGGGACCTGGGGCTGTGCCACGGTCTTAGTGTGTAGAAGTGGGTATACGATTACTCAGGGCTTCGAGGACTTGGGCTTAGCCATGGTCATGAGGTGTAGGAACATCACGCAGGTGATGATAGAGTTTAGTATGTGATTACCTAGAATGTTCATATCGGTATCAAACACTACATCGTATTTATGATTTATATTGTTATGAATGTTATCGGTGTTTAGTAATATATAGAAAAATAAAATGTTGAACACTAGGGTTAGCGTGAGAACAAGTTAATGTGAGAACAAGTGTTTGAGGAATTTTGGACAAAATGGTCTAGAATTAAATGAAAAAAAAATGGTGTGAAGAAATTTTTTTTTAAGGTTTTACAGTGTGTAAAACTGAAAAAATAAATAAATAAATAAATTTTAATAAATTTATTCGGGTACTGAAATGAAAAATATATATATATATATATATATATATATATTATTATTATTATTATTATTATTATTTTGGGTAGTTTTTCTTCCGAAGAACATGAATGAAAAAAACGGGGTTAACCTAATGGCCATCAATAATCGTCAAGATACAATGGAAATTGTATCGTGACATAGCAAAGCTCAAGCAGCGTAACGGGCGAGGCATGTCACGATACAATCGACAGTAATGCGTGATGCGCGGAGGCAATCTGGCCGGTGGAGGTGTGTCACGATACAATTAGCTGTATCGCGGATCGTGATTGCATCGAGGACTTGACCGGAGTGAGGTCACAATACAATCAATTGTATCGGAGGTCGCAGGGTGCGTGTCACGATACAAATTTTGTATCGCGGACAGCGAGGTCGACCGGGTTGAGGTGTGTCACGACATAAATTCGTTTGTATCATGACAGAGCGCGGATCAAGTCGCTGGGTGGTTGTGTCACGATACAGTATTTGTATTGTGACAAGCGGACCGTTTGGCTGAGGCGTGTCACGATACAATTAATTGTATCGTGACAGGGGCGTAGTGCTGTGGTCGCGGATCGCGGTCGCGATACAACAGCCGTGGCCGCAATAAGGCGCGCAGAGGTCTCCGCCGATCGTCATTAGTGCGAGCTGACGTTACGATACGTCGCCAGTCCGCGACACGTCGCCATAGCTCGCGGTATTCGGCGTGCGCTTCGCCACGATGATGCTCAGCGTGATGGCTCGGCGATCATACGCGAATAGTCATTGTACTGCACCAATCCGCTTTTAATCATGTACTTTTTCAATATTATTTTATCCACTATCAAGGAATGATCGTCATATGATTTTTCAAAAATATATATAGAGATGAATTGAAACAAAATTTTTAAAAAATTAAAACAAAACAAAATCACATGGTACAAAATCTTTAAAAATGAAATTTAAAAAACAAAATTTGATGTTTGATTATGATCTAGATTTGAAATTGTAATCGTCTCACACTATAAAACATGACATGGAAAGGAAGTATTTTATATGAATATACCTGGTCGGTTATGGGCCAGAGATGCTTCTACTGGACGAACCCACATCACATGTGTATGGTTACGGCTGGCGAGGACGTGAGGGCGTCCCTCGGCACTGGGTCGTGCACCACCAATATTTGACCAAAGAGCCTTTGTTGAGGCCAGAGGGATTGTGCGCTCGCTTTGGCTGTACGTGCCAAGGCAGCTATAGTCGTGAGGTCCGAAAATCTCCGCAGGTTTAGGGCACATCATCCTCCGACATTCAGCTGTGGGGATTCGATGGTGGCACCATTGGTTCACGCAGGTTGAGAACGGTTAGGAGGCTATGGAGATTACCTCCGACACGACTCAGATTAGACTAATGCTGCTCCTGGGCCAGAGGGCGAGGCCTAAGTATGGTGGAATTAGCAAAGACCTCTGTGAGACCTAGAGGCAATGACCTGGGCAGAGTTCCATGATATTTTCATGGGTGCATTTCTTCCGATACAAGATGTGAAGGCTCGTGGAGTTCCTAGAGTCAAGTAGGGACTTAAGGATCATAGATGGAGTATGTGGCTAGATTCACTGGGGCTAGCCCATTTTGTCGGGATGATCACGGGCTGGGCGTATATGGCCAAGGTTGTGAGATTTGAGAACGCTAAAGTTGTCCATTCTGTGGTAGGATCAGAGGGACTTCGCCAACAGGATATGGACTCCATGGTTGAGACAACCCTGACCATAGAGAGAGAGAGAGATTGAGGATGCTCTGAGCACTCTGATGCGGCTGTTAGTAGCAAGATAAGGAGAGTCTGCCTTTCTTCCAAATGAAAGAAGTAGAGGGCTTCTAGTTCACGAGGGTTCTAGAGCCACGACCATCCGGGTCAAGGACGGATCAGAGTTTCCAGTCAGGCTGGGCAGATGGTGTGCTACCATTGCCAGCAGCCTGGACATATGAGACGGGATTGCCCCCAGAGACAAGGATCCCAGGATTTTGGGACAGCACAATCCCAGTTAGCCATAGGACAGGAGAGGGTGCAGTTCATTCCACCACACCCTAATATGGGTCAGAGGAACCAGTTTCAGTCGCAGGGTGCTATACAAGCACCTTCGACAGCACAGATGGGCCAGAGGAGCCAGAGGGGCCAGAGTGTGGGTCAAGGTCAAGTACATAGCCCGTAGGCCAGGATGTCGAGGACCTAGGGGCGTGTCTACGCCGTCGTGCCAGAGGTTGAGTGCTTCGTCCTGATTAGTATGCCTAATTCTATTCCCAAGCGTAGGAATCACAGTTGTCCAACATTGTAATATCGGGTATTCCATGTGTCATTTCATGTGGAGTGGTCTAATTTTATTGACCTCAAACAGATGGCCTACAAAAAGCTGCAAATTAAGCGGAAATTGTGTGGGTCAGGTTGCTGATCAAGTGATTGATTGATTTGAATGTTTTAGAAAAATAGAAGACGAATAATGCTGTATTCTTAGGATTCCACTAATTTCTCGACTAAATAAATCCCACTTTATTTTACAACTCATCTAGGAACCATTGATAAATGGTCTTTTGATGGAAGATTTATCTTTAAACGCTCTTGAAAAAAGGCGATGATTGAATAATGTTTAGCACTTGTTCCCAATTAACACGAACCTTTAGTTTGCATTTGTAATCAAGCACAACGTGTACCAAGGTGATCTCGTTCACACGTTGTCAAGAATATGCCAAACTAAGGTTTTTCATAAATCATTTGCACAAGTGAATAACATCACCCAATCCATCAAGTTCAAAAGAAGAATTTGAGGATTAGTACTTTGATCGCAGGAGTTTCACCTTAGAATCCCAAAGATTAAGGGTTTAGAAATCCATGGAACTTATAAGAACAAGATAATTGAAGTGATGTTAATAAAAAAACAATACTTGAGAAAAATCAGAATTCTATTACAAAATCTAGGAATGTGGAATGTGAAATACTATAATGGAAAACAAACCAACTGCTCCTACCGAAAGATTACAAGTGCTGAATGGTAAAAAACACCAAAATGAAAGAGTCTTCAACTGATCTCTAGGATTCAACTTCAAAACAATGGAGAGAAACTCCTCCTCTATGAAACCTAACCTTAGAAGTCAAAAATTGTTTCCCCTCTATCTTCGCTCTTTGGCATTCTTCCAATACCATCTCGTGCTCAAGGATGCTGACAAGTATGCCCCTACGTTAGGATCACACAATTCGGCTTCCATTCCCGCATTTTCATACATGTACCTAAGACACTTTAATGGTGTACCTGCACACTTTCGCCATCGCCGATTTCCTGAATCAGGTACCACAAGACACTTATCGGGTGTACCGGGTACACTTTGCCCATCGCCACTTTGCTGAAGCGACTAAGACACATAATTGATGTACGTATTAATTTGATCCTCTGGTGCTTTTCTAACCTTGCAAGAGTTCCTGAGACTTCATCAATTGTTCGCCCACATCCTCAGTGCTTCATATTAACTTCCCGGACATAAATCCTCGTACACTTATGTTTTAGACCCGAAAGACTTGCACAAGTCTAAAAACACACAATAAATTAAAAGTACCTATCCTTATACCGAATGTGGGTAAATTGTGGTTTGGATGTGCTAAATTCTACTATAATTATTGCTCAAATGTGTATTCATCACACCCCCCAACCTGCATCTTGCTAGTCCCTAGCAAGATTTGGTTCTGAACTACCCACTAGGTATGAATCTCAACAAGGCGCTCGGTATAGTTAAGCTTTGCAAGAATCTCAAAATAGCAATTATGGAATAAAATACTTCACCTACTTAGTATGCACCAGTATGACTCATTTAAACCAACCACAGTCTTACACAATGAGCATTATAACAGGCTAACACAAAATCAGTTCTTTAAATAAAGACTATGGAATTTAAGGAATGTAAGGCAGTCATGCAAATAGTGAACTGTAGAGATCGATAGAAGGGAAGCAATCATTTAACATGGAACACATAACCACTATGCATAATGTCAGAAGAAACAACAGACATAATTGGAATCAAAGAGGTCTTAAAAGTTTGTAACGACCGTAGGCTAAACGAAAAGAAAAAGGGGCAATGATCAAATGTGTCATGCACATGGCCGGGTCTACTACCCGATTGCCAACACCACCCTAGTTCAAATTTTTAAACAACTATGCAAATAATATCCTCATCCTCAGCGTAAGAGAATGCGTCCTCGCCCACACAAATCATCCAATTCTTCTCAATCCCCTCAAATTTGAGAAGTAGCATCCGCCATCTCCTGGGCCTCGTCAAAATGTGACTCCTCAAGCATCGAGAGACGCGATCCAAATTGCTTTGCTTCCCCGTAGTGCCACTTGAACCATCCCTTTATCCCGCCGCTCTCCATCCTCTTCAATGGCGATGTGCTCATGGTGCCGGGTCAGGATGATGTGATCCCGGAGGAGGCAATCAGAGGCACCGAGGGTCGTGGTCCTGGTGGATGCCGCCTGCGCCCTCGGGCCTCCCGCTTTATTAGTGATAGCCCCAACCCGGGCAACACCCTCTTTCTTTAATCAAGCCCCCCTATCTCGCTTCTTCCACAATACTAGTCAGCAAGCGAAGGGAATGGAATATGCCGGCCATGAATATTGTAAGAAATCTCTCATATTACTACCATATGACTAATGATAGTCAGCTTCTATGACTCGCATGTAACCGGATTCTGTTTCTACTGGGGGATTTTTCATTTCCCTTAGGCCCAATTCTATCGTGAATGATCTTGTTCATCAGGGCATATTCTGGTTTGAGCTTTCTAGGTACGAATTCTTTTTTCACAAATCCACTCATGGGTACCGGGCTAGTACACATAGCCCGAAGTGAATCGGGCATCAAAGTCGTTGATAGCCCTGAGCGGATATGGTCGGTCCGAGTATCAGATGATATATTGTAGCAGATGGGCGCTATCGAATCAGGGTGATCCGGTCGCCTACCCATAATCGAGGTCTTTAATACGGTCTCGACTACCGATTCTCCTTCGACGTATAAAACTCCCCGAACCACCGGGCGTAAATATCCGTGAACATCAAGAGAAATGGCGTATTCTTCCCCGAATAATTCCCCTGATGGGATGAGAATACAAAAATGTATCCAATTTTACGCCCCTCTCGCAGCGAAAACCCCTATTTGCAATTGACCGGGCCCATTTTTCTTGGTCTGACTTAGAGTCCTCAGCAAACATCGCTTCTATCTCGTCATCATCGCTGCTTTCACTTTCTGAAGATTCTATCTGCTTGCCTTTCCCCTTTTTAACTGGTTGGGAAGAATCTGATTTCCTTTTTTTCACGGCCCGCTCCATAGAGGAGCTAGGCCCTTTTCCTTTCCCGATGTTCTTGATCGCGCCATGTAAATAGCAGCAAGGATCGCGCGTAAGAGAATGGCCCGCGATGGCCCAGATATATATAAGAAAATCCCAAACCCGTTTCGACAGTACCTGGCCGACCCCGCAGACATCACAACACTCTCTCGCCCATACCGTAAGTCGACAATTCAAACCACCCAGTACAAAAATAACATCACCCAATCCAACAAAATGAAATCCATATAACAATGAGGAGCCCAAAATTGCTAGCAAGGATTCAGAGGTGGCTTACCAAGTCCGTACGATGACCGCATATCGCATCTCGCCCTCGGATGAAGAAACCCCAGCAGGCAACCGAGCTTGTGAAAGCTTTCAGTGAGAGGACACAAACCCAAGTAGTGGCTTGCTTATGGAGAGTGGAGAAGGGTTTGGAATGTCAAAGGTCACAAAAATTGGGGTTTAAAAGCCCATCTGCCCAAAATCCGACCGGGTGTACCGGTACACGTTAGTAGTGTACCGGTACACATTTGCTACTGTCCACTTTTGAGTAAGTTGTACCGGTACACATTTTGGGGTGTACTCTAAGCACAATTTTTAGCCATCAGTTTTGAAAGAAGTTGCACTCAGACACGCTTAGGGTGTGTACCTATTAATTTGTTCTAAACTGACTTCTTTCTTTTTTTTTTTCTTTTTTTTTTTGAATATATATGTATATATATATTTTTTACTTTGGAACAGTGGTGCCGTTATACCATTTGATCTTTTCAACTGCCTTTCCTCCCGGGCTTCACTACATGTTCACTATTTTTGTTCAGATTCCACACTGACTGCATTTGTAGAATTAGTCACTGTAATTCATTCTTGGGATACCTCCAATCTCTCCATGAGATCCACTGCTGTTCCACTAATCAGGATTCCTAGGGTTCGAATGGACTTGACAACTCTAAGCTCAAATTGGGTGCAAGGGATGAGACAATACGAATTCGCAAAAAGTAAAGAAATGATATTCTAATCATTTTTCCAATTATGCAAGATGTTCCATAAAGACTATGATGCATGAAGTTAACATGACCAGCTAAAGTGATGCACAATTGGAAGCAATAACAAGTTAGATCGGAGAAAATTTGACCATAAGTCTGTGGTTTGCAGGAGCGCAGCGAGAATGCAAAAGGGGACAATCCACAGAAGACCACAAAGCTTGTTGTGTATGCTTGTTAGGATGTACATGCAATAAGATGATGTATAGAGTGTATGAAATCACGCGGGTATGTACATTGCAGGTGAAACATAATACTCAAAAGAGGCATATTTGGAAAAATTTGACCCACTGAACATATAACGAGCGCATAGTTACGTTCAACCAGTGTACATCTACCCCACACGTAAACAAGCATTGTCCTCAATGATAGAAACTACGTACCCCACAATGTATCTGGAAGCAAAGATGTAAAACAAGAGTCCCATTATTATATATATATATATATATATATATATATATATATATTTATTTATTTATTTATTTGATTGAAAAACAAATGAAGTGAGAAATAGAAAACAAGAACGAAAATAAAACAAAATCAAAACTATATACAACAAGTGGAAAACGAGGTTACTTGGGAAAAGAGTCCTGGTAGAGCGGATCTACCAAGTTTTCACTACGCTCTTGAGGATTGAAATGCTCAAGGAATGGTTTGAGGCGCTGGCCATTCACTTTGAAGGATTTTCCAAAGGTCCCCCGATTTTCAATCCCACGTCTGCATGGATAAAACCCTATTAATCTTAACGATGAACGGGCTGCCCAACGGAGCGGAGCTTTCCCGGAAATAGATGCAAGCGGGAGCTGTACAACAGTACCTTCTGGTTGGGTTCGAAAGTTTTCCTGGCGATATATTTGTCATGGAATAATCCCAGGCCATTTTGTAAATTCTGAGCTTTCTCACACGACTCTCTTCGCCGTTCTTCAAGTTCATTTAGCTGCAATAAGCGCTGCTTACCTGCTTGAGTTAAATCAGAATTAAGAGTTCTAATAGCCCAAGAAGTCTTAGTCATCTCTACCGGCAAATTCGGAAAGCCTTTCCATAAATCCAGGCTTCCATAGGAGACATACCAACAAAAGTTTTAAAGGCAAGACAGAGGGCCCAAAGAGCATCTACGACTGAGTGACCAATCTTTGCAATTCAAGCAAACCCGCTTTTTTCCAAAATATGTTTTATCTCCCTATTAGCTAGCTAGCTTGACCATTGGTCTGTGGGTGGTAAGCCGTGGATACTTTATGGGTGACGACATTTTTTAACCGATTTTTCAAAAGATCGAATGCAAAATGGAGCCCACCATCACTAATAACACTGCACGAGGTGTTCCAAAACGAGAAAATATGTTCCTCCTTTATACCTAAACAACCTTGTGGTCATTGGTTCTGCTGAATCGCCTAACCACTTAGAGTACACCAACAGATAAGAGAATGTAAAGATACTCCACAATATGGGGAAAGGCCTCATGAAGTCTATACCCCAACAGTCGAAAATCTCAATAATTAAAATTAAAAGAGGCATCATGTTAAGCGCTTTTGTGACCCCCTCCTAGTTGTCGGGCACTGAAAGCACAAGTTTTAAATCAAACAATCTTAAATAAGGTGGGTCAATAAACTTTACTCTTGTAAATCTGGTCTCTCATTGCCTTTTCGCAGAGAAATGTCATCCACAAGCTCGAATGGCAAAAAAGTTAAAATCCTCACCGTTTCATCATTGGTACACATCTTCTCATTATTTGATCGTAGATGTATTTAAATAGATACTGATCATCAAAGTAGTATTTCTTAATATCTCTGGCTAAACTTTTCTCGCTTTGTGTCCATTTGGCCGTGAACCGCCGCTACTAGGTAGCTTACAATGTCGCATACCACGGCACGAACAAGAGCAAAGAGTTGCTCATTAGGAAAACTATCACCTGCGGTGTGCCATGGAGTTGATTCGAATCAATCTAGATAAATGGTCACACCACATTCTCAACCCCTTTTTTATCTTTAATGGTAAAGTTGAATTCTCGACATAATAAAATCCACCTAGTTAACCGGGTTTTGTATCCCGCTAGAGAGCAAGTATCAGGCGTATGATCTCGTGGAAGATGGTCACAGGAGAACCTACAATGTATGATCCAATTTTTTCTAGTGCAAAGACAATGAAATTTAAACTCTTTTTCTGGGTGGGTCGGTAGTTTGCTTCGGGCTGAGTCTAAAGTGTCTTGCCGGCATAGTAGATTACAAAGCCTTTTGTCTTCCCTTTGTCCTAACACAAATTTCTATGGCATAATCACTAGCGTCACACATGATTCAAATGGAAGGTCCCAATTAGGGGACCGTATGACGGGTGGCATACCCAACATGTTTTTGCTTAGTGAGCAATGCCACAAGCTTCAGACCATGTGAGGGACATCTTGGCAAGCAAAGTACATAAGGGCGAGCTATAGCACTAAAAATCTTTTATAAACCTTCTATAGAACCCAAAGATGACCTAAGAATGACCTTATGTCTCTAACAACACACTTTAGGAGGGTAGGTTTGAAATCAGCTCAACTTTGGCCTTATCAACTTCAATTCCATCTTTTGATACTATATAGCCTAGCGACAATCCTGTGTTACCATGAAATGACATTTTTCCCAATTCTAATACAAGATTTCTTTTTCTCTTGACACCTCTCCAAAACCTTACATAAGTTCCCTAAGCAGTTCTCAAATGAGTCACCAAAAACTGAGAAATCATCCATGAAAATTTCCAATATGATTTCTATCATGTCACTAAAGATTCCCATCATGCACCGCTGAAATCTAGGTGCATCAAGAGCAGTCCAAAGGGCATTTTCCTAAAGGCTAAGGTACCAAAAGGACAGTGAATGTAGTTTTCTTGATCTTCCAACGCTGTCTCAATTTGATTGTATCCCCGAGTACTCCATCAAGAAAACAATAGAATTCATGCCCCGCAACTCTCTCAACATTTGATCAACAAACTGGAAGAGGAAAATGATCTTTCCTAGTACCCGTGAGATTGAGTTTCCTATAATCATGCACACCCTCCATCCCGATGTGACACGAAAGGGAATGAGTCTACTTGCTTTACCGGGGACCACCGTGACTCCGCATTTTTTAGGAACCACCAGGTCATTAACCTAGCCTACTATCTCGCAATGTAAATCACCCCCTACATCCAAGAGTTCAACACTCCTTTCACCACCCACCCATGTCCAACCCACCCATCTAGAAGGTTTAACATCCTCTTCTAAGTGAATTCTATGTGTGCAGATCAAGGGACTAATTCCCTTAATATCTGCAATTGTCCAGCCTAGAGTAGTTTTGTGGGTTTTCAATATCTCAAAAAGTTGATTTTCTTGAGTCAAGTCTAAGGAGGAAGATATGATTACTGGAAAAGCTTCCTCCTTCCCTAAGAATGCATATTTGAGGTGCAAGCAGGCGGCTTTAGCCTGCCAAAGGCTCCTCTCGTCGAAGGCAATGCCTGTCTCTCATTTGGTGGCAATGGTTCAAATTCTAGTGTCCGCCATTAACTTCCAATACATCATTATGCTCAATTACAGAGTGTACTCGACTCAAGCAGGGTCACTTCCCTCATCCTTAACCTCTGGGTCGACTCAAACATGACTTAAGAGGATCATCATGTGAGGCATTATCCGTGTATCTTGTACCATGGAATCAACCATGTTAATTTCACACACATCTTCTTCATCCCCATTCCTTTGATTACATTGAAAATATCTGACACGGTCATGTTACTAAACGATAGTGTCATTAGGCCTCCCTACAATGTATAATGGCATTAGCAACTGCCAAGAATGGTCGATCAAGAATTACTGAACCGAAGTTCCTTGATTAGCCACAGTTGAGTGTCAAGCACAACAAAATCCACAGTAAAGCAAAATTTGTCCACTTGTACCAAAAAACATCCTTCACTATTCCCTCAGGAATTTTACACTACGGTCACCAATCGAGGGTGATATCGTTGGCCTCTTAATTCTCCTAACCCTAAAGGTCCACATATACCGAATAAGGCAAATGATTAACACTTTGCCCCTTGTCCACTAAAGCATGCCCTAACTTTGAATTTCCTCACTACTATAGAAATAGTAGGACTTCCCGGGTCTTTGCATTGATAAGAAGTTGTTCGAATTAGGAAGTAGATTGTTCACCATGAATGCCTCCTTGTTGACACTCTAATTTCCTTTTTACCGTATAAGTCCTTTAAAATTTAGCATATGATGGAATTTGTTTAATGGCATCTAACAAGGGAATGTCTAATTTACTTGTTTGAATAAACATAAATTCCGAATGGTTATTCACTTTCTTCGATGCTCTTTACCATGGTGGTAATGGAGTCGGAGGGATATGGGTAGACTTGTCGCCCTTTTGCTGATCATCAATATCATCTTTATTAGGGACATGTGAGATTTGTCCGCCAACTCATCCTCTCCTAACAATTCACTCTGTAGACTCTGAGTTGGTTCCTTAGTTTGAATGGTTTTGTCAACTACCTTTCCACTGAGAGAGTTACAAATTTACAAAGGTTCAAAAGTACCCCCAATTGGTCCTCAACTTCACACTATTTTGACCTTGTGGATTTTGAATGGGTTGAGATGGAAGTTTCCTTTTCTGTTGAAGGCTACCGATAGACGAGGTTAACTTGGTTATCCGAGATCTCACATCATTCGTAGAAAGGCCGGAGTTCCGTTTGTGGATTGTCAGGGCTCAGACGAACCTGTGTGACTATGTCCTCTAGACTTCTCTTATGTGGAGGTTGATATGGTTGTGGTGATGGAGTTCCTTGATTTGGTGGCTGAAACCTTGATTAGGGTTCACAGAAACTCCTTGGGGCCTTTGATTTTGAAATGGTGGAATGGAATTCTGTAAAGCCATGGTTTCGTAATGAGGACCTTGGTCAGTTTGCAAGTTATTCGCCCTTCATTTTCTCCAACCAAAATTAGGGTGCTTACCCCATCCGTGATTATATGTTTTCGTGAGTATGGAGAATTGAAAGGTTTCCTTTTGGTAATTAAGGGCATTGGCTTGGTCTATTTGAATTGCACCTTTATCGGGATAAGGTTCGGGGCACTCGACACACGCGCAGATCATCGCATATGACGATGGCTCCTCCATTCTGGGTCCAATGGGTACCGAGGTATTTGAGGCACACTAGTTACCTCATGTACCTTTTTCATCTCTATGGCCTCCAACTTCCTTGTTAAATTGGCAATTTTCGCTTGCAACTCATCATTCTCTCTTAAGTGATGGATTCCGCCACCCGCTGATGTGCTATGCACTTTAGCAGTGTCTATGGAGGTGTTAGTCTCCCAAGTTCAAGCATTCTCTGCTATAGTGTCAAAAAGTTGAATTGCTTCCCTAGCACTCTTTTCATAGAATTCGCCCGCACACATCATCCGGGATGTAATCGTTATTCATGATGATCCTGACGAAGCACGCATATTCGTCTCTACATCCAATCCACGCGAGGGATAGCATGGGAGGAGATCCTATATCTTTCCCATACCGCAAAGAAACGATTCACCCAAGCTTAAAAGTTCGAATTGTTTCGTGATGAGAGGCTAGTACGTGGTGCAGAAGGGAAAATTTGCTGAGGAACCTATTTCAGATATTCACATGTAAAGATTGAAAGTTAGGTATTAGGAATGAAAAACCAAATTTCGCCTTCCTTTAAAGCAAAAGGAAATAAACCAAACATTATGTGGAGAGGAGCCGCAGAGAGAAATGCACCCAAAACATCTTCAAAATCTCCTCATGAATGAATAAGGGTTCTCATATTCGAACTTTAATATATCTAAAAGACTCGATCATTCCTCGATTTCATTAGAAACTGATCGCCTCTTCAGAAGGCGAATGCAAGAATTGGTTGTGGTCCTTTGAGGTTGTAGGATTTCTCGAAGGGTTCTTTCTATGTTAGGCAAAGGAGCAGGGTGGACCCTATATTGATTTTGCTGAAGGTTACCATTTCCACCTCCTAGTACTGGGGTTACCGGGAGTGTAACATCACCTCCACGTTGTGGAGGTTCATGGAATCCTTGTGCTAACAGAATCCCTTTGAGTATGTTCATTAAATACATGTTGCCGATTCCCGTGATTGTCCATTTGAGGTAAATGTTACCTCGAGACACTTGGCTTATATTATGGATTTCTCAAAGTTTCTATGATATAATTCCCCGAATTAGTCGATGTTGCTCGCTATGGCTAAACCGACATGCACTATGCGCTTATTTCGGCCCAAGAAACACCAACTTAGATTTCTCACTAAAAACAAAATAAAAAATGGAGAACGTACCGGATTTGCAATGCAATTGCAAATTACCTCTACCGCCTTCGCATCAACTCGTTACCGCCACACTCCGCTACAAATGGCGCCAAAATTGCCTCGCCCGATTAGCATGCCTAATTCTATTCCCAAGCCGTAGGGAACTGCGCTTGTCCAGCGATTGTAATACTCGTGGTATTCCACAAAGTCATTTCATTGTGGAGTGGTCTAATTTTATTGACCAGCGTGAGCTATTCTCCACAAAAAGTGTAAATTAAGGAAATTGTAGTGGTCAGGCTGCTTGATCAAGTGATTGATTTGATTTGAATGTTTTAGAAAAATAGAAGATTTTAATGCCGGTATTCTTAGGATTCCACTCACTTCCGACCAAATAAATCCCACTCTTATTTTAATAACTCATTCAGAAACCATTGATAAATGGTCTTTGATGGAAGATTTATCTTTAAACGCTCTTTTGAAAAGAAGGATGATTGAATAATGTTTAGCACTTGTTCCCAATTAACACGAACCTTTAGTTTGCATTTGTAATCAAGCACAACGTGTACCAAGGTGATCTCGTTCACACGTTGTCAAGAATATGCCAAACTAAGGTTTTTCATAAATCATTTGCACAAGTGAATAACATCACCCAATCCATTGAAGTTCAAAAGAATCGAGGATTAGTACTTTGATCAGTGGTGAGTTTCCACCTTAGAATCCCAAAGATTAAGGGTTTAGAAATCCATGGAACTTATAAGAACAGCTTATAATTGAAGTGATGTTAATCATAAAAACAATACTGAGAAAATCAGAATTCAAGTTACAAAATCTAGGAATGTGAATGAAATACTATAATGGAAAACAAAACCAACCGTTCTCGCTGAAAGATTAAGGTGCTTGAATGGTAAAAACACCAAAATGAAAGAGTCTTCAATCTGGATCTCTAGGATTCAACTCAAAAAAATGGAGAGAAACTCCTCCTCTATGAAAACCTAACCCTAGAAGTCAAAAACTACTCTCCCCCTCTATCTTCTGCCTTTTATACTCCTTTCCAATACCATCTCGTGCTCAAGGATGATTGACAAGTATGCCCTCGCTAGATCGCACTCCGGGCCTCCATTCCCTATTTCATACATGTGTACCAGACACTTCAATGGTGCACCCACATCTTTCGCACCGCCCATTTTAACTACCGATTATTAATTTACTGCGTACCGCACACTTTGCCCATCACCACTTTTGTTGAGTTAGTACCTAAGACACATAATTGATGTACCGTACACTTTGATCCTCCGGTGCTTAACTCAAGAGTTCCCGAGACTTTTATCAATTGTTCGCCCACATCCTCAAGTATTTATATATTGACTTCCCTTACATAACCAGACACTTATGTTTAGACCAAAGACTGCAGACAAGTCTAAAACACACAGAAAATAAAAGTACCTATCCTTATACCGAATGTGGGTAAATTGTGGTTTGGATGTGCTAAATTCTACTATAATTATTGCTCAAATGTGTATTCATCATTGAGCATGTAGCTCAGTCGGACATGCAGGGTACGTTTTATACCTGCAATTATTTTTTTGCATCATGTTCATCATTGTTGCACCACGCGGGATAGATTTGGGCTTAGAGGTTGAGGCCTTTAGAGATGATAAATTCTTCCTGTGTGGATAGGTGAGAGTTGCCAGATGCTTGAGATCGAGTTGTGGACTTCAAAGGATTCCGCTCATGGTGGACCTTAAGGTGGTAGACATATTAGGTGATGATGCCATTGGCTTTGACATGGGATGAGCTGGATGTTCATCTAAGAGTTGGTGAGTGGGACCTTAGCCGGTTGTCATACCCATTAACGTCTTGGAAAGCAAAGAGCCACATATGCACGTGGTCGATACAGATAAAGTGGAATTTTAGGACGTAAATTCTTTATGAGTGGGAGAATGTAAGACCCGAGAAAATTCCAATTTTTTGAAAAAGGGCAAAATCGTAATTTCGGTAAAAATCTAGAATTTTTCTAGATCTCGGATGACAAAACGAATTTCACCGTTGGAATCGTCTCGCGAAATCTAGCTACCACGTCGAATTTCGAGACAGTCGGAATTTGCACGTTTTTCGAGACATAGAGTATCGGGTGCCGTAAAACAACATGTGATGTGACAAAAGTCACCTACTACATGTAATCATGTGACACATGTTGCATGAGTAGAGAGATGATGGAAATGGACGGCCTAGATAGTGCAAAGTGTAAAAAATCCAAGAGAAGGGACACATAGGGAATTATGGGAATTGTTAATGAGGAAAAGACACAAGATAAACAGTGTTCATCTCCTTCATTTGAGCACAAATCGTGCAGTAGCTGGACAGAAAGTGCAGTGGCTTAGGTTTTTGATTTTTTTAGAGAGAGAGAGAGTGGCTTCTCTCTAGGATTCCGACCGATCGGACCGTCGGTTTTTTACGGAGCAAGAAGGAAAGTTGTTCTACGTGCGGCGCACAAGGTGGCACCGATTTAGAGTTCGACAACCTAAGAGGTATGGATCTTTTCCTACTTGTTAATCTTTGGCCAAGAGTCACTTAAATGGTTAGGAATGTTCTCGAGGCTGATTTGATCAGAACTCCTGCCTCAAAGCTGGAACCTAGAGCGAGAAAATTCTTATTTAGCGGCGTGAACAAAGAACCCGAGGGTTTCATTGTTCATGTGAATAGTGATGTGAATATTTTTGTGTGAATTTTTTATGATGCTGATATCAAAATGAATTGGCTTGTGCTTGTTAATTAGCCCATGCGAGCTAATCTTTGGTGTAATTGATTGTGAATTTGCATAACATGTTTTATGATTTAATTATGTTAATATATATGCATGTGAATATATTAAGATGAATGTATTGAATTGGCATCATGTATTCCATATGCACCGAGGCAACTCTAGAATATTAGTGAGAGTGCATGACATGAAATTGAAAGAAAAACGAACATGGCTATAAAGGAATTTCAATGGATGATTTTCCCGAGAATTGTGTCAGGAGATATCCAACAATTACACGCTATGTGAGCCCATGAATTGTTTAGGAAGGTTCTCCAACACATTCGCCTCGGAGGGTAGTCCAATACTTTTACCGAAATTCGGTAGTGTGTTTTCAAGAACAACAAGTTTTGTTTTGAAAACTGTGATTTTACTCGCATTCGGCTTAGGCATATGTGAGGCAATTTCTATGAGGACTCGAGACATGGCCTCGGTCGCGTAGACATCTCGAGCAGTTCATGAAATCAGCCTAATGTGATTGTTCACATGCATGTACACTTAGGTTGGGAGTAACCCATGAAATTATGACTATCGGGCTCTGCTCACCCCGTCGAGGATCACTATTTCAGTACATGGAGTGTGCATTTGGTGATTCGCCACTAGAGGCCTAGAAGAAAGTCTGGGTCAGCAGGCTTGGGGTATTCGATTTGTATAACATGTATTAGAATTGTAAATTCTTAATACATGTTTTGAATTAAGAGTAATTTATTAACTCTTGAACTATTGTATATAGCTGGGATATATTTAGTAGTATGACATGGGCCCATGTGGCCATTATTTTACTCGCATGTGGACCCCCGTGGAGGTCATCAGGAACTGTTTGGAACCCGGGTTCCTCGTATTCGGGGCAGAGCCCCCATACAAAGGAGACTCGTCGATTCGTGAGTGGTGCTCCGGTTACCCGACATTCACACATTCAAGTAGCTGACGGCTGCCACCAGACGCCCCCCTTGCCAGGCGTCAACGCGTCAATCAGACCATTTGGCAACTTTATACCGCATTATGGATTTTGGAATCTAATTGTGGGGATGCTGATGATGAATTGCAAGTGTTTGAAAATACTCCTGAAACTAAGAGTACTACTGCTACTAATGTTTCCATTGGTTGTGGTACTAATGATAGGATTAAGTCTGTTGGTGCTAGTGGTAAAAGAATTAGTAGTGATATCAAAGAAAGAAGTTGCTAAGAAAGTTCGTACACTGAGGTGGAATAATTATGAAAGACGTGGTAGATGGCGTGGAAAATGTAAATGCAATGGTTGTGGGAGGCTTTATAATTGTAAATTCATGATAATGGAACTACCATTTAAGAATGCCTTGTCCAAAAGTGCCATTTGATTCTAAATACAATGATAAGCTTATGTCGTATCACTCATTTTTTGGGACGCTGAGGTCTCTCGAAATCTGATCATAAGGCTTATCGACACTCTCAGATATATTATAATGCACTCCATCTTCCATTTAGCTATGCCGAAAATGTAAGGAGTTTGATAGTGAATAGAGTTTTGAATCTCGATTTCAAACCTATTAGTAGAAACACTGCTAAGGTCGATTTGTTTGAATGTCTTCTCGAGTGAAAATGAATAAAGAGCATATTAGCTAATATTCCCAAAAGAGAATTTGCTTAACTTCGAAGGGCGTGACTGGGTCAGAATACCAAGGCTATATGACTTGATCGCTATTATGTTGATAAGTTGGAAGTTAAATAGGCAAATTACTTGCATTTTGTGAGTTAGAGAGTTCACATACTGTGGATTGAATTATCTCTGAAAGGTATTCGAGTGCTTAAAGATCGGGAATATGGGAAAATATTTTCCTGACTTGGATAATGCCTCTTCTAATTGATAGCATGCAAATATTTTGGAAAGAGAGGCCTACTTTGCAAATGCTTGTTATGTGATGGTGATTTTTTCATGTTAGATGTTGTGCACATATCTTGGAATCTCATAGTTCAAGAAGGTTTGAAAGTGGCTAAAGAGGCTTATATAAAATAAGAGAAAGTGTTAAACAGAAGGCCGAGGGGAGGTTAAGACACTTTCAAGAAATGTGTTGAAGAAGTGCATTTAGATGATATTGGTAGTTTCGAGGTTGATGTCAACTAGATGGAATGCTACTTACATGATGCTTAAAATTTCATATATCAAATATGCTTTCTTATTGGTTTGACTTTAATGATAGAAGTTATACACGCTTTGTCCATCCAATGAGGAGCGGGAAAGAGCGAAGAAGATGTGCTTTGGCCCCATTCTATCATATATTACTAACTTGATATCCGGATCATCTTCCAATTTGTATTTCCCCGCAAGTTTATAGTATAGAAAAGAAATTGAATGAAAAACTTTGTATAGTGAAGATGGGGGTGATCAAAGATATGGCAAGAAGGATTTAAGGTAAAATTTGATAAGCACTGAGCGAGTATTCAATACTTGCACTTGATGTGTTTCTGGATCTCGCTCTGGGTTGAACTTTTTTTGGAACTTTTTTCTTATAAGAGACTTTATCCATATGACCATCAAGAGAAAGTGAATAGGGTGAAGGAGGTCTTGCATAAACTATTTGCTGAATATACAAAGTATGGGCCTACATCAAGCTCAATTGCTTCATTTCAAACTAGGTCATCATCAATGACCATGGGTGCTTATTTCAATTATGGCTTTTGACATTTTAAGCATTCCAATCACAACAGTAGCTTCAGAATCTTCATTTAGTATTGGTGGTCATATATTGCATAAGTATAGAAATTGTTTGCTCCCAAAAACTATGCAAGACCTTATTTGTACTTGTAATCGCTGCATGATTTTGTTAAATCAGCCTTCAAAAAAATTTCTTATTCCCTAATCTTTTTTTGTTTCACTTACAACTTACAAAATACATTTTTGTTTTCTCGAATTCGTAAATGTGCAAGAAGTAGAGGAAATTCGATTATCTAAGGAAGATTCAAATATTGTTGTTGATTTATGATCTTGCTTCCATCGAGAATGATTTTTAGATTTATAATTTAATGATTATTCTATGTGAGTATGTTGTTTTTGTAAATTCTATTTGGTTTTGAATTTTGTATGTTATTTGGATGTTATTGATTTGAGTTAAAAGGCAAAAGGTGGTTGCCAAAGTACTTTTACCTTTAAAACAACAACTCCATAAAATCGCAGACATGCTCATCAAGGCATTTACCCATTTTAGTTAGGTTTTGGATTATTCAATGGTGATTGGTGAAGTTACAATTTATACATTCCATAATTATGGTTTTTGATGATTAACAGTTTTCAGTAATGAGGTTGTAATATATCACTGGATTGAAATATATTTAGACATACATAAATTTGTACAATATGTTTTGGAAAATTTTCACGTGAGGTCTTAAAAGTTCAGGTTTGTCTCATCATTGGGATGCTTAAGTTTTGGAAAATTTGTACAATCTGTACATTTTTTTTCACATATATCGGGCCGGTCTACGGCCCGATATAGTCAGTCGGCCAAAGAAATGGCACTGGCTTAAATTGTGCCTGTACTCGATCTATACCTCTTAGCCTAGAGGGTCTACTCGGCCGATAAGCCCGCCCGAATTGCCACCTCTAGCCTGAACCATTAAATTCATATTCTTAGTGATATATTTGCAAATATTTTAAAATTAGTAGCATGATACATACTTTTCCCAAATAATTACGATACCAAAAAATCCAAGCAAAGTAGGTTTCCCTACTGGCAGAGCCAGTATAAGCTTAGGGAGCAAATGACGTCTGAATTAAAAAAAAAAAAGATTTTCTCCGTTTGCATCCAAATTCCAAACAAGTTCTAATACTATCCTCACTTAGCAATTGGATCATTGATTTTTTTAAAACTTTTTTATTTAAGCTTCGTGTAGCACCCAAAGACTTCATTTGGAACCTTAAAAGTGACTGATAAGAAGAAAATATTAAGGAAAATGATTTTCATGTCTAGTTTTTACCTTTAAAAAATATTGACATATTTTTAAATTTCTTAATCCTTATTTAATATTGAAATAAATAAACGAAGCTCAATAAAACATATAAAAATTAATTTATTAAGTTTAAACTTTTTTTTTCCTCTAAATTTTATTTCCTTCCATTTTCCTCTCTATTTTCTTTCCTCATTACATTTCGGGTTCTAAACAGAACCCAAAAGTGCTAATTAAAGGAAAATAATAATAAGAAAATTGATTTTCTCATTTTTGGTTTCACTATGAAAAATATAAAAGAAAATAAAATATAATTACAATTTTCTCAAAATTTTATATATTTTAAAATTTCTTTAGTCCTTATTATGATAATAGAGAGAAACAAATAAAATGAGTTTTAATAAACATATAGAATTAATTTGTTAAATTTAAACCTATTTTTTATTTCCTTCCATTTTTCTCTCTATTTTCTTTCCTTAGCAAGGCTCTCTTTAGAATCCAGAAAGTATTAGCAAAAGAAAAAATACTAAAGAAAATGATTTTCTCATTTTTGGTTTTGTCATAAAATAATATAGTTAATCAAATATAATCAAAATTCAAAACTTCATATTTTTAAATTTCAATATTTATAATAGAGATAAACAAATGAAATGAGTTTGAATTAACATATAAAATTAATTTATTATGTTTAAACTTGTTTTTTTATATTTTCTTCTCATTTTTTTCCTTTTGGCTTTTTCCTCTCTATTTGTTTTCCTTAAGTACATTTCGAGTAACTAAAACGGAGTCTTCAAGTTTGCCCTCTCACTTTTAATCTTAACTCCGCCACTGGATTTTCCTATATCCATACAAAAATATTTGTACATAAGTGATCAAGAAAATAAATTAGAGGGTAAGTACATGCTAAAAATAATCGATGCTCGGATTAAAAAAGTCAAAAGATGCCAAAATTCTCCAAATCAATATCTATTATGGTAGAGATTACAGCTTATTGCAGAGAGTATTATAAGATGTTATGGTAGTAGTTTATCTACTACCATAACATACTACAATTACTACCATAACCGCTTCATCTACTACCATAACAAAAGGTAGTTTGAAGATTTGTTTTTGAACGTTTTTTACTTTTAAACCAAACCACAATTATTTTTTAGAGCATCAATTGACTATTCTTTTTTAAAAAGATAAATTTATTGATTCAAACTCGCAATATAATCGATAGAACACAAAATCAAGAGTGCTAAAAATTTTAGACAATGACATAATATCCATGTTAATAGAAAAAAAGATCTACTTAAAGCCTACACATTTGATAATCCAACAATATCTAATATTATAGATCTGTAACATAATGATGAGCAAGAGTTAATATAATAACTTGATCGAATCAAATTTTGTCATCTAAACTACTAACTTGAAAACCACGAAGAAGTTAATCATCAACAACACAACTACCTATCAGAATACTAAATCAACCATAAAAACAAACCAGAATAAGCCGACGACATAAACAACATGAAAAAATAGAGAAAAAACAAAGACAAACCTAAATTTATATGGAAGAAAATCATTTTATTGAAAAAGAAATTCAAATACGAGGTAAGAAAATGATGAAAATAATGGTTTTAAGTAAAAAATGATAAAAAAAAAAAAATTCACTTTCCTTCTTAACTAATAACGCAAAGGGAGCATAGAGGGGCTGCTACGGTTACATAGAGATGTCATTTTGTCTAATCTTATGAACGGACTCTTCTTTTGCTTTTTTGACAAATATTTTTGTATGAAGGAAACCTACTACAACCCTCGTTATTGTATACGACATACCTGCAGCTTTCACTACAGTACGAGTTTTTTCGTCGGATCAGGTGCCTGTGTCAAAATTAAAGCTGGCTAAGCTAGTGGCCAACAAGATAAAGTTGTATTTTCGTCCTCGTAATTATTTCGGCACGTACAATGACCCTTTCATGAATCTTATATCGATAGATCACCTTGCTAAAGTTATATTGTGGAAAGTGACAGCTGATGTGAAGATCATCCTATCATACGACGCCACGTGGAGCCCTTGTAAGTGCCTCCTAAGGGCGTTTATTAGAGCCTATCTATAAGCCTCTCCAATGGTGCGTGATGTGATGGAGAGAGAGTCTTCCTCTGTAGTGCAAAGGTTGCAGCCGTTGGTAGTGTGTTCGATCCTTCATCCTAATTATGAATTCTATACAGTGATATAAGCTTACAGATAATTTGGAGTTTTGTATGAAAATGGTGTGTTTGATAAGAAAAAAGATAAAATCGGTTTGTAGGGGATAATATTGACAAAAGTAATGCGTGATGCCGATAACCACAACTCCGCGCAATCGATTCCCATCGAAACAGAACGATAACGACGACTTTTGATCAGGAATTGCCGATCGACCACAATTCGGCGATATTGCGCTTTAAATGCCGGTGACCACAACTATGGCAATTAGATGTTCAAATGCCACCGACCACAATCGTTAGGCGGGAGATTAGCCTCCCAGGCTGCAGGCTTTTTTTCCTTCTCCCGCCTCACCCCTTCTTTCCTTCTACTGCTCTACTCCGATCAAAAGCTCTACTGTCTCGCTCTAACTCGGCTTCCTCCCAAGTGGTCGCCTTCCTTCTTGTCCTTCCAAAGGGTCGCCCCTCCTTCTCGTCCCTTCCGTTTCATCCGACTGTAACGCTCGCTTTGAAGAAATGTTTTACTTAATTTTTTTTCATGATTTTCTCTATGCAATGCTGTCTGAAATGCGCAATGTTTGGAGACGATTTGTCTTTGTTTCGGTTTCTGGTGGGATTTATTGTTGTGATTTGTGATCTTTGTTGGGCGTGTTGGGATACTTTTCCGCTTGAATGTGCTTAAACAAAAAGAATGGGAGTGGAGAAACTTTAAAATGTGAAAGAAAAAATTTCCAGATCAGTCAACATTGACAAAAGAAACACGTTTCTGCTTTTGGTTTATATTCCTTCTAACTGTGGGAATCAAAGAATTTAAGACTTGCCAACCATTTGAAGCAGAAGCCCCACCCAAGACATACTTCTTAGCATGGTCCTAAAGGCAACAAAAGGGATACTAAGAGTTAGAGGCCTCTTTTTTTTATTCTATTAACGATTACCCAAAAATGACACCATGTTAGCTAGCCATGTGAAGAGATTCTTTAAAAAATGTGTTCACTTTTCAGGTAGTTTTCCACCTAATTCATTATGCACTTCATTATAGTAAGTTGGGCTGCTAATTCTTTTTGTAGATGGAGCCCTTACAATGATATAGTACTGAGCTTCCATTCTTTTACTTCAAGAGAACAACTTAGTTAAAATGAGCCTTTGCAAATAAAGACATGGAAATAGTAAGGAACTAACAAACAACGACATCTCCTAGAAGTTAATTTTTTTCATGTGTTTCTTTGCAATGCTGGCTGAAATTCATGATGTTAGGAGATGATTTGTTTTGTTTCTGTTTCTATTTCGGTTTCTGTGTTATGTTTAAGTTAAAGTCAATAACTAATGAAAGCCAAATATATGATCTATTGACTCCGAGGAGTAGCCCAATTGGTTTTATCTCAAGTTTACTCCCCATCATATCAAGTCTCCTTAGGATCATTAAAGGATTTACCTAACTCTTTAACTTTTAACACACTTTCAGAGAAATAAGATTGACCAAGGTATGTACAAATTGTAAATTAACCCAAACACTACAATTAAAAAATATATATATATAAAGAATGAAAATGGGCTAACTCTAAACCCAATCCTACTGTGGATTGACGTTGCTCATACCTAAATCCAGTCTCAGCCGCCCATGAATAGTGAGCATCTATTGGCATAAATTCAGAAACCAATTTCCAAGGCTCCATAGCAAAAGCTGATCAATTAGGGTTAATGCATGAAGAGAATGCAGTATATATATATATATATATATATATATATATATATATATATATATATATTTATGCAGCAGCACTGTCAATCTTGCACTGCTCAAAACTCTAGCAGTGAAGAGGTGGTTTGTGCACCATTTAAATGTCTGCAGCTGTGTATAACTTACTGCCTGGCAATACTAAAGCTAGGCAGCTCGGCCAGCTGCATCGACACCCTACTGCGAAATGAATCATCCATCCTACCTGTCACTATAATCTGGACCAAGGCCTAATGTTATCATCCATTTCTATAAGCTCCATGGAATTCATCATCTCTAGAAATGCAAAGTTAAATGTATGTGCCATCTGATAACCGTGCTTACAAAGAAGAGTAGATGGCAGGACAGGTAGTTTATCTATTCTACATGAAATCTGGTCTTCTTTAAATGAATGCATAAATGCATCCATATATATAGAGATTATACACATACATACAATGTCCTGTTTGGAACTCCAATCCTTAATTGTCTCCCGTTGTTTGAAATGATATATAGGGTGATACTAACCTCACACACTGCTTGAGTACTGTGAAAGATTGGATTCTTCTTCTTGTCCTTACTGGAAATAAATCGTCTACTCCTGGTCTATTCTTACAGTGTTCTCATCTTTATTCTCCAACCATTCCTTTCCCCTTTTGACCACTCCATTCACATTTATAGATTGATACAGATAAATTCTGTTATGTATCGTGAACCTTCATTATCTAGATAGTTACCAAACAACATGCATTTTCTGAATCCTCTACTTTATAGATGTTTCTAGATCAAAGTCAATCTAGATGAGATAATGGGAATATGAACTATATGATACATTACTGAAGCATGTCTTGACATCTATCTGAACTTTTTGGAAAACCATATTATCTAATAATTTGCTTCCTTAATTTCTACCCCAAAAACCACAAAGTTTTCTTCAGAATAAATGTTGTATAATTAAATTTAAGGCTTGAGGCACCTATAAGTACCCAATTTCGAGGATAGAATACCTCTGCTTTTAATAGATAACTATAGAGAAAGGTTCTTTGCATAAGGGGGCCATATTGGGCCTTATGAACAATGATATTTAAAGGGGCCTTTCATTCCGATTAAATATTTCATACAGAACTTTGGCTCACATCTAGGCAAGAATATAGTTAATTGCCAATATATTTCAGCCCTTATCCTAAATCTATGCGTTTTAATTTGCTATTGCAAGATACTCAACCACTGAAAATGATTAATTGATGATAAACTTGAAGAGTTAATAACATATGACGTGAGCAAGTACATATAAATTTGATCAACAAAGTACAGCATTGAAATATTCTTTGATCCCTCTCATCTTCCCATCATAACTTCATTTGGTGGGCCACCATATCAATTTTGCTGTTTCTGCATAAGCCCTAGCATCCATGCCATCCTATACATACCAATTAACCAATATGCACAAAGAAGTTTAAACCCCAAAAACCTTAAAACCCTAAAAGCCTAAAACCCTAAAACCCTAAATCTCTAAAACCATACAATCCTAAAAACCTAAAAACCTAAAACCTTGATACCTTGAAACCTTGAAACACTAAAACCTTAAAACCCTAAAACATTGAAACCTCAAACCGTAAAACCCTAAAACCTTGAAATCCCAAAACCATATGACATTAAATCTTTAAAACCCTAAAACCCCATAGCCTTGAAACCCTAAAACCACATGACATTAATACCCTAAAACCCTAAAACCCCTCAAAACCCTAAAACCCTAAAACCCTAAAACCATACAACCCCGAAACCCTAAAATCGTTAAACTCACACCTTCAAACCTTGAATCACAAACGGCAAAACCTTAAACCCTAAACCCTAAATCCCTACAACCTGAAACCTGAAACACTAAAACGTTAAAACCCCTCACACCGTGAAACCATAACCTGAAACCCTAAAACTATCCTAGACACAAATCTTTAAAACCCTAAAACCATAAACCCAAAACCCCATAACCTTGAAACCCTAAAACCGTAAAACCCCATAACCTTGAAACCCTAAAACCACATGACATTAATACCCTAAAACCCTAAAACCCCTCAAAACCCTAAACCCCAAAACCCTAAAACCATACAACCCTGAAACCCTAAACCGTTAAACCTCGAAACCTTCAAACTCAAACTCTAAAACCCCAAAACACTGAAATCGTAAGACCCTAAAACCCTAGAACAACGACATTTCAACCCTAAAACCCTAAAACCGTGAAACCTTGAGACCCTAAAACCGTAAAAACCTAAAACCTTGCAACCCTATAACCACTTGATATTAAAACCTTAAAACCCTAAAACCACGCAAAACCCTAAAACCTTAAATCCATAAAACCTTAAAACATTGAAACGTTAAAACCCTAAAACCTTAGTGCCTTTAATTTTTGTGATACAGTTTCTCCAATGTGTTTTACTAATATGTATAGTGCCTTCTGCATATCTCAAAGTTATATATAGCATGCCTCGGGAGGGCTTCATGACACTGATCCATTAGATCCATCTCTGTCTTGTTATCGCAAAGCATGTAAATGTGTCCCACTCGTTGACACTGAAAGCGCTTTGTAGTTTATTATCTTGAATTAACATTCCGCTTTACTTCCAATCTATATATATTCAATTATAAACATGATTTATTCGTTAATTGTAGTTACAGGAAGTCCTCCGCCCTCGGCAGCAGATGAGAGCCTTCCTCAGCTAGTGGAGGATGGATCCACGCATTCGTCCATACGTGATCCGCTCAGGATTCTATGGTTAATACCACTTAGGCCACATCATGATAGATTGGCCGCTTATTACTTGTCTCGTCGAGAGATGGCGGCCCGAGACACACACATTTCATGTCCCAGTCGGAGAGATGACGATCACATTGGCTGTGATGTTGCCATCATCCCCGCTCTTCGTGATCGACTTTAATTCCCGCCGTCACAAGGACATGTGTGCTCGATGTAACAGAGTTATGAGGTGAGCTTCTGGGAGTCACCCCACCCGCTGATGCTCTCAGAGGATCTGCTATCTCCATCCGGTGGTTATGTTAGCAGTTATCCACCCTGCAGACCGATGTCGACGAGGTCACCTGATCGGAGTGCACGTAATCATCTTAGCGCTTGACGGGATCCTTCTTGCTCATGACAAGAAGGTGTCCATGTTCACCTGTGCTTTCTCCCACTACTCCGGATTTGACACAGACATCGACTTATAGTTGCGGTGGTGCAGTACTTGCACATACATATCAAGAGTTATGTCGTGCCACCGACCTGTGATGCGGTATTATGGTTGTATTATTAATCGATACGTATATGTAAATTTATTTTTGTAATTACATACACTTTCACTCCGCGTAATTAGGATTGCTTAATTTCTGTTTATTTTATATTCAGCTTATGGTCTCGAGAGATCACGTGGGCCGACCCGATTTTAGCTTATCAACGCCATATCCAAAGACCACCACGTCGCGATGCCTTGATGATGATGATGTCGATGGCGTCGTGAGCCGAGGGTCCGATGAGCGGATTGCCACTGAGCATGGCGTTCATTCGAACATGTACCATAGGTAGAGAGCCAGGAGCGCCTTCTTCGCCAAAGCAGAGCGAGTAGCACTCTTCGACACGCGCTGCTTTAACCCATCCGGTTTCTCCTCCTATATCGAGATCGCCAGCTTCACAAAACTTCCGATCGTAATTATACGTACAAGTATATGGTTCTATAGTAATTTCATTCATGTTGACATAAAAGTTCACGCCAACGGTTAATGTAGGTCTTATGGCAATGTGACGTCAGAGTCAGTCAATTAACTCGTGATATTTGCTTAGCCGATCGTGATATCTCGCGCATGATGTCACCTCATATGTTTCGGACCGTTGAGCGGAATCTGTTCAGAGCGCCCCGTGTTAGCTCAAGTCGCATCGTGATACCTCCAGCTTTGCTCTTACGAGCATCAACTACATGTAGTCGACATCGAAGGCATAATTGTGCACGACAGGGCGACGTATCATGCTCCGTACATAGCACTATGGAATACGTGATCGGAGAGGATCATTACTTCACCCCCTATGGTGGCTATGATGGACTTCCATGATCCATACATGCAGTGGTATCGTTATATTACACGACGTTTTATGACACCACAACTGCATAAGGATGATATGAGGTTCCATACTACCGCCGGTAGTACGAATGTTTTGGTAAGTTAGACTCATGTGTTTCTAAAATATTTTACCTAATTTTAATCAATAGAGTATGTAATATACTATTTCTTCGTTCACTCAGATCCTCAGCCATGGCTGACATAGTCGGCTCGTCTTGTTTTGCTATCACCGGTACGCGAAGCACATACATCATATTGCCCGACGTGGTGTTACACCGCATCGTAGAAGCACCATCGTATCGCTGCAGACTCTCAAGAGGCCCCACATCACACGGACCATCGATTAGACCTCCGGTGTTATCCACTCCTTCACGTATGCATCCCATTCTCTCGAGGCAGAGGGAGAGGGGAGAGGCGCAGGGGAGTCAGCGCCGAGGTCGCGCCGAGATGGTGGGGCGTGTCATGCAGGCAGACAAAGTGATAGCGGTATACGTACACTTGAGTCGAGTTTGCCTACTTCGATACCCTCCCATACTTACCCCTCACTCGAGATGTTTATACCCCCACACACTTGCACATCACCTTCCATACCCGCACACATTAACATATCACATTCCCTACCCCCACACACTTGCACATCACCTTCCATACCCCCACACATTGACACATCACCTTCCATACCCCCACACATTGACACATCACCTTTCCTACCCCCACACACTTACACATCACCTTCCATACACTCTCACACATCGACACATCACCTTCCATACTCACACACAATTTACACGTCATATCTTTATCCTGTTGCTGTGAGCCAACATCCATACCAAGAGATATCGCCAATCTTTACCATCCCATACATTGCCTCCCATGGATGACACCATCCTCGACCTTTACTCCGGGAGCGTAGGACTTCCAACTAGGGCGACCGCACTCGACGCGTGTACATCGACTACTTCATCCATCGGGCTACTCTTTACCCATCGCCTCCCTGCTCCATCAAATTTCCTCATCCGTCTCGTACACCACAAGATCCTATTGCCCAACAGGCTATTTATTCTAGGCACCGTCCTAAGAGAACTATAAAGGCGCCATCTTGTGGGACTCATTGATACATGTTATTATTTTTATATATGAAAATTTGTATAAAATGTTTTATTATATTTAAATGTTTTGATATATGCATGATTTGGTATATATAATATTTTTTTAAGATTATATGATTATGCATGAAGCGCCATATAGGATTTTTATTTTTATACATGCATCGCTTTTATAAAAAATAATTTAAATTGTAAGTATAATAATTTGATTTTTTACAATGCATGCAATAAAAAATAAGAAAATTAGAATTAGGGGAAATCCGGTTTTTCAAACCATTATTAATAAGAATTTAAAAAAACACAAAAAACACAATTTTAGAGGTCTCTAAATTTAATTGCGGTTTTTGAAAACATAAAAAGTGCAATTTTCGTATTCTATAAATTGAATATATTCTCCAGGATTTTCAAAAAACAAAACATGTTCATCTTGGAACAAAAAAATCGGGATAACAAGCCTCGTGCCAGATTTCTAGCACCCTTCCATATTTTTAATTTGCAACTCTTTGAGACGCCTGGAAACATGGCCACATTTTTACATCAATGGCCTTGTGTTTGGCTGTCCAATCTTACCGGCTCCAAATGTAGAGTAATGGTGGGGTCACATTCCATTGTTTAATTTGTTTGTCATTTACATCAACAGATCCAGGAAAATAAAACGACTGAAAAAGAGGAATACACTGGAAATTAAAGAGTAACATTTTCACGAAAAGAATGTTAGATACAATATTTTAATTTTTAAATTTTTTAAAAAAAATTAAATTTAAAATATATAATAGATTATAAATTTTTAAGTATCTTATCATCAAATTCTCCAACAACTATTGACAAATTATTTTTGCTAAAAAAGAGTAAAAATGTCTCTTTTTTATTGAGATGTCAATGTTAAATTTTACAACAGGGTTAAAATAATCCACTACCGAATGGATCTTCTTTAAAAAGCATGGTTTTAAAAATAAATTTTCTATTTTTATTTTATTAGAAAATATTATAAATTCCAAATATGTGAATAATGTTTTTTGTTATATTAATGGCGTAACCATAATATAAAACAATTTAAAATATGAAGGATATTAAAAAATAAAATGATTAAATTATGTATAAAGAATACCCAATCTTGGCTAGTTTGGTGAATTTTGGTTGGTTTTAAGCCAGGTCTGATTTTCATTCCTCCTTGCTTTTTCTGTAGAGCTGTGATTTAGTTATGATTCGTGTAGAACCCAAAAAATATTAGGAAAATAGAAAAATACTAAGAAAATTAAATTTCTCATATTTGATTCACAATGAAAATACGAAAAATCAAATATAATCAAAATTGTACATATTTTTAAATTTCTTTAGTCCTCAGACAACAAAAAAACAAATAAAATAAGTGTGAATAAACATATAAAATTAATTTATTAAGTTTAAACTTACTTTTTATTTTCCTCTAATTTATCTTTCCTTTGATTTTTCTGTCTATTTTCCTCTCCATATTCTTTTCTTAGTACTTTTCGAATTCCAAACGGAACCCTAATGTTGATAGGCTGTTGGTTCTTTGAAGTATAGCAATTGTTCAAGTGTAACTAAAGTACAATTAACATAAAGGGTATTTGGAAGAAGGGATAAAACTTGGCCAATTTTATTTCTGACTCTGTTTCACAATGCTGGAAATTGAATTCCATTGTACAATTTGAGCTATGAGAACACTCTTTCACACTGCTTTTTATCTTCTTGGCAGATTGATTTTCACAACAAAAAAAGAGGAAGATACATTGATCTGTAGTATCACATCAAGATTTCAAGAAACATTTCCCAAGTATCATTGACCTGCAATTCTTCACTCTTTAAGAATTAATGCATGCTTGAATTTCTTCCAATGTTTTTCCCTTTGTTTCTGGCACTATTTTTGCTACAAAAAGTATAGTCATGGCAGAAAATCCAGCATATATTGAAAATGTACCTGAAAGGGGAGAAAAAATAACCAGGCATGGATTGAGTAATGCAACATAAGTTCATGGCTCTGAATGTTTTATACTAAGTTAAAACAAAAAAACAAAAACAAAGGAAACTATTTGATTCCTGTTTTTGAAAACTGCTCTTGAAAACAGTTTTTAAAAACAGAGACAACACCATTTTGGTGTTGTCTGAAAATTAGAAATCACCAATATAATTCCACTTGTAAAACGTGACACAATCATTTCCACTTCCAAAAAAATTGCTGTCTATTTACACTAAAAAATAAATAATTTCTTTTCCTAAAGATACCATGACAGACATGGATGAATGGGTCACCCCCAGATCCAAGTCTGTTTGTTCATAGCGAGCCAAGCAAAATGACTTTCAAACCACTCAATATACAGAATTTTAAAGATGACCAAACAATTAAATAATCCTTTTCTGATCACTTCTATGATATCTAATAAAAAATCATCAAAGGAACTTCATTTAACTTTGCAATGATTTAAGTATTAAGATACTGGCTGTTCTTCCTCAGCATTTACTTCTTCAGGTTTAATGTTTCCATCTCGTGCAACAGGTTTTTCTGCTGATGGGTAGGACAATCTTCTAGCCTTTGTGGTTCCTTTCCCATTAAGTTTAACGGTAATTGCTGCTTTTGCTGTTGGCGATATTATGTTTTTACCAACCTTGTTTTTCTGCCTACTCTGTGCCTTCTTTGGGCTGATGTGGACTCGGTTTTCCCATGGGCGAGCAGCAATCCAACGTTCTTTCCAGCTCCAACCCCAATTACCATTGCTAAATCCACATTGACCTGGCCCTTGGTTCTGACTAGAGTTAGCCCTCCACTGCATATGATAAGTTCTATTGTAGTTTTCTATTTGACCTGGTTAACAAAAGTCACAAGAAAACCAAAATTTTCCATTCACATTTCACACACCTGATGAGAGAAGGCATATGCCATAGCTCGCCCCCGCTTCACTGATGCTTCTTCCCTCTGATATACCCTTGCAAGAATTTCCTCCATTGCTTCAGGACCTCCACACCATTCTACCTGTCAACGACTCAATTCAAACTAGTGAGAGAGAGAGAGAGAGGGGCACAGGAAACCAGACCCCACATATCAAATTGCAAATTCAAGGGCTAAAAGAAGCATATGGCCAAAGAGAAGTCAGCACAAGAATGCTCCCAAGCATTTGGTCATTGGGGGGAAAAGTCGGTATGCTTCAAAAATTAAATTTTCAATTGTGGGGAAAAAAATAATCAAAGACTAGGCAGTTCGACTGAAGAACAAAACACGAACAACAATGAAAATTTCAAACACAGAAATACATATAAAAACTTCTCCATGTGCCAAACCTAAGAATAAAAGCCCTTCAGGTGGAAAGATTGCAAATAAAAAAAGAAACACATTATTACACCACAATTCCTCAATCAACCTCATTGGAAAGAACAGTCTTAACACTGGTATAGCATGAGCACCATACTACAAATTCATCAATATGGTACTGTAGTCACATTGTAAACATTATTCATAAGGCATCCAAGGTAATTCTTAATGAACCATGTGAAAAATGAAGATAGTTTGGTACATTATACAAATTTCAGGCATGTCGGTCATGAATTGCCTGTACCCTTGAATTTCCCTTTCTTTGTAAATGGAGTTTATTATACGAGGAAAGGGGAGGATGGGGCCTCTACCGCCAGAATTATTAGAATATATGAATTCATTGAAGGCACCTCCAGGTGCTCCATGGGTATGGCAATATTTTTCAACACAAACAGATTTACAACCAGCATAATGTCACAGAAAATTACGTACCACAGTTGGAGAAAAGTCAGTCTTACAACTCTTACCTCCAGATCATGAAGCTTTGCCTCAAGTTTCAATTTATTCTCTAACTTCTTCTCTTGGTTGTCTTTAATCAGGCCTTTCTAAAATCCATACAGAGCCGGCAGATCCTATAATCTGGTCTATCCTGCTCCATGAGCCAAGATAGCCCAATGTAGTAGAAGCTTGTTTCTAACTGAATGGCCTTGGGTCATTTTCTGTAGCCTTACCATCCCTTTTAAACGTTGTAAAGTTTTCCTAGCCTGCAACAGGGGAAATTAAATCATTGAACCACTGATATATACTAGTAATTGAGAAACAATAGATCATGCAAGACACCTTTAACAGAAATAAGGACGCTCGGAAAGAAATCAAATTATTGAATGCGCACATCTGATCGATAAACGAACACCAACACCAAAACGAATAATAATATGTTAATAGATCCAAGAAGATAATTCATTAATGCGGTGGCTTCAATATGTCATTTTTCCTCGAACCCAGACTTTTTGTTTTTATCAATTATTCGCAGAAGTTGCAATCAGCTCACTATTTTTCTTTACTTTGATCGATTTGAAAACTTGAGTGAATATACCTCAATCCCTCCCTTGTCGTCTTCGAATCATTAACGAATTATTGTCACGGCGTTACACTGGTATAACTTCCTCATATCTGTGAGATACATCAATAATGTCCGTGAGTGTGATTCGAAGCAACACGCTTCTTCCATATCACGTCATGAATGATCAAAGTTTCAACCGAAACTGAACACATCCAACAAAGATCATCAAATTTCACCAACCTCTCGGAGGTCGGACGTACACACTCCGTCAACACGAACAGAGAATTTCAACAAACGTCCTCATTGGTCGCGATACTAACGGTACGTCACGCTTTAACGAACGTCACAGAACTTTCGATTCACATTATCGATAATCACTAATAACGACAAGATTTAAACCGTTCGTTTAATATTTGATTTATATGAACACAACCAATATTATCAGTTCCCGCCCCCGCCTTAACGCCGGTCGATCCGAATTTGACCACGATCGTTTGATTTATTTTTCAACCGTTAATGTCTGTATTTGTTACGTTTCGCATAAAACTGAGAAAATTAGAATACCTTCAAAATAAAATGTTATGGTGTCCGAAGTCTCGTCCCCCAGATCTGATCGCTCGCCCACCTTTCATGAAATCTCGCTGAAACTGATGAATCCCGCTTCATTTAATTATAAGATGTTAAAGAAATTTTTCGATTTTTATCGATAAAATATAAGATTTATAAAAGATTTTACAAAATCTTTAAAGTTTGAAATATCTATAGGCTGTTAATAGAAATGAAAGGAACTAAAAGTAAATAATGAGTCAAAGATAAACAAACCAATTTAAAGTTAAATAAGAACTATTATATAAAATAATAATGTAATGTCCATCTTCTATTATATCAACAATAATCTATATCATTTTATTTTACATCTCCATATAAATAATAATAATTATTATAAATGTTTTTTAATAAATAATATATAAATTCATAATATTTTATTTTTATGAAAATATTAATTTTAATATAATAAAATAAAAGCAAATATAAAAAATTAAAATTAAAATAAAACAAAATAAATGTAAACGGGGTGAATTTGGGAATTTTCCCATCTCCGCCTATCCTGTTTAATTTTTTAAATGAGACAAGTTTGGGAATTGAAAAATAACGAGCCGCCTGATGGGATCGCCGTCCTAAACCCTCCCGTCATCCATGTAACAGATATTACTGGGCTATTCTTTTGTTGGGAAATGATTGAGCTTTTTTATTTTTAAGTGAGGAAAATGACTTTTCAATAAAAGTTCTAAATATTTTCACTTTTTCTATCTTAACTTTAAAAAAATTTCAAGAATAAGCCGTAAAATTTGGCAAAATAAATACTTAATGCTGAAAGCTATTCACTTTTGAAGCATTAAGTTTGAAACAAACGCCACCGAAATGTCAAACCAATGGCAGCTAGGTGTATTTAGCCCAAATCTCAAAAGAGGTGAATGAAATTAACCTTATCCTAAAACACCTTCCATCTGCATGGTAATGCCTCCCCTCCACACTCCTTAGAGAAACTAGATTAAAGTGAGGATATGAAGCATCCTTATAATTCCCAAAAAATAAAAATCAAAATAAATGCTATTTACATACTGCGTGAAGATCAAAAAAGCCTGACTAGTCATTCAATTCCCCCAGCTCAATTACATGAATAGATAATACAAAATTTTGCTCCTCTGAATTACCTCTACCCAGTAATAATGATTTCAGATATTATCATAACCAGATCTTTAGGATCTTCAAGGTCTTCTTTATGATGGAATTTCTAAATTGCAACAGAACAAGAAGACATACATCTCTAATTAATAAGGATATGAAATTAGAAGAACTGAGCTTTTCATCTTCTTCTATCTGTTAGACGATTAATAAGATTTAGAAAACATAACCTGGTTGACATGCAGAAAGGCGATTGATTACCAGTCCAGACCCGGTTTTCTCAACAGTACCCTCATCCAAATGCCTTAGAATTAATTACTAGGGCCTCCTACTCTGAAAGATTTATCTTACCTTCGATGCACGATGCTACAAAGTCACCAAATCAGTTGGTAGTGCCGATTACAAGGTTTTCTTTTGAAAAAGTGAATGCATATATGTCTTTCAAACCAATCATATCAAGCTAAATGCAAATCAGACTTTAAATCACTTATAGATAGTGGCAGCATACATAACATCCAAGAGTTGCAACATAAGTAGCACCAAACTTGGCAACTAAATTTTTAGAAAATTAACATTTTATAACTTCTAATTCATACCATAAATGCTTGAATGCAGTCTGAACTGAGCTGCAGCTATATACACAGCTGGCATGCCAAGAACTGGTGGATTTCCACTAAATGAACCTTAGGAGACTAGCAGAACCTTTCATTTAAAGAAATGAAATACTTAGCAAAAAAATTTTAAAACTTTTATGATATAGAAAACTATTGTCAAGAAAACCAAAGCTACATTATCCGCTGCAAAAAATTGACACCCTTTGCATCATCATTATCATATAATTTCACAGATAAATCCAAAAACCAAGAAGAGTGGGGGGGCCATGGGTCCCATAAGTGGCTTTAGCAAAAACATACCTCTCCTTCAGCCTTAGTCGAATGCGCGGTGAACATATAGCAAGGAGGACCAAATCATAGATAATGGGACCAGCTACATTCATATATTCATACACATTCATTTCCTGAACTTGATTTATGTTCTTACAAGACTGCCGATTGTGACCCAGTTGTTTGCATAACCCACATGTGATCGGGGTTTTCCCCTCCTTAACATCCATTTCATTATGCAACTGGGTTGATTTAGGACATCCACTTCCAATGCATTGCATTGACTCAGGTGGTACAATCATAGTGCCATCATAAAGAGGCCACTCATCTTCATTGAATATTGGATGGAAAAGGGTTGCCCATGTGTCATAGTAAGACTTAGTAGTGTAGTAGCCTTCCACAAACAAACGTAAATCAACACGTTGATTTATTGATGCTGATATGATACGCGCTTACACAAAACTTTTTCATATATCAATGTCTTTCCACACGTGCAAATTTTTTCTACGTGAAGTCGGTATGGCGAGTTTGGCCACTCCTTGACTTTACATGAAATAGGCCCTTCACGTGATCGTAAAGGACAATTTCCATCGAACAAGCCATAACAACACGACCCTAGATCTGCGCATCAACATACAAAGTGAATTGCTCAGTAGATGCCAATCTATTAGCACCTACTTTCAGAACAAAGTAATCATGAGACTTTAAAATGTCGAATCGCATTTCAATGCGCTATCGTAGGCTTCGAGCTCCTTTAAGACACTATTAAATGTTTGTTGTCATTAACTCCACATTCGACTGGCCGTGTGAAAGAGCTCATAATCGAAAGGACCGCTCTAGCCATCAGTAATGCTTCGTAATTAATTCTCCCAATCAGACCATATGCTTTTGAATTTATACTCAGACTCGCTAAAGTCGCCAAGATACCAAATTCTTCAAAAGTTTATCTTTGAACTGGTCATAAAATTGCTTGCGAAATGATCGATGCAAACTCAGAATAGCAAATGGTGTACCTCAACCAAGATGAGGGACTACCATCGGGCCGCCATGATACCGGATGTCCCGTCAGATATAACGCAAATTTCGCCCTTCGAGTAACTCTATTTCACATGCCAAGAACCATCCCCAACCACGCATTCTCGCCTTTCCGTAATAGCAGCAAATGCCAATGGAAACAACTGATTATTTTCGTCACACCCCATAGCAATCAATAACTTGCCTTTATACTTCCCATATAAATGTGTACCATCAATACTCATAACGGGGCAACAATGTTGGAACCCTTCAATAGATGGCTTGAATGACCAGAACACGCGTTTGAATATCTCAATGTTTGGCATATTAATTTCACATGTTTTCCAAATAACAACACATCCAGGATTTGCTTGCTCTATGACCAAGAACAAACATGGCAACTCTGTATATGATTGAGAGAAGTCACCAAATAACTGTCTAATTGCTTTATGCTTTCCATCCAACGCCTTTTTGTATGATATTTGATATCCCTATTTTTCCATCACACTCGCCTGAATAGCAGCCGTAGTCAATGTGAATTGTGCCCAATTAATGTTCGGCATGAGTAGCAACCAACTGCGAGTCTAGTTGATGATGCGGTCCCGTTCAAGCAAGGATTGACACAAGTATGCGCCCAAGATATTTGTTGATAACAAATAAGGAAGTATCTTTCACAACCATTGCATGAAGCTTTCATGGACAGTGACATTCTTCCGCCTTCTTACATCTTAAAATGAGCAATTTTTTTGAGGATGCAACAACGACATACTCTCGGTGAGCTTTAATTGAGTAAATCGTTGCAGCCTCTTGCAAATCAAATTTCGAATTAAAAACTTGGCCAATTACAAATTCTCCACTCGAATTACCGGTAGTATGCTGCACCCATGGAGTCCAACAACTTGCAACACCATAACCAGGTTTTCAACATGTTGAAATTGAGGTGTTGGTGGTAAGTGATAATTAATAAGGGATGGCTCATCCAATGTCTCATCATTTGGGTGATTTGATACATCACAAGATAGTGCTTGTGCAGAGACATATATCCCTTGTTCATTCTCCAAAACTTGGTTGAAAGTTCGAAAAGATGATGCATGTCCATCAACTTCAACATCCTTATCATCTCCATCACATTCATCATCAACATCTTCATCATATTCATCATTACCTTCTTCATCTGCATTGTCTTCATCATCTCCATTTGGTCCAGTATTCGGTACTGGACCACTACTAGGCCCACAACCGTAGTCAGATTGTGCAACATTGTAATTGTCGCGAACAAATAAATTTGCATGGCTACCTGGGCGTATTGGTTCACTCAGGCTTTGATCAGAACAAATTTAATATACGCCCATTTCCAATGTTGTTAGGGAAAGAACAGATTCACGATCGCTGATCATCGTCAATCATACTGAAAAGGGTTGGAACTTCTTCACTCCTAAGGGGGTACTTACTAAATGAGTACTAATTTGAACCTTTGTTTGTCATCGGTCAGTTTTTGAGTATCATATCAATCAATTGTTGAAACGCGTATCAACCGGTACTTCCAAAGGCGCACACGCTTCGCTTCCTCATATTCGGCGATCCGCTTTACTCCTCAATATTTGTCCATTATAGTAATACGTCATGACCAATAAATTGCATATAATCAATTCGTATAAAATTGTCTCAAATGATTTAAATAATATGAGAGGTAATTATCCTGATATCACATCAACTTTATCATAAAGAAAACAATCAAAGTGTCCTTAGTTTCAAATAGAGTATTTCCGTACAAAACTCGATAATTTGGATATTGGACTTGAGTAATTAAGAATCGGCTAATGATTAGGTGTAGTGTCAGACATAGGGGTGGACATATATTATGTGGCAAAGTTTTGAAAAAAAATTGTTTTCAATATGTATTGATCCAAACAAATTATTTAACCATTACGTTATAATACTC
>JAEQBH010006460.1:0-190816 GCA_016808115.1 Tetrastigma voinierianum
ATTCAACCACCAATAAGTTCCTTCGCTTCAAATTCAAGAACTGTTTCCACTTAGAATCCCTATACATCTTGGTAACATACTTTGCCCTGAACTCTTGGACAAAGAACTCCCAAGTCATGGGATTTGGAATCCTTGGACTTCTCAATGCTAGTTTCCACCAATCATATGCCTCACTTTGTACATGGAGACGCACATGATACTGATCAGAGGACATCTAACCTCTTCCACACCCTTCTAGCTTTTCTAACCAGGAACACCCGGCTACACCTTCCATGCTCGACTCCATGGAATTCCTCCGTCCATCTTCTTTACTCCGAGTCTATCGAGCTTTAGGAGCAAATTAATCTTATCCAATACCCGAGCTTACACCCTATGGATATTCTCAACAAGGCTTCCGTGGGCTCATTAGGGTACATTACTCTCTCGAAGGTCTCTGTGGTCGATAACTCTTGTTCCCTTGGGTTAACACTCTCAGCAGCTTCTTCAGGACGATCCATCTATACCAAACACAAGGACATCCACATCAGGTCAACACATTACTAAGCACATGCTTTTCTATCATATACTGTATTCTAGAGCCGCCTAAACCTAGGCTTTTCTAGAAATGCCTAAACCTAGTGTGTGTAATCACTAAAATACCCTAGAATTTTATAATAAAATTATTATATATTCCGCATAATCGGGGCTACTTGGAGTATTTTTCGGGAATTGTTAGATAAATATTGATTAAATGATTATTTTTAATATGGAAATAACCCAAGTGGAAAAGAGAAAATATGGAAATTGTAAAATGGGGACCTAGGTCAATTCAGGCAAGTTTATATGTCTAAGTGAAATTAGGAGAAATAAATGAGCAAGGGGAAAATAATAGAGACTTAAATGAAGCACAGAGAAATGGAGTGAACCTAAATATAAAAAGAAATAAAGAAAAGAAGAAAATCAAGGAAAGGATATGTGCATGCAGGAAAGAGGGAGGAACCTTCCTCCTTTAAAGTAATGATTAAGAGTGATCCAGAAGAAAGGAAAAACAAAGAAAAGTGGAGAGTTGTGAGAGAGGCCTCACTCCTTCTCTCTAGATTTTTCCGACTTATCGACCATAGGTCTCCCATAAGCAAGAGGGAAAGTCCTTCCTCGTGAAAAGAGCTGCAAGTAGAGACTGGAATCAGGGAGTTTCGACAAACTCTAAGAGGTAGGTCTTCTCCTACTTGGTCATTTTCTACCCTAAGGGTTGTTGTGTGGTTATCTTGCCTTAGGAGAATGTTTGGTTGTATTTTAAACCATGGGAAGCTGCCACATTGTGGTAGTGCGCAGCTAGCCGGACCTTAGAGCTGATTTTTGGGTAAGAAATAAAGTGAATTTGGAAGTGAGTCCTTCTATTAAATTGTAGCCTCATCAATGAACTTGATTTTAGGCTTTTGAATTTCTCAATTCGGACTTCTGTAGACCAAGTTATGGTCCTTTTTGATCGAGGTCATCCCGTGGGATGGGCCGCAGACTCATGCCAGGTCACAGACTCATCCCGGTGACTGTCACAGACCATCCGTGGAGGTCGCAGACTCATGCACCAGAGTGGGTCAGCAGACCTCATACTGTGGAGGTCAGCAGACCTCATGCACCGCAGGTCAAGAACCGCCTGTGTCACTGTCCAGTTGACTACGCATGACCCTCCACCCTTAAAGGTCATAACCTTCATCCGAACTCCATTCTGGTGTTTTAGATTCTATTGAAAGCCTATTGAGTCAAGAATTCATCCATATGCCTAAGGAGGATAGAATATTTCAGACCGGATGTCAACTGAGGTGTCGACTGAGTTTACCGGGCGGCCGTCGCCACTGGCCACCAATGGGTGTGACTACGTATGACCTAACTGAAGGTCATAATCTCCTCGTCCGAACCCTCGCTTCGGTGTTCTGGACTCTATGGAAAGCCCATTGAGTCAAGAATCCATTCATATTCTGAGGAGGATGTCAGGTGTCAGACCGAGGTGTCAGAACGAGTTTACCGAGGTCGTCAGCCTACCAAATTTCGGCCGGGTGTGACTGCTGTGATGACCTCCAATTTCTGAAGGTCAGAATTCCTCTGTCCGAGCTCCGCTTCGGTGTTCTTGGACTCTAGAAATCCCATGAGTCAAGAATCCATCTATATATAGCTTGCTTGAAATTGAACCTATTAAACTCCGAAAATCAATCCTAACCAAAACTACTAGGTACTCACGACACATCGTTCTTTAATGGTTTTGAATAGGGAACACGGTGAGAAAAGCCAACTGGATTGAGATTCCAAGGATTGGAATCAAAGTGCAAATATTTTGGTTTGTTCTGATCAATTTTTTCCTCGTTTAAGTTTTTGCATGTTTGTTCTAAAAGCATATTGAATTGATTTAATCGATTTGAGAAAAGGATTGCGGAAATGGTTGCATATAAAATTGCATGATTATTGAAATGAACTATTTATACAAATGTACGTATTGTACAATATTTTATATATAAAGGATTTGAACGCCTTAATAGAATGTTAACCGCTTAGTTCGTGATTAAGGATAGATTTGCATACCAATCAGTAATAAACAGCAGCATCGGGTACCTATCAGGATTGATGCCAATTCGATTAGCAAAACCCAAATGGGACCGTGATCCAGAGTTGTTCACTATTTGATTGTTTATAACCAACAAGAGCCCAACTGACCGCATCAGGTTATAAACCATTTGATACTCCGCCCCACTCACCAGACCGCGTTTGACTCGATATCCTCAGATATCGAAGACATAGGTTAAATCTTAAGGGCATAACTGGTCTGATTGTACTAATCGAATTGATTGACAAACTCGAATTGAATTGCAAACCGAATTGAATTGCAAAACCGAATTGAATTTGTGCTAATATTTGAATTGATTTGAGATTGTGAAATATTAATATGAGGGTATTTTTTTGACATCAATGAACTATAATCGATTGTATATATATAACAAAGTATATGTATCAGATGTATATGATCATCCAAAATATTTGAAAGTTCCGAATTATTAAATTGCATGATTTGATTTAAGCTGAAACTGAGGAATGGATTTGTATAGAACCACTAAGCATGAAAATGCTTAGCGTGTTGTTTTACCAATACGCAGGTACCGAGTGATAGATAGTAATCGAAAGCGAACCCAAGATCGAGGAGCTTCGAGTCATAAAGAAGGAAATTTCGGAGTATGCTTCGACATGTGCATTCATTCCATGTTTTCTTTCGGATATTGATATTTTGTAAAAACAATTTGAACTCTGAACATCTATTTTTGTAAATCATTTTGAAAAGGCTTGAATGCCTTCATTATAAATGTATTTTGTTAAATGTTTATGGGCTTGCCCAATTTTGTAATCGCTTCCACAAAGATATGATTTTGAGTGATTGAGTGATTTTAGTGGCATCCCGGACTTGGTTCGGATCCTCCAAAACGGGCTCTGCCGGGAAAAGGTGCCATCTTACATTGCACGTATCAGGTTTAAAGTAAGCATAAAATGATTTTGAAATTGTTTGTAAATGATTTTGAAATTTTTTTATAACATGTACTTACGGTACATAGTTGACACATATGACTGCTGATCTTACCGGCCTTATTAGATAAGCATGAACGGTTTGGGCTTTCCCTTAGGGTCGAGGATGACCAAGGGACTCGCCCAAACAGTCCTGCTAGTGTGGAAGGTGGGCAAGCATCCCATGCCCCACCAATAAATGAACCAAAACAAGTGGCAGGAGGTACTATGGGTATCCTTCAAAGAATAGCCTGCTGTGCATTACAAAGAGCCGAAAGAACCAGTCAGAATTGCTCCATTAAACTATCACCATCAACAGAGAATGGCAAGGTAATGCACTGTGATTTGTTTTGAAAGAAGAGGATGAAATTCTTCTATATGTAAAATTGCCTGAGAGAACTTGAGCGATCATTATGCAAAATGCATTGCACAAATTAGAGAAGTTGGAATGTGCGACCTCATTACTACTGTGGATAAGGCTTATCACTAGGGTTTCCGTGGACAGACCGCATCCATCGAGAGAGTTACATGGGAGTTCTTCTTGGATGAGTTCAAGAAGCACTATGTGGGTTGCATTTATCTGAACAACATGAGACGGGAGTTTCAAAGACAAATGAGTGTGACCGAATATCAAAGAGAATTCACACGGTTGAGCAAGTATGCTCCTGAGATACTTGTGAGTGCGGAAGAAAAGTGCCGTAGGTTTGAAGACGGCCTTAATGACCATATTCGAGCCCATGTCACAGCATTTTGCCATGAGGGATTTCTCCAAAATTTGCGGATACGTGCATTGAATGGAAAGAGTAAAGAAAGAGGAAGAGAGAGAAAGGATAAAAGACAGAAAGAAAAATCTCTGGACAAATTCAAATTCAAGAACAACAAAGAAAGGAAGAAATTAAGGGGGACCATTGTGGTTCCAGTTTCACCTTACACTGCTAATAGGAATACTACTCTACCAAAGACTATCGCCAGTACACCAGAGGTCTCTCTAGAGGAGAGATCAAGCTCCCATTGCCTCATTGTGGGAGAAATCATAGCACAATGTTGAGACTTACTGTGTGCTTGTCGGATTTCAGGATCTAAAGAGCATAGAGCAAGAGATCGTTTCAGAGCTCATTCATTTACAAGACTTCAGATCGGGGTACAACTTTAGTGGTACAAAAAGGCAACAAGAGTGTTGCATCACCGAGTGTTCCGAGACAAGGGACACAAACTTTGGGTAGGCAAGATGGTCGTGCTCCAACTAGAGCATATGCAATGAAAGCAGTGGAAGATACCGACGCTCCAAATGTGATAGCCGGTAATTTCCAAATCTTTAATACTACTGTACATGCATTGATTGACCCCGGGTCAACCCACTCATATATTTGCACCGACATACCCCCACTCTGGTAAATTATCGAGGAGTGAGAAACCGAGTATGATGATCTTGGTGACGAACCCGCTCGGCCATAAGTGAGCATTGGTGGAACAGAGTGTATAGAGATTGTCCCATCAAAATACGAGAGTATGAATTGTTAGGAGATTTGATTGAGTTATCATTCAGGGAGTTTGATGTGATATTGGGGATGGACTGGTTGTCCCGACACCGAGCGATAGTCGACTGTAGAATGAAAAGAGTAACCTTAAGAACACCGAATGAAGATGAAGTAACTTTCATCGATAAGATGTCAAATCACCTATCTAATGTGATATCCGCCGCCATTGCTAGAACAATGGTGCGGAAAGGATGTGAAGCCTACTTGGCTTATGTGATTGATACGGTAAAGGCAAGGCCTAGTGTATCCGATAGATTCCTATCATAGCGACTTTCCTGTGACGTGTTTCCTAAGAGTTACCAAGATTAATTCCACATAGGGAGATTGAGTTTCATATCGACGTTGTACTGTGCCACACCAAAGATCCATTACACTCGTACGTGCAATGGCTCCACTAGAGCTAAAGGAATTGAAATTGCAATTGCAATTACAAGAACTACTAGAAAAAGGGTTTATTAGACCAAGTGTATCACCATGGGGAGCTCCCGTGCTTTTTGTTAAAAAGAAAGATGGTACACTTAGGCTATGTATTGATTACAGACAACCGAACAAGTTAACAAAGAAGAATAAGTATCCGTTACCTGCACTGATGATTTGTTTGACTAATTGAAAGGTGCAAGTATCTTTCAAGATTGACTTGTGATCCGTACCATCGCTTGAGAATTAAAGATGCCGATGTGCATCAAACGACGCTAGGACGCGATATGGACATTACGAAGTTTCTCAGAATCGCCGCCGATTGACAAATGCTCCAAATAGGCTACGGACCTAATGAATCGTGGTTTTTCACCGTACGCGGGATAAGTTTGTCGTAGTTGTTCATAAACGATAATTCGTATTCAAAAGATCGGAAAGTCATGACGTTGACACCTTCAAGTAGTGTTAAAGACTTTGAGAAAAGAGCGCTAGGCGCGAACCGAGCAAGTGTGAGTTTTGATGAATGAAGTGTCCCTTTCTTCTGCACATAGTATCGAAAGAAGGAACTGAGTAGATCCAAAGAAAATAGTAGTGGTCATGGAATGGAAGCCACCAAGAAATGTCATGTGGCGAGAAGCCTCCCGACTAGCAGGATACTACGGAAGATTCGTTAAGGGGTTTTCTATGACCGCAGCCTCGATGACGAGATTGCTCCAGAAAAATGTAAAGTATGAATGGAGTGAAAATGTCAAAGAAGTTTTGATAAGTTGAGTTAATTTTAACCGAGGTCTGTTTACTTCAATCGACCATGTAGAGAATATGTGATTTTTAGTGATGTCATTAAATGGACTTTTTGATGTGTCCTAATGCAAGAGGGTAAAGGTAGCCTATGCTTCAAGACAAATGAAGCCGCATGAAAAGAACTACCCCACGCATGATTCGAATTAGCCGCAATCAGATTCAGATTAAAAAAATTGAGACATTATTTGTATGGAGAGAAGTGTTTCATCTACACCGATCATAAAGAGTCTTATGATGGCCCCTCACAATGAGCTTAACTTGAGAGAACGGAGATGGATGGAACTGATAAAAGATTATGACTGCGTGATTGATTATCACCCGGGAAAAGCCAATGTAGTGGCCGACGCTTTGAGTAGAAAGTCAATACAAACGCTTCAGGCATTGAATGCCCATTTGTCATTATTAGACGATGGTACTGTAGGCGTAATTGATAGCGGTGACCAGTTTGTTGAATCAAGTGCTAGAGGCACAAAGGAAAGATGAGAAAATTGCTGCCATAATAAATCAGATTGGAAATGGTAAAGAAACTGAGTTCACAGTGAACGAAAATGGAGTTTTGTATTATAAGGATCGGGTTTGTGTACCCGATTGTAATGATTTGAGGAAATCCATACTTGAAGAGGCACATAGTGGATCTTTTGCTATCCATCCCTATAGCACAAAGATGTATCGAGATTTAAAAATGTCATTCTGGTGGTCCGAAATGAAAAGAGATGTGTCAGAATTTGTAACCAAGTGTTTGGTGTGTCAAAGTAAAGGCGAGCATCAAGTTCCTTCGGGATTATTACGACTGTCAGCGGAATACGAGTGGAAATGGGGCCAGAATCACCATGGATTTTGTGGTTGGGTTACCATTGGGGAGAAGACATGACTGGGGTTTGGGTAGTAGACCGATTGACCAAGTCGGCTCACTTCCTACCGGTGAAGCAGGCTATTCATGACAAGCTAAGCGGAACTATATCGAGGAAATGGATTCGGTTACATGGGATTCTTGTATCCATTATTTCAAACCGAGATCCAGGTTTACTTTGAGATTTTGGGGAAAATTGCAAGAGTGCCCAGGTCTTGTTTGAATTTAGTCGTTCATGCAAGCGGATGGACAATGAGAGAGTGATCCAGTTTTTGGAAGATATGTTAAGGAGTTGTGTGATGATCGACCTTGAGGAGTAGTTGGGATCGACACATTGCTTTAGTTGAATTTGTACAACAACGGTTTCAATCAAGTATTGGCATGGCGCCTTATGAGGCTTTATATGGGAGAAAAATATAGAACTGCAATTGTGTTGGGGTGGGAATTGGCGAAAGGAAAGTAATTGGCCCCGACTTGATACGGGAGACTGAAGAAAAAGTGAAAATGATTAGAGAAGAGAGGTGGCCACGGCCCAGACAAAAATCATATGCCAGGCAGCGAAAGAAAGAGATATTCGATATGAGATCGGCGAAAAAGTGTTTTTGAAAGTATTGCCTTGGAAGAAGGTGATGAGATTTGGGAAAAAGGGCAAGTTGAGCCCTAGGTTTATTGGCCCCTATGAAGTGATTTGAAAAGTGGGTCCAGTGGCATACAAGTTGGCATTACCTCCGGAATTGGAAAAGATCCATAATGTATTTCATGTGTCCATGCTACGGAGGTACCGATCAGACCCATCACATGTAGTCTCTTGAACAATTAGGCCCGAGACAGTTTGACATATGAAGAAAGGCCGAGTAGAGGTTTTGGATCGTGAGAAGTGAAAATTCTGGAACAAGAAGATTGTTGATCAAAGTCTTTGTGGAGAAGCCGAGGCTTTGAAGAAGCCCTTGGAGAGGAGTGAAGAAATGGTGAGAGCGGCCGAGTATGCGCAGTTTGACTAAGGTAATTTCGAGGGACGAGGGAATTTTACTAAGTGGGGGAGAGTTGTAGCAGCCCCAAAATACCTAAATTTTATAATAAAAAATTATATATTAGGGTATAGTGGGCCAACTTGGGTATTTTAAGGAATTGTTAGATAAATATTGATTAAATGATTATTGAATATGGGAAATAAACCCAAGTGAAAAGAAAATGGAAATTATAAAATGGGGACCCTAAGGGTCAATTGTAAGTAAGTTTATATGTCTAAGAGTAAGTAGGAGAAATAAATTAGCAAAGGGAAAATAATAGGAGACTTAAATGAAGAATAATAGAAATGGAGGGACTAAGAAATATAAAGAAATAAAAGAAAAGAAGAAAAATCAAGGAAAGGACATGTGGCATGTAGGAAAGAGGGGGAACCTTCCTCCTTTTAAAAGTACGATTAAGAGTGATCAGAGTAAGAAAAGGAGAAAAGCGAGAGAAAGGGAGAGTTAGAGAGAGAGGCTCTGCTTCTCTCCTAGATTTTAAACGATCGGACAAGTCTCCGGTTAGCGAGAGGGGAAAGTCCTTCCTCGTGAAAAGAGCTGCAAGTAGAGATTGGAATCGGGGAGTTTCAACAAACTCCAAGAGGTAGGTCTTCTCCTAGTTGGTCATTTTCTACCCTAAGGGTTGTTGGGTGGTTATCTTGCCTTAGGGGAATGTTTGGTTGTATTTTAAACCATGGGAAGCTGCCACATTGTGGTAGTGCACAGCTAGTTGGACCTTAGAGCTGATTTTTGGATAAGAAATAAAGGGAATTTGGAAGTGAGTCCTTATAGTAAATTGTAGCCTCATCAATGAAATTGATGTTAGGCTTTTGAATTTATCAATTCGGACCTCTATAGACCAAGTTATGGTCCTTTTATTGAGGTCATCTGTAAGGTCGGCGGACCTCATGCGCGAGGTCGACGGACCTCGTGCGGCGCGGGGACCTCATCGGTGAGGTCCAGAAGACCTCATGCAGAAGAAGGGTCAAAGCAAGACCCCTCTCATCCTGGGGTCAACAGACCTCATCTTGTAGTCGGCAGACCTCATGCGTGGGCGGACAGCCTCATTCGAAGGTCGACGGAGACTGACCCGGGTCGGCTCGTCACGAGTTGACTCGTATGACCTCAATTTTCGAAGGTCCTTAACTCCTTTGTCGAACTCCGATTACGGTGTTCTTGGACTCTATGGAAACTCATTGAGTCAGAATTCATCCATATGCCTAGGGGAGGAGGATAGAATATGTTAGATCGAGGTGTCGACCAAGTTTACCGAGCTCGCAGCTAGTCACAAAATTTGTGCAAATGGTGTGACTACAGATGACCTCCAACTGGGGAAGGTCATAACTTCCTTTGTCCAACCCTGCCAGTGTTTTGACTCTATGGAAAGCCGCCCATTCATATTCTCGAGAGAGGTGAGGATGCCGTGCCACCGAGCTTATCGAGGTCGTCACCCACCACGGCTGGTGTGACCGCAGATGACCTCCACCGGAAGGCCGTAACCCCTCGCTCGAGCCGTTCAAGTGTTCCTGACTCCTATGGAAATCCCATTGAGTCAAGAATCCATCTATATATAGCTTCGTTGAAATTGGAACTCATATTAAACCCGAAAATCAATCCTAACCAAACTACGAAGTACGCACGTCACATCGTTTCTTAATGGTTTTTGGAATAGGGACCGATTTATGAGGAAAAAGCCAACCGAGATTGAGATTCCAAGATTGAACCAAAGATTTTTGGCTTGTTCTGCACCAGGGGACCCTATTCCTCGTTTCAAGTTTTGCATGTTTGTTCTAAAAGCATATTGAATTGATTTAATTGATTTGAGAAAAGTGATTGTGAAATGGCTGTATATAAAATCGTGATGATTATTGAAATGAACTATTTATACACAAATGCAATGAGATTGTACTATATTTTGCTATAAAGGACGGAACGCCCCACAGAATAAAATGTTAACCGCTTAATTCGTATTGGCGATAGATCGCATACTAATCGGTCAAATAGCATCGCGAATCTACGTATTGATGTGTCACTCGATCGCCGTTCTTCACGCACCGTGATTCGCATTGCTCACTATCAATGCTATAAACTACCAGAATTTAACGAATCGCACTCGTTATAAAACCATTTGATACCGCCATGCACAATGACCGTGTTTGCACTCGATATCCTATATCAAGATATAGGTTAAATCGCTAAGGGCATAACTGAATGATTGGCATAACCGAATTGGATTGACAAAACCGAATTGAATTACAAAAATCGAATTGAATTGCAGAACTGAATTGAATTTGTGAGCATATTTGAATTGATTTGAAATTGTGAAATATTGAATATGAAAGTGTATTTTTGGGATGATCAATGAACTATAACCGATTGTATATATATAACAAAGTATATGTATTGTATTTATATTGATCATCCAAAAGATTTGAAAGTTCTGAATTATTAAATTGCATGATTTGATTTAAGTCAAACCGAGGAATGGATTTATATAGAACCACTAAGCATGAAAATGCTTAGCGTGTTGTTTTACCAATGCGCAGTACCGGTGCATAGATAAGAATGAAAGTTTCGACTCAAGATCAGGAGAGAGCGAGTCATAAAGAAGGAAATTTCAAGTATGTCTTTACATACCCATTCCATGTTTTCTTCTGATATTGATATTTTGTAAAAACAATTTGAACTCCTCGAACATCTATTTTGTAAATCATTTTGAAAAGGCTTGAATGCCTTCATTGTAAATGTAATGTATTTTGTTAAATGCGCTTGCCCACTTTGTAATCGCTCCGCAAAGATATGATCGTAGTGATTGAAAGGATTTTAGCGGCATCCCCACTCAGCCTCGGATCCGCCAAAACGGGTCGGGTCGGGTCGGGAAAAGGGGTACCACACCTAGGCTCTGATACCACTAAACTGTGACACCCCCAACTCGACACAAGGTGTCAAGTGAGGGTGTCATTTTTTTTTTTTTGAACTTATACACTTTAAGCTTGTTTATTTATACAATGTTAAACATTTAACTTGTACTATATTTTGCAGCGTGCCAGACATAAAATATATACAAGTTCCATATATGGAAGTGTTCAACATCTACAATATTTACATTCTTTATAAAAGAAACAAAAATACATAGACATTATACCTAAAGGTCTTCCAGTGGGCACCTAGTGATGTGTGCATTTTGGATTGCCGATGTCGACTGTCCCTTCGTCCTCCGTTTCCCTTTTGTACCCAAATATGCAATTTATTTTAAACCGTATGTTTATGCAGGCTTAGTGAATTATCACATATGGATGACCTCTAATAAGGGTCATCACACTTTTATACACATGCATACACATCTAACATATCATATCATTTAAACTTGCTTATACATATTTCATATTTACTTATCATACCATGTTTCATTTCTTATCATTTTACACTTTGTTTCATGTTTTTGTCACAATATACTTGTCATCGCATAGCAGTGCTATGCTTCTTTCATCATATCATCTCATTTCATATGTCATATTCAAGTCATTTGTTTTATGTTTCATGCCTGCATAAACCTTAGAAATGGATAAAGGAAACTATGGGGTACCCAAGGCGCTATCACTAATGTGCGTAAACAAATGGGTCTATAAGGTCCGGCGGCACCGTTATCATCAGACGAGACAATGACCATCTATAAGAGCTCGAAGGTGCTGTTATCATTGTGCGAGACAATGATCATCTATAAGGGCTTGAAGGCGCTGTAATGACCCAAACATGGCCAACTATACTGTATGTTGCAGACTTGTTTTTCCCTAATAGGCATGTCCATCTATCCCTCTACTAGGTTCTAAGCGCATAATCCATGTATTTTATGTCTCAAGATATATCTCATATTCCCGAAAACTATTGTCATCCGTAATCATATGCAATATGTACAATCATTTATTCGTATCTCGCAGATTTTTCATATCTCTCATTATATGCATGAATAACTATGGTTACCAAAAGAGGGGCCTACTATTTTTTCATGATTTCTGGACTAATATGAGTTCCAATTTTTTAATGTTATATGGATTTCTTGACTCAATGGGCTTTCCATAGAGTTCAAGAACACCGAAACGGAGTTCAGACGAAGAAGTTATGACCTTCTAAAATTTGAGGTCTCACATGAGTAGCCAGCCCTACCCGGCCAACCTACCTGACCTGCCCTAACCGACCTTCCCTTGCCGACCAGCTCTAGAACCCACTGCCCTCCACATGTACATGGATGGAATCTTGACTTAATGGGCTTTCTATAGAGTTTAAGAACACCATAAACGGAGTTCGGACGAAGAAGTTATGACCTTCCGAAGTTAGAGGTCTCATAGGGGTAGTCAAACCTACCGAGCTAACCCCGACCGGCCGAGCTAACCCCGTCCCACCGAAATGACCGACCTGGGTCGAAATGACTTGATGGATTAGACCTGCTCGTGCAAATGGACCATAACTTACTACAGAGGTTTGAATTGAGAAATTCAAAACTTAACACTGCTCCACTGATGTGGCTACAATTTACTAGAAGGACTCACTGCCAAATTCTCTTTCTTTCTCACCCAAAAACCAATCCTAAAGTCCAGCTAATGCGTACGATAAAAAGAAATAAAGCACTCCTCAGGTCTGTAAATTGCAACTAGACATTTCCCCTTTGGGCAAAACACCACCCCACAACCCCTTCCTAAATGAAAAAGGAACTCGAGTAGGAGAAACCCCTACACAATTAATGGGTTAGATGAGTTTCCTAAGTCTTAAAAATTTGGGGAAACCATACTTAGTTTCCATACAACCCCAAATCAACTACAAAACCAACCCAAAGCACATATGTAGGAGTCTTAGAGTTCTTCTCAACTCAACCCTAACAAGAAATGAGTCGAGCCCAAACCAACCCATACACAAAATGTAGGGTTCCAAACCATGCATCTATGCTTCTATACCAAAACTAGACAAATTCCAAACTCAAATTCCATACTATTCCATACTAGAATCCATACCTGTGATTTTCTTTTTTTTTTTTCCCTTCCTTCTTTCTTTCTTTCTTTCTTTTCTCTCTTCTCTTCTTTCTTTTTTCTTTCTTCTTTCTTTCTTCCCCTTATCTTCTTTTCTCTCTCTTATCCGTTTTTTTCTCTCTTCCAAGACCAAATGAGATATTTATTTTCTTGCCTTATCCTTATTTGATCTTATCCCCTTTTTATTTTACTTTAGTCCTCCAACTCTTTAATATTTGCAAATCAATTTATGATAATTTTACAATAGCCTCTCATCTTCTCTATTATTCTTAATTTACCTTATGCATATTCCTACTTTGGCATATGAATTTATTAAATTATGACCCTTGGGTCCTGAATTGATAAATTATTAATTTACCTTTAACTTTTGTATTAATTCCAGGTTCTTACTTATTTTATTTTTATCTTTATTTTATTCCAGAAAAATACTTTTACTTTTATTATACCCTAAACATATTATAAAACTGTTAGGGTATAATTTGGATTGTTACATTTTGTGTTTTGTTTTTTTAAAGTAAAATTAATGTAATATATATTACATTTGTAGTTCTTAGTGTCTGCTCAAAAATGTAAACAAAAAAGAAGGAAACAAACCTCAAGATAAACAATAATTAGAAAGTGCATCCGAGCCCAACGATAACGCGCTGTGTCCTTAAGACGACTCGCCTCAACTGCACCGAGGATGGCTGGACACCGTCTCTAGGATAGAACGGATCTCGTTCCTCCGAAGTGGTACGGATCGGAGGACCCCGACGAACTCAACTTGCAGAATAATCGCACAAAAATGAATGATATGCAGTGAAGTGAGGAGAATATTTTTTTGTTATATTAAAAATGGAAAAACGGGAGTATAAATAACCCAGGAAGTGTCTCCACGAACAGACATGTCGGTTCGAAAAGGTATGAACCAAGCAATGTGTCTGTTCGATGAGGGACACATTTTTTCATTCACTTAAGGATTTTGTGGATACCAAAGTCCCAACAATCCCTCGCATGAATGAAAAGTTCTGATATCAATACTCCTCGTGTATGCATGAGATGCAAAGTGCGATTATTCCATGAGAAAACGTTGCATCAGGATAAGTAGTCTGAGACTTTGAACTTTCCTTAGTGAATCCTATCGGACTTACTCACACTCCAGACTTGATGTCTTTGAACTCGTCGACCTTCAAGCCTAGACAATAGAAATCACACAACTCTTCTCGAACGTGTCTGGTTCTCAACAAAGTGCTCGCTTTCGCCATGAACACCGCTCTAGTCTCATGAGTGTTTTGTGAGAATCTCACTTTACGTAAGGTCTCACTTCACACTCACATATAGGTGATTTATGAACATATAGTTTCATAATCATTAAAAAGCTTTTGCTTAACCTTCACATATATTAATACCGGCTCTTTATCCGGGAATGCAAAACAAATACAATACTTACACTGCCTTCATATAACTTAGTGTCACCTTTGAACCTAGATCCCGATCTCCAAATAACTAGGTAGGGTGTTCACATGATGACTTGTTTGGAGGCCTTAAACTCCATTCCCTTGATGTAAGTGGGCAACCATCTCTAGTTAGCCTTTGGTCAATGGATCCGCACACATCTTTTGACTTCACATAGTCAATGGTGATAATTCCACTAGAAAGAAGTTGTCTTATCGTACCATACATCTCGATAAATGGTCAGATTTACCGTTATACATGACATTCCTTGCCCTTCCTATCACGCTTGACTATCACAATGTATATTAAGTAATCGGTTTAGCTACAATTAGAATATCTTCCAAGAAATTTCTCTCTAAGCCACTGCGCTTTTATCCAAAGCAATAAATTTTGATTTCATAGTGATCTAGCAATACAAGTTTGTTTGATGATTTCCAAGACAGACCGCCACTCCCACCAAGTGAATACATGTCCACTTGTTGATTTTGTGTCCCTAGTGCCTAAGTTATCCAATTTGCATCACGCATCCTTCAAGTACTGCTCGACATATTCTCACAGGTAATGCAAAGCATAATTCGAGTATGCCTTAACTAGCCCAATAAACGTTCTGTTTCATAGCTTCCAATGATTTTCATTTGGACTAATCAGAATCGATTTAACTTGCTAACCGCACAAGCTATGTCTGGCCTGGGCACAGCTCATTATGACATACATTAAACTCTCTAGTATACTAGCATACTCATTTTCTAGAGCTTTGTTTTCACCAAGATTCTTAAAGATGTAAATTAACATCTATCTAGAGTCTTTACTAGTACAATACCTAGATTCTGCACTTTCCAAGAATCGCTTAATATAATGGGATTGTGATAGAGCTTAATCGTCCAAATGTCTTATGGATTTTCCTAAAATAACATCAACGACCCTTATATCTTCATATTTCAAATGTACTTGCAAGCAAGCATTTGATTTTCTTAATAGTCTCACCATCACTGCCTGTTATATCGTCTACATATAGACATAAAATGGCAAAGCAATTATGAGTTTGCTTAACATATACACATTTATCGCACTCATTAATCTTGAAACCATTCGACAACATGACTTCGTCGAATTTAGCATGCCATTGTTTTGGTGCTTGTTTCAATCCATAGAGTGACTTGATAAGTCGACATACTTTCTGCTCTTGTCCCGGAACAATGAACCCTTCAGGTTGTTCCAAATATATTTCTTCTTCCAAATCTCCGTTTAAGAAGGCCGTTTTCATCCATTTGATGGATTTCTGCTTATGCACTGCTATAGCAATTAGCATCCTTATAGATGTAATTCTAGTAACAGTGAATAAGTATCAAAATAATCAAGCACCTTCGTTGTTTTATCCTTTACTACAAGCCTAGCCTCTTATATTTATCAATAGCACCATCCACTTTCATTTTCTTGAAAATCCACTTACATTGTAAAGTGCTGGTTTATTACCAGAGGAAGGTCAACCACTTCCATGTATGATTTGACAAGATGGATTCAACTTCACTATTGATAGCTTATTTCCATAACGGGCTTCGAGAAGTCACAACTTTCAATGTCCGAGGCTCATTCTCCAAATGCATACGTTAAGAAATCAGGTCCAAAAGACGTGGAAGTCCTTTGTCTTTTACTATGTCTAGGTTCATCCTCCATTGGATCACTTCTAGATATATTATCTCGAGACCTCTTATTATTATCAATTGACTCATGTACAATGTTATATGGGAATATATTTGAAGAAACGGCTGTCCCTTGATTCAATGATCGTATTGACATGTATATACATATCTCGGGATCTCCGACTTCAGAACAAGAAAACGATATGCATTGCTATTCTGAGCATAACCCGATAAAAACACAAATGCCTTTGGTCCTACCTTAACCTATTTAGGCTTAGGAACCGCAACCTTAGCCAAACACCCCCACACTTTCAGATAATTGCTAGGCATTCCATTTTCCATTTCATAGGGAGTTTGTTTGTCTTTCTATGGGGTACTTATTAAAACAAAATTTGTCAAACAACTTCCCATTAAATTTCCTTTGTGGTAAACTAGAACTATTCAATGTGTACTTTCATTGTTTCTTTTAAGGATCGGTTTTTCCTTTCGCCATTCCATTGCATTGTGGTGTATAAGGAGCAAATTATTCAGAACGATACAAATCCCGGAAAATAAATTTCCTCAAATGGAAATTCATATCACTCCTCTGTCACTCTTATGATTTTAATTTTCTTTGTTCAATCGAGTTTCAACTTCGCCTTATAAGTTTTAAAAGCATTCACACTTTAATATCTTTTTGCTACTAAGCAAGTAAACATAATAATACCAGGAGTATCATTCAAAAAGTAATAAAATACTTATTACCACCTCTTGACGGTATTGATTTCATATCGCATATATCTGTGTGTATTAAATCTAAAGGTTCTGAAACTCTATTATCTACAGAGTGGAAAGGGGGCTTAGAAAATTTAGATTCAACACACACTTGGCATTTCTCACTGATTACCAAAATTCGGCAAATAAATCCATATTCACACTTTTATTGACTTATAATTAACGTATCCTAGTCTAGCATGCCAAATGTTAGAAGACTCAAGCACATAAGAAGAAGCAACTTTATTCAAACCATCCTTGGTTACAATAACTATTACATTTAATTTTTGATCAAACCATCACCGATAACCCTTCCTACATACATCTCATTTTTTGAGAGTACAAACTTGTCGATACAAACCAACTTGAAGCCATTCTTGCTAAGAAGAGATCCCGACATCAAATTCTTGCTAACATCCGCACACATGCGTAACATTAATTAATGTCACAGTTTTTCCGTATGTCATCTTAGAGCAATCGTTCGACACCTTCAACCTTAGAGGCTGATGAATTACCCATATAAAAGTTTTTCATCACTCCCACGGTTGTAAAGTAGGATCTTAAAACATCGACCGTTTGCACGTATGTGACGTTGCTCCACAATCCAACACTGGGGTTTCCCACCATATTACACTCTGATATCATAGTACACGAGATATCATCAACACCATTGGATATTTTTTCCACCACATTAGCCTGCGTTTTCTGTCTTTTCTTGGCTTTGTAGTCTTTGGCTCGATGTCTAGACTTGCCACAGTTGAAGCACTTGCCAACGAACTTCTTCAGGCCTTGGTTGAATCCCTCTCGAGACTTGCTAGGCATTTTCCTCTTCAGTTGGTTTCAACTTCAACAACATCGCCCTTGAAAGTTCTAGGATTCTTCCCAACTTTCTTTCGTGACAAATTATCGCCTTCCTAATCCTCAACCGAACAATCAAGTCTTCGGGCGACGCTCCTTTCAGGTTTTTCTGAGATAATTTTTGAAACCTCCGTGATGGTGGCAATTTTTCAATGCATGTAGCCACTCTGAAATGTCTCACTTGGGAGTCATTCCTTCAGATGAATATCATGCACAACCACTTGAAGCTCTTTTGAACCCGACTTTAAGACGGTGTCTTTTGAATAAACCATCTTGAAGTTCGTAAATTTACCGACAATGAATTTCTTCACCAAAGATTCTGCTCAGATTTTGTCCGTACTATCCCATAACCTCCTAGCCATTTTCTTCGACTATAGATCGCGTTATAGAGAGTATTTTTCGTAATCGCTGAGGACATAGTTGTCGTCACGCTCGAAACCCACCCTATGGGCATGATTGTCAATTCACACCTCAGCCTTCAAAATTAACAAGGTTTGAAGTGGTGAAACGACACTAACCTTCCTTGTAATCGATTTTTGTCCACTACCAATCAATTGCCTGTATAAATACAAGAACTTTCTAAATCCTCAAATATCAACTTTAAGAACCAATACATCAACCCAAGTATACTTATCCAAATAACTTCAAACTCAAATTATTCCAAACATAACTAAACTTTTTAACATCTAAACAATGTCCTAAGAGAAGCCAAACAAATATTCTAATAAACCAATTTCCCCCGTCCTAACCGTCACCCGCTAGAAGTAAGGGTACCCAAAAATTTTAAAAGAATAAAGGGTGAGCTCAAAGTCAAGAAATACTAATACATTTTCATGGATCAAAAGTTTTCAATCATATAACAAATAGGAGATGTTTTTCATCAAAACTTTGATTCAAAATAAGTCGAACATTAACAAATATATTTCACACAACATTCTCACATCCATTTCAAATCGCTTCATATCAAATGTGATCCAAACAATTTCATATCAAATTGACCAAACACTTTCATCAAATCCAAAATCAAATACATTTCAAATATATTTTTCTCTAGTCATCAAATATCAACTGGGGCCCAGCTATGTGGATCTTTCAAATGGGTGGCTAGCCACAAATTGTTCCTTTTAAGGTGGACGGAACCAAACACTACTAGTACTAGTAACCTCTAACCGAAACCCCTAGAGGCTGGGGTTCAAATCAATTACATTCCCCACCAAGAAAATGTAAAGGTCAACTAGTATATCTCATTGACAAGGGCCAAATAGTGTCAACTATTATTCTCATTGACAGTAATGAACTAACTGTAAATAAATATTTCATTCAAAATTCCAAATTACAAAACATCATATCTCCACATTTTCTTTCATAAACAAAACAAATCTTAAAGTACAATCTTACAAAACTACTTTCGATCCATGGATAATTCAAATAAATAAAACAAGTAAAACTTTTCATAAACCAAGATTATATATAATTCAAATAAAACAAATTTCCATCCTCAAAATGAAGTAAAACAAACAATTTTCTTAAAAATCTGCATTAATATCCCATACCTCAAAGGAGTACTCTAAAGCCTTGAAAGAGCTAATCAGAAGAATCTCACCCCAATGGAATATTCTCCTAAATAAGGAAGAAACTATCATTACTTATTTATTCTTAAACCCTTTCCTAATTTGATATTCTTAACAATGATATTATTCTTTTGTTTACCTCAAATATATTGACAACTGCTCAAATTATAACTATTTGAATTAGATAGTTTTACAAATTTTATAAAACTCATATTCCTTTATCTATTTAATAGTTTTTTTTTTATGCTCTTAATCCGAACTAAATCTTTTACTAGAAAGAAATAATATTAAAAGTATTTTACAAATTATATTATTACACAATACTCATCTAGCCTTTTTACCTAACAATTATCATACCTGACAACAAGTATTATTAACGGATCTTATTTCCTATAATTACTAAATAATTATTCTAATCATATTCCTTATCTAATAAATTCTCAATCCTTAATAAAATATTTACTTGCCAAAATACATATATCTTTAAATACTTATCAATTACATATATTTATGCAAAATTCAGCCTTTCAAATTTATCTTATTTGTTTATTATTATTATTTTCTTTCAAAAAATTAATCTAAATACTTTTCATTCTCATACTCAAAGTAATTCAATATGACACCACCAATCCTTATTTTATTTTTATTTCTAAAGAACGAAAGTGTAATCTAAATCTAACTTCTTCAGGGTTGATCTAAACTGAAAGAAAATTAAAGAATCTATATCAAAGAAATCTAGAAAAATAAAATAAGGAAGATCTTACCTAGAGAAATTTGTTCTTCAAACCCTTGATCCGAAAGCCGTACGTCCTCTGGAATTCTACCCGTCAGAGAGAAATTAAAAAAAAAAATAGAAAGAATTCTTTCTACTCCTAATTTATACTAAGATATCTATTAGAAAATTACTCTTAATTCCCTCTTTCATTAAATTAATTAATTAATTACTAATTAAATTACCATTATTATTTTCATAACGTCTTTCATTAGTAAAAGTAATTAATGAATTAATTGAATTACTACATTATTATTTTCATAACGCCCTTTTCATTAAAGTAATTAATTAATTACTAATTGAATTACCATTATTATTTTCATAACGTCCTTTTATTAAAGTAATTAATTAATTACTAATTGAATTACCATTATTATTTTCATAACATATGCCTATAAAAATTCCTATCATTATTATTTTCCCTAATTTATACCTATATAAATTTCTGTCATTATTATTTTCCGTAACTTATACCTATACAAATTCCTGGGTGTTACATTCTCCCCTCCTTTATAAAAGTTTAGTCCTCTAAACTTGACTTACCAGAGTTTTGAAATAATTGAGGATGCTTTTCTCTCATCTCTTCATCTAACTCCCAAGTGGCTTCTTAGATACTATGATTGCTCCATAGGACTTTTACCAACTTAACAACAGCACGTCGTAGAACCTTATTCATCACAACCACAATTTGAATGGGCACCTCTTTATAGGTCAAGTTCTCATAAATTAATTTGAATAGGCTCCAACTCCACAACATGAGAAGTATCGAAAACATATTTCCTCAAGGTCAAAAAATATAAAAACACATATAGAATCTTTAGACAGTTCCTGGGGCAAGGCTACTTTATACGCCAAGGTACCTATTCTCTCTAATATTTCAAATAGGCCCACAAATCGAGGACTGAGTTTTCCTTTTCTCAACAGATCTTCAAACTTCCAAATATCTTAATTTAAGTCAATAAGCAAACTTTAAGATAACATAATCACCAAATTCAAATACCAAATATTTCTTGGGATTATCAACGTAACACTTGTGTGTACCTTGATTTTCTTCCAAATTCTCTTCAATCGGGATTATCCTTTCGCAGTCAATTACACAAGTTCATATGTTGTCTGGTTATTTTTTCTTCAATATGATCATAACACATGTGGGATCATAAAACTTCTACCATAAACTCATGAAGATATAAACTCATTGCTAGCTTAAAACTATTATACAAGAAAATTTAACCAAAGGTAAGAACTCATTCTGATTACTTTCCAAGTCTAAAACAATATATCTCAACAAATATTTCCAACTTGCAATTACTTTCCTCAATTAGTCATTAGTGTAAGTATGAAAGCTACTATCAAAACTAACTTAGTACTTCGATTTTTTTTTTTTTTTTTATGAAGCCAAAATCTAAAAGTAAATTAAGAATTCTTATTATATACCATAGAATCAAATATTTCATACATTATCAAAATATCCTTAATATCGATAGTTAGTCTCGATAGAAAATTATTAGGCTTTATCCATAAACACATCATAATGAAACATTGTCATAAACTAAGATTCTTGGTAACCCTATCACAAAATCCATGGTAATAAGTTTTCACACTCATTTAGAAATATAAAGTAGTTGCAAAGTACTATTAGGTCTTTGATGTAAACCTCCATATATGATCACACTAAACCCAAAGTCACAGATAATGTAATACCTTACTTCATATATGCCCATCAAAATTATGTCTTAAATATTTATACTTTTGCATCCTTTCAGGGTAGATCGTAAGCTTAAAGTAATAAACCTCCTTCAAAAGTTGTCTCTTTATGTCTCCATTATTTACGACATTAAGACTAATCCCAAATTTCAAGATCTTATTATCTTATTAAACACAAACAATTGTTCCAAAAGTTCAACTGGTTTCAAATAATTCCTTATAAAATCTTAATTCTCCAAACAAGTTTAGTTGCACTATAATGTTCAACATAAGAACTCTAAAATCCAAAGGTATGACATGGACTTGTAAACATCTCAAATCATATATCAATCGCTTATGCATAACCTTAAATGATTTCCAAGGAATCAAATTTTTTTCTATTTAAGGCATAAATCACAAGAATCTCATTGTTTTATTAGTACTGAATAATGTCATCATAATCCTTAAGTAATTGTATCAATATCTTCTATTTCTTGCTTAAAAATCATTTTAAGAAGACAAAGACTTCAAACTCTCATGGCAAACTATGAGTAGATCATAACAAAAAAATGTCTTCATATCTTAAGTGCAAAAATCATTTTACCTAATCTCAAATCATAATAAGGTAGTTTTCATTCTTAAAATTTCAAATGTCTATATGTGGACAATTTTTCTATGTTGTATAAGGACACAACAACATAAATCCTAATGAGTATCATTATGCAAACAAATCTTTGCGAACCCAATGAAATAATCAAAATAAGAGTTGCTACCAATTTGTTCTTTCAACTCTATGGCTTATATCATAGTTATAAGACCAATCAAACTTAACTTCTTTCTATTTCAAATTTGAAAATATAAGATAATCTTAGAGATCTCTTAATAATTTATTTGTAGTAATCAATAAATCCCAAGAAACTTCAAAGTTTAATAACAATATCAGATCCTTTCAAATTTCAAATTTTCATCACTCAATACATTGACTAAAACACTTAACAACATTTAAGCAACAACTACCTTGCAAGGCTTAGCTTATGAGTAACAATTTATCCACATGTTTCCCTTCAACTAAACTCAAGATAACTAAGAATATGGAAAGACAATATTTTCCCAAAATAATCAACAAATAAAAGGTAGTAAGCTCCTTAATTCATCCTCAAAATCAAACAAAAACCATAATGTTTAAGGAGTATTAAGTCAATTCAATATCCTTCTTACCAATTGTCATAAAATAACTTCAAACCACCATATTGTCCATCATGACATGTTCCATAGAAGTGACAAATTCAAATCATACTTCATATTGATAAAAGTATATTCACTAAGCCAACAAACAACAAAGGCAAAAGAGTGTAGTGAACTTTAACTAGTCACCAAGAAATCAATTATCTAACATACATTTGTAAAGAATGCTAAGAATACACAAACAGAAATGAATTATCGATTAACACGTCACTCAACTATCCCCATAGACAAACTTAAACAAGTTCCCATTAAGATCATAAACCTATAGCTCTGATACCACTCACACGCCCGAAACCCACCCTAGGCATGATCACACCACACCCTCAAGCCTTCAATCCGAAGGTTTGAAGTGTGAAACGACACTAACCTTCCTTGTAACTGGATTTTTGTCCAATTACCAATCACTTGTTCAGAGTAAATACGCAACTTTCTAAATCCTCAAATATCAACTTTAAGAAACCAATACATCAACCCAAGTATACTTATCCAAATAACTTCAAACTCAAATATTCCAAACATAACTAAACTTTAACATCTAAACAATGTCCCAAGAGAAGTTTAAACAAATATTCTAATAAACCAATTTCCCGTCCTAACCGTCACTCCTCGCCCGAAGTAAGGGTACCTGAAAATTTTAAAAAGAATAAAGGGTGACCTTAAAGCCTAATAAGAAATACTAATACAGTTTCATGGATCAAAAAGTTTTCAATCATATAACAAATAGGAGATGTTTTTCATCAAAACTTCTGATTAAAAAATAAGTTGGAACATTAACAAAATATACTTCACAACATTCTTACATCCATTTCAAATCAGTTTCATATCAAATGTGATCCAAACAATTTCATATTTGTGACACCCCAAAACCCGAGGGTCCCGTTGACCACCGTCAACCTGCGGAAACCTGTGTGTCTCATATCATGAGACCCATGCTTGTGTAAATGAATCTGTCAGTGGCCTATCATCCATACTCGTCCATACGGTTACAAGACCATACATTTCTATAGATCCAAGAGTTATTACATCACTCTTAATACAAAGCATATATTAACACTAGTTCATTCTAATATATACATAAAACAAGAATCAAGGCCACAGTCCGGCCCGCTTCATAATCCCGACTCCTATGAGAGCGCCTATCTCGCCCTCGTACACTGTCCCGGCACCTGGGGTGGGGGTCCCACGACAGTGAGCTAACGCCAGAGATAAATCCTACAAGGGCTATTCCCCCACCTAGTGCACATGTAAATGATCATTTCATAGTCAAACCAACAACCAATCCATGCATACATGTTGTCCTATCATGGAAAAATCTACATGCATGTATGAGACGACACTCTACATGCCCCAAGTACCGAGTCAACCTCCGACCCACCATCCAATGCAAGTTCCAATGGGAAATCAATACTAAGTCAGTCCCGACTCCCATCTCACAACCCGTAGTCTATGTGATATTTATTTAATCATTTCGTGTCTTTTTGGGCAACAGACTTTCGGGTCTCACCGCTGGTCTCTTTACACCCTCCGAACATTTTTCAAAACGGGACTTTCACCGGTGATACGCTTGTCTAACTGTGTTTTCAGTTTTCACCCGAGGGGGTATCTATCCCTACTTGCTACGCCCGACACATTTCATTTTCCATTTTCATTTAACACCGTGAACTCAATTGACTTCGTCCCATTCCAAGCCCACACGATTCAACACCAAATGCAAGTACAATCAAGACTCATGTACGCACTCTCATAATGGTGTTACCAAGACACCAATGCAATGCAATGTACCTTGCGGTCACTGCACTCAAACCCATGACCAATGTATGAAGACCCTACATGGACATTCTAATAATCGCACACTATGTGTGTGCTATGAACACTCATGTCTAATGCATACAACATTTCATATATTCAGCTTCAACATCAACAAACATGCAATCATGTTAATATTCCACACATTCAAATCGCATCACATAAGCAGCACTACATCTTTTCTATCATTCCGGCTCATTCATATCAACACATCTTCGCATGTATTAACATAATTCCCACCATTACTTGTAGGGCAAGTAATGCCAAAACATTCCCGCATGTTAGCCGCGCATGGAAGCCCAAAAATTCTGCAAGTTTTTCATGCATACAATACACTAAACTGAGTTTTCTTTGATCTAAAAACCCAAAAGGTTCTTACATGTTAGTCATGCATGAAAGCCCAGAAATTCGCATGTTTTTCATTCATAATAATACACCAAACTGAATTTCTTCTGGCCTAAAACCTGCAACATTCTCGCATGTTAGTCATGCATACAATAATATACCAAACTGAGTTTTCTTGATCTAAACACCCAAAACATTCTGCATGTTAGTCACGCATGGAAGCCTGTAAAATTCCCGCATGTTTTTTCATGCATACAATAATACCCCAAACTAAGTTTTCTTTGATCTAAAAACCCAAAAGATTCTACATGTTAGTCATGCATGAAAGCCTAGGAAATTCTGCATGTTTTTCATTCATACAATAATACACCAAACTGAATTTCTTCAGTCTAAAAACCCAAAACATTCTGCATGTTAGTCATGCATACAATAATACACCAAACTGAAGCCTTTGGATCTAAACACCCAAACATTCGCATGTTAAGGTCATGCATGGAAGCCCAGAAAATTTTGCATGTTTTTCATGCATACAATAATACCCTCAAACTGAGTTTTCTTTGGATCTAAAAACCCAAAAGATTCTACATGTTAGTCATGCATGAAAGCCCGTGAAATTCTCGCATGTTTTTCTTATTCATACAATAATACACCAAATTGAATTTCTTCGCCTAAAAACCTTAACATTCGTATGTTAGTCATGCATACAATAATACACTAAACTGAGTTTTCGTCCTAAAGACAAAAAACATGTACAACATCACAATTCAGCCTTAAAACCTGCAAATTCAAAGATGGACAACATCACAAATTCAGCAAGTTATTCATTCAAACAATCACATAGCAAATCAACCAAAGGTTTTCATGGCCCCAAACAAGGAAATAACCAAAGAGGAAAAGATCCTCCACTTCAAGTGTGACCAGTTCTTGATCCACCCAAATCTCAAAACAATGGGGGAAAAGCTTCCTCCTCCTTCTCTCCCTTTCTTTCTTTCTTTCTTTATTTCTTTCTCTCTTTTCTTTCTTCTCCTCTTCTCTACGAATTGTTTGGAATCTCTCCTCCAACTCCAAAGTTGGTTTGACCTAGGTGGTGTACACCTAACAATACTTATTTGACACTTAACAATCAAGACCAAGTGTTCTCCATGCCACAATTTAACCCACTTTCATGCTCATGCATGAGGGTGGCTTGACATTTGGCCCCCACCCAACTCATGCAATTCTAAGGGCATGACACTTGGCTCACCCATGTGCCAAGTGTCTCCCATGCAAGTGCCACATGGCACCCCATGGTTGGCCCGTTCCGTCTCGAAATACGTGCAAAACCGACAGTCTCGGAATTCGATGCAGTTCGTTTGGTTCAACTAGATTTCGCGAGATGATTCTAACGGCGTGATCCGTTTCGTCATCCGAGGTCTAGAGAAAGATCTAGGGTTTTGTCTGTACCGTTCCGGGTGAGAATTACCGATTTGCTCATTTTTAGAAAAAAAAAAAAAATACGTTTTTCCCGGGTTTCACATATCAAATTTCAATTCAAACACTTTCATATCAAATCCAAAATCAAATACATTTCAAATATATTTTTCTCTAAATATCAAATATCAAATTCAAGTGTTCCGCTATGTGGGACTTTCAAATGGGCGGCTAACCTAAATTGTCTTTTAAGGTGGACGGAACCAAACACTACTAGTACTAGTAACCTTCTAACCAAACCCCTGTAGGTCGTGCAAGCCAAATCAATTACATTCCCCACTGTGTTAAAACGTAAAGGCCAACTATATCTCGCTGACAAGCAATAATAGTGTCAACTATTATTCCCGCTGACAGGTCAACTAACCAGCCAAATATTTCATTCAAAATTAAATTACAAAAACATCATATCTCCACATTTTCTTTCAAAACAAAACAAATCTCAAAAGTACAATCATACAAAACTACTTTCTTGATCCATGGATAATTCAAATAAATAAAACAAGTAAAACTTTTCATAAACCAAGATTATATATAATTCAGCTAAAACAAATTTCATCCTCAAATGAAGTAAAAACAAACAATTTTCTTTTTAAAAATTTGCATTAATATCTCTTACCTCAAAGGAGTACTCAAAAGCTTTGAAAGAGCTAATCCGAAGAATTTCACCCCAATGGAATATTTCTCCTAAAATAATAAGGAAGAAACTATCATCATTACTTATTTATTCTTAAAACTTTCCTAATTTGATATTCTTAACAATGATATTATTTTTGTTTACCTCAAATATATTGACAACTGTTCAAATGATAACTATTTGAATTAGATAGTTTTACAAATTTTATAAAACTCATATTCCTTTTGGATCTTATTTTAATAGTTTTTTTTTTATGCTCTTAATCCGAACTAAATCTTTTACTAGAAAGAAATAATATTAAAAGTATTTACAAATTATATTATTACATAATACTCATCTAGCCTTTTTACTCAACAATTATCATAATTCGACAACAAGTATTATTAATGTATCTTATTTCCTATAATTATAAATAATTATTCTAATCATATTCTTTATCTAATAAATTCTCAATCCTTAATAAAATATTTACTTCACAAAATACATATATCTTAAATGCTTATCAACACATATATTTATACAAAATTCAGCCTTTAAAAATTTATCTTATTTTGTTTATTATTATTTTCTTTCAAAATTATCCTTAAATACTTTTTCATTCTCATACTCAAAGTAATTCAGTATGACACCACCAATCCTTATTTTATTTTTATTTCTAAAGAACTAAAGTGTAATCTAAATCTAACTTCTTCAGGGTTGATCTAAACTAAAAGAAAATTAAAGAATCTACATCAAAGAAATCTAGAAAAATAAAATAAGGAAGATCTTACCTAGAGAAATTTGTTCTTCAAACCCTAGATCCTAAAGCCGTACGTCCTCTGGAATTCTACCCGTCAGAGAGAAATTAAAAAAAAAAATATAAAAGATTTTATTTTCATCTACTTATATTGCAGACTATTAGGAAAATTACCTTTTTACCTCTTCATTAAATAAATAAATTAATTACTAATCAATTACCATTATTATTTTCATATAGTCCTTTCATTAAAGTAATTAATTTCACTACTAATTGAATTACCATTATTATTTTCATAACGCTCTTTCATTAAAGTAATTAATTAATTACTAATTAAATTACCATTTTCATAACATATGCCTATAAAAATTCCTATCATTATTATTTTCCCTAATTTATACATATACAAATTCCTGTCATTATTATTTTCCGTAACTTATACCTATACAAATTCCTAGGTGTTACAGTTGCGACACAGGAAGTCAGAGTGATTCCATGCATCCATAGCAGCCAACTTTTCTTTATCTGTCTCTCCAATGTCCAATTTAGGACTATCCTCATTGAGGAATCTTGCCAAGTTCAAGGTCGTAAGATAGAACAACATCTTTTGTTGTCATCTCTGAACCTGCACTTAATAACCTTCTCGGCTTTTCTCCATGACTTAATGTGGTTAACGGAGTCGAAGGCGATGCCATTTCTGAACGATAAAAACAGAACATGTTCAAAATTTGAATACGAACATAAATGAAAAAGTGTACAAAACTTAATACACCTAGAAGCGGTAACAAAAAATCAGAATCTAATTTTGAGCAAGTAAAATATTAAAACTAAACAGATGCTTTACAAGTAGCAGAACATAACGCTTTTTTAGCGTAAATTTAAAAAATGAGAACTATAGTTCAAAATCGAAAAACTTTACAGAAATTCGTGATTAACCGAGTATTAATATTTGAAATAAAACAAATAAAACCTGCAGCAAAGACCTCAAATTCATTTGCAATTAAGATAAACCGACATCGTTTTTTGCAAACTCGAACAAAGCAATAAATCATGCAAAGTACCGAATATAAAATAACACAACAAATGCTTTTATCAAGGCAGCGATTAAACGGGAAATATTTGACTAAACTGTAACAAATATGTGAATTTAAGACTGCAGTACAGAAACGGATAGAGTCAAATTTGAATAAACTGACTCTATTTGAATAGACTGCAAACAATTATTTTAATGTAAAAGTGCAGTACAGAAACGAAATAGAGTCAAATTTGAATAAATTGACTCTATTTGAATAAATTGCAAACAGAAGCAAATGAATAAACTGCAGTATAGAAAAAATTTTTGAACGAAATAGAGTCAAATTTGAATAAACTGACTCTATTTGAATAAACTGCAACAATTATTTTAATACATAAACAAAAGTTCCAAAGTCCAAAACGAGCAGAGTCCAAATCTTCGTTTAATGAATACAGAAACGAAAAATCGTTTCAAAATATGAATAAAATAGAAACTAAAAACTGGCAGTAAATATGAAACGAACAGAAAACTCCGCAGTGAAAAAAAATATTTGAATAGGCATTTTGTAATACCAAACATAACTAAAAACTCTAGCAATATTTGTACGCAGAACAAATGGTAATAAAAACGAATGTAATTTAAATTATGTATCAAAAGTATAAGACGTAAACGACCGTAAAAATTCGCCTATCGTAGCACGTAAAAATATTTGAATAAACTATAACAAATATTTTAATGAAAACTCAGCACAGAAAATGTTTGAGTCACCATTTAAATAAATTCGTTTTAATGCTAGAAAACAGAAAAGAAAAAAAAATACAACCAACATAATAGAAGCCGCTCCACAAAGAACGAACAAAATACAAATTCGTAAACGAACGTAACACAAATTCGCCTTAAGATCAGAAGTTGTAACGCCCGTCCCGAGAGTGACGACAATACATGTAATCAAGTGGTGGGCACATGAGCACTAAGTGTCACATTGTAATATTTTGGAGATGAAATTAGGAAATGATAAAATTAGTAAACCCGAATGTATACTTGAAGAAAGGGGTAAAAATTGTAATCATATAAAGGATATGAAATCATAAAATAAGTAGATATGGGGCCATAATAGAAATGTCAAAAGTTGATGTGCAAATCTTGAGAAGATAGGATGCCAAAAATTGAAATAACATAAGTTGATTGGCAATATTAAAGAGATGGGGGACCAAATGTTAATTAAAGGAAAGTTGAGACTAAATAGGAGATGAGACAAACTTAACATTTCATTTTTGGTCTCTCAAACTAGAGCTCACTCTGGGCCGAGGAGAAAAGGGAGAAGAAGAGAGGAAGAAGAGAGGAAGAAGAGGAAGAAGAGGAAGGAGAAGAAGGAGAAGAACAGAGGTATGTTTTTTTTTTTTATTTGACTGTTTTGAGGAAAAGTTTATATATCCGTTGGAGTGCCGGGAGGTCCCCTCGGGTTCATGAGGTTAATCCGGGTCGGGATCCTTCAACGTGGTATCAAAGCCACTGCTTTGAAAATGTTATAAAGATTTGAAAATTTTATTATATGATTACTTTAATGTTTTATTTTAAAATTGCATAAATTATTTATGTGATTTAAAAACCATATGCATTACAGACATATTAAATTTTTGAATTCATTAAAAAGCACTGTCGCAGGCCGAATTCGCCACTGTGAGAGCTCACGAGGCATTAGTACCTCACCACCCGAGGAACATTGATGAGTCTCTGGGCAGATGTTCCTCCACCCACGCACATAGTGACCATGCCTTCGCAGCCACTACGCACAGTAGCCACCACCTCCTAAGGTCGTGGGAGGACAGACATCTTTAGAGCAGATGGCTAGGCTTTTAGCCACTGCACACACAAATTTCCGAGAGCCGGTAGCTTCACAGAGAGGGGCGAAAGCTGTGGGCACGGAACTATGATGGATCGGGAGACCCGAAAGACTTTGGCCATGGTTAGAAGGAAATGAGCTGTCTACCAGTGATGAAGGCGCATGAGCAAGATGGTCACTTTTTCCTCGCCTTCTCCTACTCGACGTAGCGCTAGAGTGGTGGAGGCGCTCGCAGGAGATGCCCAGAGGGAGTGTCCTGGGCACAGTTCAAGGAAGAGTTTACAGATAAGTTTGTTCCAGCCAGTTACAGAGATGCGAAGGCTGAGGAGTTCTTTAGGCTAGAGCAGGGGACACTCTCCGTGACAGATTATGAGCGGAGTTTTTCTGAGCTCGTCAGACATGTTCCATTTATCAGGGATGATGAAGTTTCGAAGACCAAGAGGTTTGCTGTAGGTCTTAGTCCAGCGATTAGGACTACAAGAGATGCCGACAAATCCCATTACGCACGGCTAGGTAGTAGAGGCCGCAGTTATGGCTGAGAGGAGCATGGGTTTGAAATCCCAGGCTACGCCTAGTCAAGGATAGAAACCTGAGTGGCCAACGGGTCTGTGGAGGTTCCAGTGAAGGGGCTCAAGAGGGAGGAAAGATATAGCTGACCGGTGGCTGCAGCCCGCATTGGGCACAGCCTAGCCAGTGGTCTGAGGCCACGTACGTAGCCCAAGGGTCCAAAAAGCCGAGTGTGCCTGCAGGGAAGAACCATTATGGTGAGTGCGCATCACACGATAGCTGATTTAAGTGCTGACAGCCTGGGACATTTCACTGCTGTGAGTCTATAAATAGTTTCTCGGCAATGGATCGTGAGTGGGACAAGACAGACAGAGGCGCTCAAAGGCTGTATAGGTCGGTCGAGTCAGTCGAGAGGCTCCAAAGCAGAGGCCCCACTACATTTACTAGACCTGGAGGACCAAGTATAGAGGTCAGCCATCCAGAGGACAGATGGGACGACCTCAGACACAAGCTAGGGTGTTTGCAGTCACCGAAAGAAGAGGCAAGATGTAGCACCGTGAGGTCAAGTGACAGTGTACTATCCAAGTTTTGATAGGGATGCTTATGTCTCTGATAGATCCCGGTGTTACTCACTGCTTATTTCTCACAATTTATCAGACAAGTGAAACATAAGAGATACAAAACTCATAGATTGTAAAAATAGAAGTCTCCCTTCCTACAGGAGATTCACTTATAGCAGATAGAGTATACATGGGTTGCAGAGTGATTATCAGGCCATGAGTTTAGGCCAATTCGTATTGTTGGACATCCGTGACTTCGATGTGATATTGGGACGGACTGGTCAGTTCTCGACATCATGCCACCATGGATTGCTTCAGAAAGAAGTTGTTCGTAAACCGGGAACCGTGAGATTGCTTTCGCGGGTAAGGAAGATATTGTCCTCGAGTATGATGTCTCAGAATGATGGCTGAAGATGTTCAAAGTCATATCCGTATCTAAATTCTATGAAGCCGAGGTGAGAGAGGATGATGCGAGATCGAAGACATTCCTGGTAGTCGAGAATTTCCTGATAAGTTTCAAATGATCTTCCGTGATTACCCCGCATCGAGAGATCGATTTTCAGGATTGAGTTAGCCCCCGGGACATAACCGATTTCGAGCGCCTACAGATGGCCCCCGGCACTGAAAGAACTTAAGGTGCGTATGGAAGAAATGGTCAACAAGGGGTTCGTCGCATCGAGCACGTCTCGGGGGAGCACCGGTTTTATTTAGAAGAAGAAGTATCTAAGCATGCGATTATGTGGCTGATTACGAGAGATGAATATGTAACAATATCGCAATCGCATCCGCTTCCGAGGATTGATGATCTCGATCAATTACAGGAGCTAAGGTATTCTTCAAGATTTACTCTGAGGTCGCTATCATCATTGAGAATTCATGATGAGGATGTTCCTGCAAGACAAAGATTCGTAACACCTGCATTTGCATTTTGAGTTTTTAGTCATGCCATTCGACTTACGAATGCCCCACCGCTTATGGATCTCGTGAACAGATTTTCAGCCTACTTAGATCGCTTTGTTATCGTATTACTGACGATATATTGATTCTATTCGGAGAAGAACATGGAGCACTTGAGGATAGTTCTCGCAAACATTAAGTGAACATCGATTATATGACAAACTCGCAGTGTCGGGCTTGGCTCGACGTTGCGCTTTGGGGACACATAGTTTCGGGCAGAGGGGGTCTCAAGTGATCCGCGTAAGGTCGGCTTATATCGACCGGGAAACCTCCCTACGAGTGTTACAGAGATAAGGAGTTTTCTGGGTTTGGCAGGGTATTACCGTAAGTTCGTTGAGGGATTTTCGAAGATAACCGCACCTTTGACTAGATTGACAAGGAAAGAGGAACCGTTTTTTCCGGTCGAGACTTGTCAGCCAGAGTTTCGATGAACTAAAAGCGAGACTTAATTTCGCTCCAAAGATTTCTACTAATTTCCATCGTGGCGTGTGATGGCTTTGCAAAGGTATTGTGATGCCTCTAGGTAAGGCCTAGGTTGTGTATTAATACAAAATGACAAGGGTGATTGCATGCTTCTAGGCAATTGAAGAAGCATGAACACTATCATACACACGACCAGCTATCACCGTAGTATTTGCCTCATGGCGCGGGAGGCATTACTTATATGGAGTGCCCCAGAGGATTTTTAATGATCATAAGAGCTTGCGTGACTGCTTAATGCCAGGCGAACTTAACATGAGACAGAGGATGGATTGAACTGGATCAAGGATTATGAATGTACCATTGAATATCATCCCGAAAGGAAGTAACGGGTAGCGTATGCTCTAAGAGGAGACCCATGAGTTCCATATCGCACTTAAGGGCCGTGCATCTTCCTCGACCTATGAATCGAGGTCCTTGCGTGAGACCGGAACCCATGTATCTGTGGAGCACCAAGAATACATTTCATGTACGTCCTGTATTGATAGACAGATTAGAGAGCTTCAGATTCAGGATCCATAGATAGTGAAGTTGAGAGGTGAAGTAGAGTCTGGGCAACGAGGGGATTTGTCATTGAGAGAGGATGGTACCGTGGTCATGGGATAGAGGTTGTGTGTACCGGATGTAGGTGATGTGAGGAGAGAGATTATGGAGGAAGCCCATTCCTCCCGCTTATGCTATGCATCCGAACAAAGATGTATCATACCCATGAACACTACCGGGTAAGGGTATGAAGAGGATATTGCGTAGTTCTTCGTCTCCAAATGTTCATGTCGGCCAGGTAAAAGCCAAACATCGTAAGCCTCCGCAGACTATTACAACTACTCCATCCCTCGTTGAAATGGGAGAGAATCACTATGGATTTTGTGGTAGACTTCCACGCTGCCGAGGGGCATTATACGATATGGGTGATCGAGTCAGACCGACGAAATCAGCCCATTTCCTACCTATCGTGAATAGTGCTCATTGATAAGTTGGCCCACCATACGCTAGAGAGATTATCAGATCGCATGGTACGCCGCTCCATTGTTTCCGTACGATCCCAAGGCTACGAATGCCCCGCACTAGACTACATTTCAAGACGGCCATCCACAGATAGATGGCCAATCTGAGAGGACTATACAGACTTTAGAAGATATGCTTAGGGCATGTTATGGAGTTTAGAGGGAGCCGGGACACCCATCTACCCCTGATGGAGTTTGCATACAATAACAGCTTATCGTGCCGCATGAGATGGCCCCTTATGAGGCTCTTTATGGATGGGAATGTTTAACCCAAATCTCATGGACGCAGGTAGGCGCAAGAAACAGTGAGTCCGAAATTGTCCAGTGACTGTGATAAGACTGTATTATAAGGGATAGATTGAAAATTGCACAAGACCGACAGAAGTTATGCGAATAATCGCCAAATTAGAGTTCGAGGTAGGGGATATGGTATTTTTGAGGATTTCTCCATGGAAGGGCGTACTAAGATTTGGGAAACGTGGAAAGCTGAGTCCACGATATATTAGACCATACATGATTGTTGAGAGGATTGGGGAGGTGGCATATCGATTAGAGTTGCCTTCTGACCTCGATCGCATTCACGATGTTTTCCATGTTTCAGGTTCGCAAGTACATACCGCACCCTCTCACATGTACGACGAGCAAACTATGAAATACAAGAGAACTCGACATGTATAACCAGTGCATCCGACCGCCGAGAGCAAGTTCCGCAACAAGACTATTCACCGGTGAAGGTATCGTGGAGGAGTCACACAGCAGAGGAAGCTACTCGGGAGCCAGCTCCGGGATGCACAATTGTGACCCCAAAATTTAATTTAGCAAATCTTTGACATGTTTGTATTTGTAAGCATAATTTCACGTTTCGTGAGAGTTAAATGAGAAACGTAAACTGGTGAGACCAAAATTTACAAGACTTAAGGATAAATTGTAATTTTGCCAAAAGTGGCATAAGTCATAAGATGAAAAGGCTAAGGGTTAAAATACAGAATTATGCCTGGGTTGATTTCAAAGAGAACCTAGGACCTAAATGAAATAAAATGAAACTTAACAAAAAAAAAAGGTTTTTGAGAGCCAAACATGGCCTAAGGATAGAGGGCTTGATTTAAGACCAAATTTGGTCTCAATTAAGGGAGAACAAATCGTAGAGAGAGAGAGAGAACAGCTGAGCCGCTGCATGATTTTTTCAGGTGATCACATTTTAAAAGAACTGTATATATTTGATCTATACAGAATTAAGGATTAATCAGTAAATCAGAATGATGAAAACTATGCGTAGATACCATGTAGTAGAATTTAACAAGAGTTATAAATTGCACTGTACAGCGTGAGAAAATGTTCCAATCCAAAAGACAGAATCCTGTTCAAAGAGATGATATTTAACGTGATATAAAGATGTTGTTATAGTTGAGCAAGAAAATGAGAAAGAGAGAGAAAACCGTGGTTATATGAAGGTGAGATGATGATTTTTTTTCCTTCTTCAAGCTTCCATGCTCTACAAGGGCAGCATGGAGAGGTTTTTAGCGAAACCCAGAACGCAAGTTTTTAATTATGGTTGAGGCTGATTTCATATTCAATGTCTTGACTTTTCCGGTATGGATGTTAAATTGGTGGTATTTAAGGTTGGAATGATGTTTGACTTGATATCAACTGAGAAGGAAATGGATTAGTTAATTGGAAAAGAAAGCGAGGAACTAGGATTTGATAGTGAATTTTGTGTGATATGCTGAAATTGCTAGGCATAGTGAAATTGAGGTATAAGGCATTAGATCGAGGTTTGTATGGAAAAAAAAAAAATTCCAAGAAACACATTTGGTCATTTTCAGCAAAGCAGATTCCAGACAGAAATGCTCAAGCTTCCTATTTACCAGCCAGATTTTGACACCATAACTTGCCTATTTCTATCCGATTTGAGTGATTCAAGTTTCTGGTTAAAATAGACTTCAAGGAGAATCAAACATATAGAAATAGGCATCATCTAATTTGATCTACAAAACAAAATTTCTAAAAGTAGGGCTGTGCAAGCTAAATTTCGTTCGCCAACATAGATTAGCCCGGCTGTTTTGGACGAAGTGAGTTTCAAGTGTTCGATTTGGGTGATTCCAATTGGAGAAGAACCCTAGCATTAGTTTGAAAAGAGTGTAAAGAACTGTATTAAATATGAGTCAGACATGGGAAAATGGGTATGTCAAAACAGCCTTCCTGAGGTAAAATCTTAATAATATTTAAAAGAAAATGCCATAACTTGAATTTACAGAGTCAATTGAATGATTCCAATAAGTAAAGTAGATTCATAGAGGAACAAGAAAAGACTTTGAATTGAAGGCATTAAGGTCATTTTGTAAAGAAAAGTGTACTATTACTTTGGTTACGATTTTAAGTGTGGTTAAATGAGATTTAAGTGAATGTGATGTGGGTTGGGGTGAAATGATGTGTATGGTGGATTAAATGGAAAGCAGAAGTTAATGGTTAATTGTGGTTTTCTTGAAAAAGGTGAAAAGGACTATCGAACTGAAACGGAATTAATGAAGTGCTTTCAGATTTGAGCGGTGAATGGTTAGTGTAAAAAATGATATTTTACCAATTGAGTTTTAAAAGTGCATGGTTTTAATGTACCATTGAAAAGTTTAAGGGCAATGATTTCATAAAGGTGAAGACATGTGGAAGGTTATTTTAATGCATGAAAGGTTTTATCTTGCATCAATATATATGATTATGTTAAATTATATATGTATGCATGTGTTAAGGCATTATGGACGCTTAAAATAAAGAATGCATATAGAGAGAGCAGATATATATATATATATATATATATATATATGGGTTTTAATGATAAAGTAAAGGTTTTAAATGGATTTATAAAATGTATTTGGAAGAAAGGCGCCCGATGTTTATAAGGCCTCCTAACCCTATATGACTGTTATGACTGATATCGGCCGAGGTACTTTAAGCGTGTAAGGATTTAGAGGGGTAAAGAAGCATTAACGAGGGAGGGAATTAGGTGTCTAGAGTAATATCCTTACACGTGATAAGGTGTTATGATCGAACTCCATGCAAAGCGTGAGTTTCTCCGCACTGGTTATGACTGAATGTAATCAGTTCTCACCGTCGGCATCCTAAACCGTTTCCGTATATCCCCCGGTTCCATCATAAAGAAAGAAAGAAAGAAAGAAAGAAAGAAAGTTTGAGGCATAAATGCTTAAGGTATAAATGGATTTTTTAATTGTATAAGTATTTATTATAAAGAAAGAAAGAAAGAAAGTTTAAGGCATAAATGTTTAAGGTATAAATTGATTTTAATTGTATAAGTATGTATTATTTTGATATATAATCGAAAATCGTTATCTTAATGAAATTACACCTCACTCCGCCTTAGCCATTCTTTCCATGTTTCCAAAAAATATTTTCAGGATCCGAGACCTGGGTGCGCCTAAGAGTATCCTCCGTGCAGCTGAGTCAAGCCATCGAGGAGACGACGCTGTGAACTGCATTGTATAAATAGTTGCATATTTAGATGTCGACAATTTGTCATGTATATATGCATATATGGATATATTTTGAAAATGAACTACTTAGGCGGTCGGCTTAAGTCCGGCTCAAGCCCAAATTTTTTTGATAAATATGTGCATGGAATTGAAGAAGTTTTAAATGTTTTGATGATTGAAATGAATAAATGTATATGGTATATATTGTGTTGAATGAGTTGTGGACGAGGAGTCCTAAAACGGAGGTTGAAAATTGGAAGATTAGAAGTGTTTTTAAATGCTTATCGTTTTGTAAATTTGGGAAAGTCCAAAACAGGAAACTTCCGTCAATTTTTCTGAAAAATCTAAAGGTTTGAAAAAAAGAAAGAAAAGAAAAAATAAATAAAAATTACCACTTCGCTTCCGCATTATTTTCTAAAGATATGTAAAGGATTGTAAAGGGGTTCGCTCCATGGATTTTATTTGATTGTTTTGAGGAAAAGTTTCTATATCCATTGGCGTTTAAGGTCCCCTGTTCATGAGGTTAACTGTGCCTGATCCTTCACCGTCAACACTACCCTCACTATTTCCGAATGAGGTATTTTCCTTCCCTTTCTTTTGGAGTTTAGTTTGTTCATTTCAAGGACGAAATGTTCTAAAGGAGGGAGGATTTTGTACGCTCGTCCCGAGAGTGGGACAGACAAGTATATGTAACTGCTGTGCAAGACATATGAAAGACTAAGTGTCACATTGTAATATTTTGGAGATGAAATTAGAAATGATAAAATTAGTAAACCCGGAATGTGATACTAGAAGAAAGGGTAAAATTGTAATTGCCATAAAGGATATGAAAATCATAAAATAAGTAGAGATGGGCCATAATAGAAATGTCAAAAGTTGATGTGCAAATCTTGAGAAGATAGGATGCCAAAAATTGAAATAACATAAGTTGATTGGCAATATTAAAGAGATGGGGGACCAAATGTTAATTAAAGGAAAGTTGAGACTAAATAGGAGATGAGACAAACTTAACATTTCATTTTTGGTCTCTCAAACTAGAGCTTCACGGTTGGAGGAGAAAAGGGAGAAGAAGAGAGGAAGAAGAGAAAGAAGAGGAAGGAGAAGAAGGAGAAGAACAAATGTATGTTTTTTTTTATTTGACTTTTTTGAGGAAAAGTTTCTATATCCGTTGGAGTGCCGGGAGGTCCCCTCGGGTTCATGAGGTTAATCCGGGTCGGGATCCTTCAGTAGTTCTTTAGTGTTCGTTCAAAAACAGAAACAAAAAAAAATGAAGGAAACAAACCTACAGTACAAACAATAATTAGAAAGCAGATCCGAGCCCAACGATAACGTTGTGTCCTTAAGACGAATTTGGCCCCTCAACTTGTACCGAGGATAATGGACAATCGTCTCCCAGGATAGAACGGATCTCGCCTCCTCCGGGCGGTACGGATCGGGTGGACCCCCGACGAACTCAATTTGCAGAACAATCGCACAAAATGAATGATATGCAGTGAAGTGAGGAGAATATTTTTTTGTTATATTAAAATGGAAAACGGGAGTATAATAACTCAGTGAAGTGTTCCAAGAACAGACATATCGTCAAAACGATTTAACCAAGCAATGTGTTTGTTCGATGAGGGACACATTTTTTTCATTCACTTAAGGATTTTGTGGATACCAAAATCCCAACAACATTAAGTTAAAGTACCTAACATTTGATTTTTTGTTTAAGTAAAGGTTTGTTTTCCTTTTTTATGTTAAGCTTTCCATTTATTATTGTATTGATGCTTGCACAAAAAGTGAAATAAAGCTTTGATTGAAGAAGTTTGGAGAGCTTTGTATGATGAAATTTGGAAGAACCTTGGCTAAAAATGTCTAAGAGAGTCTTGGGTGAAAGATGCTTGGAAGCAAATAGAAAGCAAAGAGGTTGGTTGAAGATTTCCCAAACAATCTTATTTTAATATTTTCTTAAAAAGCAAAGAGATTAGAACCAAAAGAAATTTGTAAAGAAAATTTTAGTCTAAAGATAGAGTCAATTTTTTTATGATCAATAATATAAAAAACAAGAGGTTTTCGTTGCTTTGTGATAGAGGCATGGTGCATTTAGGAATGTTGACACATGAGGGGAGAGAAGTGCATAAGAAAATAATAGATCACTAAAAGATGGAAGATTGACTGGATAGAATTTGATTGATGGTGGAGATTATTGGGACGGTGTCTCAAATTCATATTCAAAATATACTTTTTTAAATGTAAAACAATATAAAATATTTTATAACAAATTTTTATATGATTGTAATTAGATTTCTTATATAGTAAGGAATAATAGTGCGAATATGTCTTAGAGATATTTTAGGTCATGGGAGAAAAATATTATGAGAGAAATCGGATAAAGATATGAGAAAGAGTAATACATGTTTGATGGAGTAAGAGAGCTCTCTACAACGTAGATGCCAGGAAGAAATAAGTGTACAGTGGAACAAAAGATATAGCTCATTTCAAAAGATATTCAATTGTGTACTTATTTGTATACAATTAAAATTAGAAATATTTGGTTAAAAGACATCAAATTAATAACCTAAATTTGTGAATCTAACATTTCTCATATTTTTTTATTAAAAAATAAATATTTCCCATACTTTTTCTTGAAAAATAACATATTTTGAACAAAAATGTCTTTCTCTATTTCATATATTTATGTTGTCTTTCAAAAGAAGGGTTTATTTTTACAACAAAACAAAAAAGACACTTTTTATCAAAATGAGTAAAAAATTAATGAATGATCAAATTTCCAAATTTTGGTTTTCAAGAGGGTTTTTAATCAAACCCCCTTAAAATTATACCCTTTTAAACTTCTTTAATAAATAATATAAAAAGAACAAAAAAATTTATGAACTTCAAAAGCTCAAATTTCTTGGCTTGATAAAAAGAAAACATTTGAGAATTCAAATACAATATATGATAAAGTATCTAGGGCCTACAATAGGTACTTTAAACATCACTTTCTTGCTTACATGGAATATTGTTCATCATGTTTTCAATAAAATGGCCCAATGAAGAGTGTGAGGACCCTCCCTCTATCATAACTTTTCTACTTATTCGTTTCATTTCTTCCATTTTCTTCCTTAGTTTGTTGTCGATATTCATTAGGTTCTTTAATCCAATTTCAATCTCTTGGGCACTTACAATAGAATCACTATCCTTGTGATAATCCATTTTAATTTCTACCGCTAATCCCAAATCTTTCACCAATTGGAATGCATTGAGTTGTTGTTCTGCATATAATGGCCACGTGGCAACTGGAACACCATACCATATGCTTTCCAGTATAGAATTCCATCCGCAGTGAGACACAAATCCTCCAATCGCGGAGTGGGTCAACACAGCTACTTGTGGAGCCCACCCGATCACCTTCCCAATATTCATCGTCCGATCTAAAAACCCTTCAGGTAGAACTTCCTCCAAATTTGCATAATCGGTTGAATATCCCATTTTATTTGGTGAGTTGACTAAGGACCACAAGAAAACGGTGAAGGCTGACGATGGGACCACAAGAAGTGATGGCCGCTACGTTCTAGCCCATGTGCTATCTCTTTAACTTGATCCCCAAACGCTTCCCCCACTCCCGAAGCACAGGAATACCACTGATGATGGAGGCTGGATTCATCAAGCCAGCTCATGATGACACTAGCATCAACGGATTCTGCTTGCGTGTTGATTATTGGCCCAACAGGGTACACAGGGGGAAGTGTAGTACCAGAAAATGACTGAATAGCATGAGGTTCCAGCTCAACAAATGTATTTATCATAATACCCTTGACTTGCCTGAATGTCCACGCGAGATGCATAACCATCCCAGCCAAACCGCCCTCCTTGTCAAACATCACAGAAGGGAAGACCTTGCTAGGAACTGGGTTAGCATAACTTGAATTCCAACTCAAATACCTGAGTTCTTGAACTGAATTAAATCTAAGCCCTCATTATCATGAAGGAACTGAACGTGGAAATCGAAGCCAAGAGAGGCGGCACTGGAAGTGAAGAATATAGGAGGGCAATCGAACTCGTCGCCACATCGATCATGTAGGTGCAAAACATATCAAGAACAAAACCACCAAGACGAGCCGAGCTGGAGCGGGTGATTTTGCTGACGGCGTCTCTGACCTGTGGTATCTGAGCGTTGATGAGTTCAAAGATGTTAGTAGGCCTTGTAGTTTCGGGGCTGACCATATCAACAGGAGGAAGCGTGACGAAACGAATGGAATCAGAGTCGGAGGTCAAAGTAGGATTTGACCCAAACGGAAACTTCATGATAATGATCGTTATTGACAGTCGACGGTCCCGAAGAGTCATCATCTTGGCAATCTCTAGAGTGGCGGTGAGGTGGCTGATCACGGAAAACGGGATGAAGATAACTTCTGTTTTCTCCATCACTAAGACAATAGAAAGAGGAAAATTCAAATTGTGGAATGCTTTGAGGGGTTTCTGGGAGACATTTATACTTGTGGCTGACCAAACAAATTTTTGAAGATTCGACTAAATAGGTAAACCCATTATCAATCTAGGCCATCCACAAAACTTTTTATCTTTTCTATAAAACCTGATTTTTTCTTATTGTTTATTCAAAGAGATAGAACCATCTTTTTTCTAAATAAAATAATATTATCAGATTTAAACTATAATATATTCAATCATCCACATAAATAAATTTTTAAACCATTTATAATAAAATAATATCCAAGATTAATAAAGATAATAACCGATACAAAACTTAAAATTCGATAACATGTTCATTAACACTGGCGATTTCAGTTTTTCAACATATTGACGATCATAGTTTAATGTCTTAAACTGATCAGATCCGCTTTGACTGTTTAAATCGCCCTCATACAGATAAAACACTGTAACAAGACGATAAATAACACCATATCGTAACAAGCCAAAGACTAAACCAAACACTGATAAACCTAAATCTTAGTAGAAAAAATCATTTTATTAAGCAAGAAAATTAAAGAAAAAGATGCAAGGTGATTTCTGCACTAAGAATTTACAAAACCACTCCTTCGTCACTTAAAATAATTATAAAGATAACAAGATTTAAAAAAAGAAATGGCAACTAAAACTATCTAATATTCTCACCAAGAACTTTCTTTAATTAAAGCACAAATGCAACATGCATAATCACAAAAGATATTTTTGTTCAAAGTAAATTATTTTTGTAGAAAAAAATAGGAGTGTTAGATTTATAAATCTAGAATCATCTTAGGTCTTTTAACGATCTTATGAAAAAACTTATTGGTTTGATATTTCTAACCTTTATCCTAGAACAAACAATAGAATTAAGGATTTATTCCTCTATAGAGGTCCAAAAGGTTAACTTAGTATTTGAGAGATAATTTATGCAGTTAATCTTTATTGATTTCAAGTTGTAAATAAAAACAAACTTATAAAAATTTAAATATCATAACTTTTTCTAAAGAAATATGTTTTAAGACAAATTAATAAAATAAAGCTTCTATCAATGGGTTCAATGCTACTTAGACTAGTTATTTTATTAAAAAATGAAAAATATTGTTTGAACTACTTACATTCATTTTTTTTCATGTCTATGATACACCACTCTCAACTTGAAACTTTTTTTATGTTTGAGTGCTCAAAATTTCAATCTTTTTCTCTGGAAGAGCTTTCAAGAATTTTTTTTTTCTTCAAACTTTGATCTTGGTTTTACTGGGTCTTAGAAAATTCAAGGAAAACTGCAAAGGAAAAGAAAAAAAAAAGTAAAAAAAAATAGGAAAATACAAATAGAGCAAAATTCACTATATTATTTTATTTGATGCTTCAAACTTATTTTATTTCATTGTTTTAAAGATTAAATGATGTAAAAATATGTATTTTTATTTATATTTTATTTTCTTTGAAATTTTTATCAAACAACTAAGTATAAAAAAATCAAAATTTCTTTTTATATTTTTACTTCCTTTTATACTTTTCAAGAACCATATCTAGTTGCTTTACAAAATCTATTTCCAAAATTGCCTTAATAATATCATAAAATGTAAAAAAAGGTCCAAAGCTTCTACAAAATTGTCCTAATAATTTCCACGCATGTACAAAAACGCCCATCGCATAAAGATTCTTCTTCCTTTCTCCAACCCGCACAACATTTGTTCTCCATTTTGAAAAGGCAAGTTTTAGTTCTTCCCTCATTTATTCTCCATTTTGAAAAGGCAAGTTTTAGTTCTTTCCTCATTTGTTCTCCAATTTGAAAAGTTTAAAACCACCCTTCTCAATATATTTTTTCATCCACTTTCAATTCCATTTTCATCAACCGTACGTCAAACTTTTTTTTTAAGGATTTAGGCCTTATCTGGACAAACAACTCAATTAAACACTTATTTTATAAAAACTTATTAGATGAGAGCTTATGTTATAAATATTTTATTCAATAAACTATTTATGTTTGGATACATATTTTAAAAAACGTTTATGCATTATTTTAAAGTATTTGGATGCATTACTATACAAACACTAATAATAGTTGAAATTACTGAAAATACTATTATAAAACACTTATAAAATTGAAAATGTTTTAATAAATAAAACAATCCTCATTATAATTTTTAAAATTTTAAAAAATTAAAACTATAAAGAACTAAAAATTAATATTTTATATATATAGAGAGAGAGAGTAAAGATTCATTATATACTGAAAACATTTATTATTCAAATATAATATCTAGTATAAAAAAGAGCTCATGAACCATTATCTCATCTTCACTTTTGTTTCATATCCATCAAAGATATTATAAAAACTAAAATATTATGGGTTTTTTTCTTCATCAAATTCCAGATTTAGTCCTCATAAATTCGAACGCGACACTACGAACTCATGTTATTTGGGCTGCCAGATTTGCATGCAGTGCCTTTGGGCTTTAGGCAATAAGGTGCACTTGAGGCGCAAGCTTTTTTAAGTGATGTGTACTCTATCTAATATAAAATAAAAATTATATATCTCACATGTCTATAGTTTTTATCTACTAATAAATACAATAAATTAAATAACATCAAAAATAAAAATCAAACATCACTAGTGCTTTCCTTCATCACAAAGAGTTTCAAAACAAAATAACAAACATCATTAGTGCTTCCCATTATCAAGAAAATTACAAGTTCCAAAACAAAATAAACACTTATGGATCGACATTAAATTCTAAATTAAGAAAATCATCATCAGTATCATTCTTTCCATCATCAATAGAATCTTTTTCTATTTTGTAATTATATTTAAGAAATTTTTTGCGACGCCCCATTTCCCGGGAGTCCGTTGACAACCCGTCAACCCGCGGAATATTCGTGGATGCCTGCAACCCAACACCACACTCATGAGCACCCGTAGTCTCCTTTCAGACGGAAGAGCTCTACCCAAGATATAACATGTCTCAATCACATGGCAACCTGTCCCAATATTTTACAAAGACCACACCGGGTCCATATACAATTAAAATTAGTAAAAATTGTCACTTGGGCCCAAACATCAATACTCATCAAAATACATCAATTATATACCAATAGTTCAAGAGTTAATAAATCACTCTTAATTCAAACATATATTAAGATTTACAATTTTAATACATATTATACAAAAATGAAAATGTCAGCCACAATCCGACTTTCTTCTAAACGCGCCTAGTGAGCCGTCCTCCCAGACACTCCCCGTATTTGAAATAGTTATCCGATTGCAGGAGCAATGCCCAAGAATGGAGCAAGCTCCTACTGTTACTTCCCTACCTACGCATACCATTAAGAAACAATCACACTCAAGTAAATACATGATCCTACTTGAATGTCTACATGCCCAAACCCATGTCCCGAGTCCTCACCGACTCCCTCACATATGCTTAAGCCAAATGCGAGTAAAATATCCAATTTTCAAAACAAAAGCTTTTTGTTCTCGAAAACTTACTACCGAGTGTCACGCCCGCTGGATCCCGATTCGGGCCGATTAGCGGATCCGAACCAAGTCCGGGGCGCGATACTATCTATACTATATACTGGGACTCTCATTGACCTTTTCTTCGTAGAAACAGAGCTTGTACCCTATAGTGATACAAACAATTTCTGTAATAACAAAAATCACTTACATATACAAAAGAACTACCACCGGAGTGGTGTCAATAAAAATCTATACACATATTCTGAGTCCCATTTACTTATACAAATACTTATACATGTACATTTTCTATTGAATATATTTTGTAGCAGCGGAATACAAAATATAATCATACTCCTTCTGAGTTTACATCTTATACATATACATATGTCTAATACAAAACATCGTAGACATGGAAAAGCAAATACTGGTGAGCACCAATTTCCATTCGAGCCCGCCTCGCTAACATGTGGAATGTCCCGTCCTCTCTACCCCTCATCTTCTGCACTCACACTGATTGAACACCCATGCTAAGCTTAATGCTTAGTGGGAACATAAGCATGGACAACCACCAATGGCACTCTGTCACAAGCTTATACATATGCATTTCATATAATATCTATACATGGCTTCTGCAAACTTTAATTCCCTTATCATCTTATATTCCTATCAGATGTCAATCTTTTCATGTCTCTATGTCTTTGGCATATCCTTTATCTATACTTTTTCGTATTCCTCGTTTCATACTTTACATATTCCTATACTATGTGTTCATCTTTCACGCTTGTCATATGTCTTTTTCAATGTTCCTATTCTCTTTCGTGCTGTATATCATGTCTCTAGTCTATGTCTTTTTTCATCTTTCTCGCTCTATGATTTATTGCATTCTATGTACTATTACATATATCATTTCTTATCCTGTACTTATATTATGTCTCCTTCCATGTAGTGGCTACACGCCCATGCTATACTATTCATTTCTTGCATATTGTTTTATCATGTACTATTCATTTCATATACTGTTTTCTTGTTATACTTTTCATACTTGTACTATCGTATACGTTCATGTTATATGCTTCATCTTGTACTTTTCATATCCTGTTATCCTGTACTATTCATATACTTCATATACATTTGTACGTTCATATTCTATCTATCATATACTTTGTGCTTTTGTATACTCCGTCTGCATTTCTTTCTCGTTTATACTTATTTTCATATCGTTATAATGTACTTCTTATTCTTGTAATCGTTTCATATTTTCTATCGCATAGCAAGGCTATACTTCTCATATCATATCATATCATATACTTTTCATATACATTTCCTTTTTGTGTATACTTTTCCTTTTCTTTATATATTCATGTTGCAAATACCTTAGAAGCCGGATTCGAAATAATCGGTGTACCAAGGCATTATCACTCCACGCAGATGCTGATCTCGTCTATGTGTAAACCGGTTATACCATCATCAGACAGACGCTGATCTCGATCTATCGTGTGACCCTTTCGGCCATCGGATCCAAACGGATCTATGTCATCGACCCAAACGTACCTCAATATCCGCCTATGTATCCGATGCAAGAATCGTATCTTCCCATAGGCATGCCTATCTATCCCTACTCGTGTTCTAAGCAAACAATCGCCTTTATTACGCTTTCTCAGACATATCTCATAAGCATGAATAACTATTGTTATCATAATTGCTTATAAATATATACTATCATTACTTTAATCTGTATTCGTTTTCATATCTGTAGCTTCATATTACGGTTCTCATATTTCTCTATAATACATATATTAATATCTTTTTCTATCATTTAGTTTTGTCTTCATATCATATATGTAATCCTATCATATATTATGAATGCATCTATGCACTCTTGTATTCATATATTCATATATATCTTTATATCATTTATGCATCGTATCCTTTTATGCTTCTATCATGATTTAGCTATTCATGTATTTCTATATTTCTAATATGTATGCTTACTCATTCATATATTCATATATGTACCTATCATTCATGTACATGTACTCATTCCTATGCTTTGTCATCTTTTGCTTATCTCTATCGTTCTTATCATTTATGCATTTCTATCATGTGTTCCTAGCATGTTCCATCTTATTCATTTCGGTATGTCTATCATATATTCATATCATATACGTATTCCTGTCATGTCTTTATCTATTCATATACTTTCTATATTTTCATCTTATACTTTCCTATGATTTTCATATATTGTGCATTTCATAAACGATACTTTCATATGCTTTTCATATCCTTTATCTATCATGTATTCATATCATATACGTTGCATATACATTTCCTTTTTCATTTACTTTTATGTTCATGTTCATGTTCATGTTCATATTTCAGTTCGTTTTCATGTTTCATATCATATTCATGTTTTCTTGTTCTTCTATGAATCTACTTTACTTTAAAAATTGGAATCATTCCAATTGACTCATCCATTCAAGTTATGGCATTTTTCATGCCAACTAGTCATTTTAATTGATTTACACTGGACCGTTTGAAATACCCATTTTTCCAAAGTCTTGCCTCCATATTGACAATCGGCTCTTTGTACTCCTTTTAAATCTAAAGTGCCATGGTTCTTTTCTCCAACTGAATCACCCAACCTGATGAATCGAAACCTCGATTTGATGCTCTAAACAACTCCGGACTACTCTATGATCAAACTGATGCAGGAATTGGCTTGCACATAGCCCCACTTTGAGTAAATTTATAGGCCACTTAGAGTCAGAATTTGATGATACCTATTTCTAGATGTTTGGTTCTCCTTGAAGTCTATTTTAATTAGCCACTTGAATCACTCAAATCGAATAAGAAATGAGCACTTTATGGCTAAAATAAGAAAACTGGTCAAAATAGAGCAGGGTGTACCGGCATAGCCTCCACCCCGTACCCTGGGCATGCCCGCCCGAGGGTCAGCACAAAGACAGTCCAAGGTGAACCGGTACAGGTCTCCAAAAATGCCCAGAATGTGTGTTTTTCTTCCATTTTTCCATATGTTGATACCCAAATCAACTCAATACTCCATATACACGTCAAGACCACTCCAAATTCATCTTGTAATCTCTTTTCTACTCAATTCATATTTCATTACATATCCGTTCTCTCAAACTTCTCCCATGAATTTAATATGGGAACATAACTCCATACACAAAACTAAAACATGAAGATTAGTTAGGGTTTGTTCTATACCCTAACTCAATTGCTTCTTAATTTCAAACCATGAATCCAATCCTAAAGGGAGGATTCCATACTTATTTTAAAAACAAGCTAGAGTTTTTCTAACCCAATTTCATTCAAACTGCAGTTATGATCACTCCTATCTAAACCCTAGGTTTGGAACTCATAAACTTTTCTAGAATTCCATACAAAACCATAAGATCCTTACTTTCCATGTAATATCCATACCAAAAATCATAGAATCCATACCTTTTTGGCTCCTCCATCTTCTTCCTCTTCTCTTCTTCTTCTCTTCCTCTTCCTCTTCCTCTTCCTCTTCCTCATCTTCTCCCCTTCTCTTCTCTTCTAAGGTTTTTGCTTCCCTAAAATGAGACCAAATTTGGTCTTAAATCCCATTTTTAAGTTAAGGCCATGTTTGGCCTTTACATTTTTAATTTCTTTTCTCATTTTTGCACTTAAGCCCTTCCATTCTTTATTATTTCTATTCCATCTTTTCTCTAATTGCCTTGAATCCCATAACTCCTTCTATTTACATTTCATTTTCAAGCATTTTAGACATTAACCCCTAATCTTTCCCTTTTATGACCATTAGGTCCTCAAGTGATAAATTACTAATTTACCCTTGACTTTATTATTAATTCCAGATCTCTCGTTTTATTTTTCGAAAATTCCTATTTAACTTTTAATATACCCTAAACAAGTCCGAACCTGCTAGGCATGGTTTCGATGTTACAACGAAGCTCAAGAAAATTTATCGACAACCCTCCGAGGCTTAACTGCTGGATCACGATGAGCCCAAAACCCACTTGATTTTAATCCATTTTTCGAGTATATTACAAGATAATTGTTGATTCATATGCGTAAAACCTAGGTAATTTACTTCAAATTTAATTTTTATAAAAATACGAAGATAAGTGAAAATCCCAGCAAAAACTAGAAGAATTCAGCCTGAGAACAGAAAGGAGGTCGCAACTTGAAAATGGAAGTCGTGACAAGGAGCTCGTTGGTTCAGTTATTTCCAAGTCACAACATTACCAAGACCAGTTAATGAGGTTGCGACCAAGAAACTGTGGTTGATACGAAAGAAATTATTCAAGGCAGAAACTAAGGTCGCGACGCCAATCTGAGGTCGCGACTTTGATCTGTTGATGAAGCCACAAAGGAAGTTGCTGTAGAGAAATGAGGTTGCAACTAGTGCTTCAATGAAAACCTTATTCTAGGTCGCGACGTGTATTTCAGTCACGATACTGAACTCGAATCAGAGTCACAACAAGGAGATCTGAGGTTGCAACTACAAGAGAGTTGGAGAATCAGAAATGAGGTCGCAACCTAATATCGAGGTCGCGACAAGAAACTTGAAGCTGAGCCAAGCGAAGTCCCAGTTAGGGAAATTGAAGTTGCAACCACTTTGTTATTCAAGGACTCATGAGGTAGCGACCAATCCACCGAGGTCGGCGACCTAAAGAAACACCGAACATTACAGCTTCATGTCGCAACCTAATATTGGAGGTTGTAACATGAAACCTCAACGGTCCTTACTACAAATGGAAGTTACGACCACTTAATCAGTCAAGAACCTCAAAGGAGGTCGCGACCAATCACTGAGGTCACGACTTGAATACACACTAAGCATCAACATCTAGGTCGCAATTATGTTTAAAGCAACTGAGACAACCTTCAACCAGAAAGGAGTAATGTGAGGTCGCGACGTCATATTGAGGTCACGACCGGTTTAAAGGCAAGGGGCTATCAAAAGCAATACGACCACCATTGAGGTCACAACCTACCCAACATACTGCTGCAAAGACCAGTGCAAGGAGGTCGCAACCTAAAACTGAGGTCGCGACATGCGCGGCAAAGAAGGAAAGGAAGTCCCGACTGTAATCCAAAGCGGTGACAACTCGAAAGGAGGTTGCAACCTGTACCTGAAGTCGGACTCGCACTGCAAAGCAGGCGGGAATGACAACGGTGTTGCGACGTGAGACTAAGGTCACGACATCAATTCTTGAGAACAACTGAGCCAAAGAGGTCGCGACCACTAATCAACGAAGCTACAAGAAACCTGGCCGCAACTGAAGAAACCTGGTCGCAACTGAACTGGAGTAGATAAAGGGAATCTAGGTCCCGACATCAACCCGAGGTCGCGACCTGAGACAGTAATTTGGGCTTTTTCTTATGGGAATTCTACCTGGATCTTTGTGCATTCGGCCCATTTTCTTGGATGATAGAGGCAATGGGGACAAAGGTTAGAATAGTAAAGTAACCTCTAACTTTTCACTGACACCCGTAACTCGGGAGAGAAGAAGGGTTCATTGTATAGTTTAGAGTAGATTTTCTTTTCTTTTTCTTTTCTTTTCTGGATCTCAATCAAATCAGGCAGAAACATTGAAGCCGATTTTTATTTATGTTATTTTCTTTCTCTCTTAAATTACTACCGAAATTCGAAATTCGTATTAAATTTCTCGTGAATTCATTTCTTCTCGCCTAATCAAGGACATAAAAGGATGTACTTGGATCAATGCTCCATTGTTAATTGTGATGCAAGAATAGAACAAATTTTTAGCCGGATTCGACATCGTTAGTTCACAATTTTTTCGCAAAATCTAGAGAGAATTATTCGGGTTGTGATTTATTTACTGCGTTGTTTTGGACCTATAAGTTCTGCAATGGTAGTACCGAATACCGCTTTAAGGAGTGTATCTTGCTCGATTTTTAGGATGCCCGCTGATACGTAGTTGGAGATTCCCGAGCCGAGCATTCACTTATGGGTATGTTAGACTACCATTGATGAACTATCGAGCTCAAAGTTCATTTCGATAAATCCCTCATTCACTTATAATTGAAGTTGGAGGGGAGTATTTAACAATATAAATAATCAGAGATTTCACCTCAATCTAAAGGGAAGCTCCCAACCCTGTGTTAGCTGAGATCTAATCAAGGGAAAGGAATAACCAATAGATCTGAAGGATGAGCCACCAATTAAGTGGTAGAACTTTTGCAAAAATCCTAAGAAGGAAAGCAAAAGATCTGGCAATATCAAGAAACGGGTGTGAAGTATTGAGAAAGAAAATACCCGCATCTACAAGAAGATCGAATACAAGTAACCGGTTCGATCTGACTTCGAGAGAAGCAAGGGGTTCAAACTGAATATGGAGAAACTAACCGCAACATTTAGGCAATCTCGACAAATCCAGATTCATCAATAAACAGAGCAATACTTTCGTAGGAATCGATCGTTTCATTGTAATTTTTTGATAGTTTTCGCTTCTCACAGGAATGATTCGGTCCTAAAGATTTTGTTCTTTATATTATTGGTTATTTTCATGTTATTTCAGTTTATATTTTTAGTTCATAGTCTAGGATCATTATTTTTCTAGATAAAACTTTCACTATCAATTTGTAGTCCAAATAGCATGTAACTTCGTAGTCAGGGGTAGTTGATTTCAAATTTCATTAATCTCTCGTGGGAATGATACCTGACTTACATTCAGATTTTACTACTTTGTATGACCCGGTAGAATTTGGTGTTGTCATAGACTAGACCCATTTTTAAAATCCTGAACACCAAGAAAGGTTTATTTAATCAAGCAAGTTTATCCAAAGTGACATGGCTGCAAGAGAAGTGTAAGGCTCTTGTAACTATATGAATTTTAGGGGTTTTTAATCTATGGAAAAAGTCAAACAAGTTTTATGGCGCCGTTGCCGGGGATTGAAAGGATTGAATATATCAATATTCTAACAAAAGAGGGAAAAGCTAATTTGGACATTTTTCTAAAATTTTATAAAAGAAAAGACCAAAAACAACTTTACAAGCAATGGATGTACAAGCCACTGATCTTTAACAAGCCATGTTGAAAATAATTTTTTTAGTTCCACTAATCCTATTAATCTAAGTGTGTTTCACTCCCAGAAGATCCTTAATACACAGAAGCAGATTCTGACCGCTAAGCAAGAGACATTGAATTGGAAAGAACACTCAGAAGCTTAAGAAAGACTAAAAGAGTAGAGAACGCAACCATGGCAGATGAAAGGACAACAGCCAGAAGGCCTCCTATGACTGATATAATGGAGGATTTCTGGAGGCCCATCATTTAGGAAGATTATTCTGCAATCAGACAACCTACTGTGGATGCAAACAACTTTGAACCGGTTCGCCTTTGATAACAATGGTACAAGAAGACGCTTCACTAGGCCACCCCACTGAAGACCCCAACGAGCATCTGGGTAGATTTCTCAGGATGGCAAATACAGTGAAGCTGAATGGAGTGAGGCCAGAGGTGATAAAGTTGCATCTCTTCCCATTTTCCTTAAGAGATATAGCAGCCACATGGTATGAGTCATTACCATATGGTTCAGTTGATACCTGGGAAGAGCTGGTGGAAGCATACTTAGGCAGGTTCTTTCCCCCATCTCTCACCTCTGAGAGAAGAAGAGAGATCATAATGTTCCAACAGGGGGAAGATGAGAGATTATACATAGCCTGAGAGAGATTCAAGAGGCTGCTGAAGAGGTGCCCTATGCATGGGATTGATTTAAAAACTCGTATGGATATAGTGTATCATGCCTTAAATGATACATCTAAGGGCATCATTGATGCTTCATGTTGTGGAACATTCAAAAGAAAAAGTGTCAAGAGGCCAGGATCTAATAGAAGACCCGGCCAAGTGCAATATGAAGGCTCCATCCGAAGTTTTCATGGGGTAACACAGAGGAAAAGGGTCATGGAGTCAGTAAAATGATAGCCATGGAAGCAATTCTGTATGCCATCATGCAATGTGATGGACAAATGCAAGAAAGAAATGCACACCGTCGCGAGATAGAGCAAAGGAAAGAGAAGCAATGAGAAGAGTGTCAAGTACCAACATAAGAGGACTCTATGGGTCGAGGAGACTAAATACATGAATGAGCCAAGGAGTTATAATTTCTGCCAAACCCCAACTTGCCCACACACATTACAAATCTAACACTAAAGAAGAACCACAGAATTTCATATAGTGGAGGGGCAAAAGACAAGACGCAAGGCATGGGATGTAATCCTCAACAGTGGATATCGTAGCCACCAAGGTTCCAGCAAGAATAAGATCAAGGGGGTGAAGGCAGAATGACTATCAGTGGTCGAGGAGGACTCAACCATTTGAAGAACAAATGTTGCAGTTCATGGGGGACAACAAGAGGCTGCTACACTTCCATGAACATAAATTGTCTGACTTGGAAGCTTTCAAGTTTGATACTCAAGTGTTTCAGAAGAATACAAGTGCCTCACTGAAGAACTTGGAGACACAAGTAGGGCATCTGGCTCTTAGTATGCCAAATCAGAGCAAGGGTACATTCCCTAGTGACACTAAGACCCAAAGGACTCCATGGCGCTCGCAAGAAGTGGGAAAGAAGTGGGCACAACAACAAGAAAGAAAGGAAAGAAGAGGACTGATGCATCAGAAGAAACTGAAAGAAGAAGAGAAGAGCATGCCCGAAAAAGATTACTGCATAAAGAAGAAGATACAGACCGAACAAACAAGCAAGTAGTGAGCGTAAAATGTATGAGAAGATACCAAATTATACACCTACAAAGGCTATTCTGCAGGCTTCAGAAAGCAAAAAGGAAAGAGCAGTTTTCTAGATTCTTGGACATCTTCAAGAAGATAGAAATCAATATCCCCTTTGTAGAGGTAATCAACCAAATGCCTAACTATGCAAAATTTATGAAGGAGATACTGAGCAAGAAAAGGAAAATAGCTGAGGAAGGAATAGTGAACCCGATCACACTCTTGCCGCTGCGCTTATCTAGCAAAAGCTCCCAGCAAAGATGAAGGACCCGCGCAGTTTCACCATTCCCTGCTCCATAGGGAAATATGAATTCAAGAAGGCCTTGCGGTGATTCTCGTGCTAGTATAAATTGATGCCTCCGCTGGTGCAAAGATCGAGCTCAAAATCTTACCCCATCAAAGAATCACATTGAAATGGTCAGATGCATCAATGGCACAAACTGGGAAGGTGTTCTTTGAAGATGTGCTTGTCAAGGTGGGAAAATTCATCTTCCTAGTGGATTTTGTGATTATGAAGATGGAGTGGAAGACACCTAGTTCTTTTTGGCCGCTAGGAAGACCCTTCTTAGCAACCGATCTCGCTCGATAGATGCGCAAAGGTGAACTCGACTCTGCTGGTGGGAATGAAGGAAGGCACTTTAATCTTAATAGGAGTTTGGAACACCTCGATGTAGATGCAAAGTTGTATGGTCAGAGAAAACAATAGTCTGTTGAATTGAATTTTGATCAGATTTTCAACATTCTACCAATGAAATTGAGATGAATTTTCAGATCTTGAGAGTATTGATCAGGAATGTTGCCTTCCCAGCTTGTATAACAAAGAAACAAATTTCAGAATGAAAACTAAGATGATGTATGCTCAGGACGTAAAACTACCGGGAAAGGTGAAACTAGTGCGTATGGGTTAATATCAAGGAATTGCCCAAATATTTGAAATATGATTTAGAACCGTAAAAGAGGTTCAATCATCATATTAGTCAGACACTAAACTGCTAGAACGTGTTTCGAAATTCTAAGAGTACAAGGAAGCTATTGCTTGGTCAATTGAGATCTCATATCGCCTCTCCATTTGCATGCACAAAATATTGGTCGAATGATAATGCAAAAATTTCTATTGAGCATCAATGGAGGCTAAACCCTGTGATGAAAGAAGTCATTTAAAGAAGTTCAAAATTATTGAATGCGTGCTTTATATGCTATATCGATAGTTCTGGGTGAGCCCAAGACATGTGGTTCCCAAGAAAGGTGGATCCACCGTGATTAGAAATGAAAAAGAATGAACCGATTCCTACAAGAACTGTGGACAGATTTAGTGGTGTGTATTGACTACGTAAAAACTAAATACCGCAACCGTAAAGGATCATTTTCCCCGCCATTGATCGCATGTCGGATAGGTTTGCGTGACACCCCTCACTTTTGTTTTCTGATGGATACTTCTGATGAGCTTAAAAGTCATCTCTTTAGTCCATTTTTCTCGCTTGATTTTCGCTTAAAATTGAATATTTACCATACGTAATTATGAAGAAACTCACCAATTTGTCATTAGCAGAAGGAAGCAAGAAAGATGAAAAATGCAGCAATAAGTGGATAAAATGCAAATAATAGTAGAGCAGAATAAAAGCAATTATTGAACTATTGATGCAAAGCCTGAGGGTCTACATACTCAGCTTCCGAGGTCGCTGGTTAATTTTGAAGATTAAAGGGAATTGGCGTGTGTCGCGACAGGGATCACAGCGTAGGCAACTGAGGAATGAGCAGAAATTAAAAGAGTGATGTCGCGACAGGAAGTCTGAAGTCGCGACATCATAAACAACCAGTGCAACTTCCACCAGCATCAAGTGATGTCGCGACAAGAAGAATGATGTCGCGACACCAAGTACAACCAATTGATACCGGCAGAGAATTATGGATGAAGTCAAGACATCACAAAGAGAACATCTGAAGGCTTCAAAACAGTGAGTTGATGTCGCGACGCCAAGAAGCACCCATTCACCACAACAGTTAATTTACTTGATGTCACGACAAGAAGACTGATGTCGTGACACCACAACAAACGGTAGAAGAGTACAAGAGAATTTAGCTGATGTCACGACATCAGGGAACACTCATTCAAGGATGCAGTACCAGGAGCTAAAGTCGCGACAAGAAGATTGATGTCTCGACACCAAGAACAATTGGTTGTTACAGACAGAGACTTAACGCTGAAGTCGTGACATCAAGAGGAGATCAACTGAAGGCTTCGAAACTATGAGGTTGATGTCGCGACATCATCACAACCAGCAGTGTGAGACTCTGAGCCCATGTCGCAAACACTCCCTCTCATGTCGCGACATCGGGAACAAACCATTGAAGACCTGAAGGACTGAATGGATGTCGCGACAAGGCCATGTGATGTCACACTATGCCACATGTCGCGACATCACAAGCCGTGATCAACCCAAAACCTACAAGGGCATATGATCGCGTCGTGACAACATGAACGACCGCCTATAGGAAGTGCGCACTTGAGCTTCAATGTCACGATATGAGTTCAAGTCGACAAGAGAAGAGAATTTAATCGAGCAAGAATCCTGGGCCCGGCTACTCTAAAACTACGCCAGCTTCATTGGGATTAGGGCCCAATTGAGGAACCCTATAACACGCAGCCTATCCAACTCATTCAAGCAAATAAGGCCACACGAGGTCCGGATATCGTAAAAGCTCATTTTCTTATTTTTTCTTTTATTTTCTTTTATTTTTCTTTTATTTTTCATTTTCGCCATTTTAGAACACATTGTTTCGTATTTTCTTTTTCTTTCTTTTCTCGCTTTGTTTCGCTTGGATCCGAATGTTATCGTTAAGTCAAGCCGAATACCAATCAATTTCTTTTCAAGTTACTACCTGAACGTATGGAATTTCGCACACCAAATTGATTGTTCCGCCCATTCGCAGTCATTCTTATGATCGAGGAATGTCAGATCGTGTGATTCTAGAATTGAGGAATCCAAATTCTTCCATTAAGTGAACATGATAGTCTAATTTATCTTTCCCCAGAAAGATTGTTTACAAGAGCCTGTTAATTCGGAAGCACGAATTTATTTCCTGGTTGTGGGTTTATTGTTCAGATCCGAATATCGCTTCTTATAATCTGCTAAGATTTAAGGCCATTGCCTCCTTGACATTTCGAGGTCCTCAGTGACACAGGAAGACATTCCCGAGGCGTGTGCATTTCTTCAAGGTATACTAACCCGCTATTAGGGATCTTTTCAGCTTTGTAAGTTCACTTGTATAAATCCTCTTCCTTCCTGAAATCAAGAACGAGTTGAATGAGTTATCTATTTAAACAAGCAAAGAGTTCACACTCAATCTCGATAGTGAGACTAATCCCGTTAGTCAGGATCTAATCAAGGAAAGGTTGATCTATTCTAATTTCGGTGAGGAGCAATCGAAGTTGTATATCCTTGCTTGGACCGATAACTTGGGAGCTAAGGTTTCATGTAAATTCATAAAATGGGTATGAAGCATTGAAAAGAAAAAATATCCAGAGATAATAAGTCCCTTTTAAAAAGTAGTTATCTAATTCTCAGATTCGAGAGAATCGTGTCATAAATTAGATAATGAAATGTGGAGTGTGGAGAGATCCAAAGCAGACCACAATCGCCTTTGGACGTATTTTGAAATCGAATTAATCAAGAAATTTTATCAGGAGTAACTACAGGAATCGATAGTTCACTATCACTGCTTCTCATTGATGTGTCCTCCGAGGATAACTATTCAAGATTCAGCTTCTTTATAGAAATTTTTATTCTTTAATCTTTATTTTCCAAAGATGTTGGATAGTTCAACACTTCCTCTTGTTCGTTTAATTTCCAAAGACTCCATCGCCGGATCCTACTATCATTTTGTGGTCCAAATAGTATGGAAATCGAGTAGTCGTAGGTAGCTTGATTTAAAAGTCTTGAGATCTCTCGTGGGATCGAGACCGACTTAAATCCATTTTATTACTTGTCGACCGTGCACTTGCGTAATATCGACCAAAACCAACTTTGAAAAATACACTTCTAAGAGATTGGTGGTTTATATAGTATAATGTCAACAAGTTTTATATAGCCACGGATTACATTAAGTCCTTTGGTAATAATCACATAATCTTGCATGCATAACTACGATAAATAAAAGTAAACACGTTTTGGTCTTAAATAAGTTTTATGGCGCCGTTGCCAGGGATTAGACAATAGTCCTTTGGTAATAGTGTCATAAATTTGTATACATCTTTTGGTCTAACAAGTTTTATGGCGCCGTTGTCGGGGATCGAAAGAATTTAGTAAATCAATATTCAGATGAAAGAAGGAAATGCTAATTTGGACATTTTTAAAAGAAAAGAAATAAAATAGTATTTCAAGCGCTGACTTTGGCCACCGTCATTTAACAAACCACACCGAAAATGTTTAGTCGAGTAGTTAATCCTATCTCGAGCGTACTTTTATTTCGTAGAAGACACTTCATACAACATGACGTATAAAGGATTAGGACGGTGTAGCCAACCAGAATGTGCAAAGAAAAGACCTCAAGGAAATGATACTATGGAGAATTTATGGAATACATTCATCCACAATAAATATTTAGCATCGGGAACAACAAGAATCAATGCTAATGATTTTGAGCCGAATCTCAAAGATCGACAACTATGGTCCAACAGAACCAATTCGCTGGTCATTCCACTGAAAATCCCAATGAACACTTGGGGCGATTTCTGAGATTAGCAAATTCAATTAAATTGAAAGGTGTGGAGCCAGAAGTTATTCAGCTGCAGTTGTTCCCATTCTCCTTGAGAGATATGGCTATAACTTGGTTTAACTCCCTACCACTCGAATCTGTTAACACCTGGGAGGAGCTGATGAGTGCTTATTTCAACAAATTCTATGTTCCATCTCTTCCTTCTGAACAAAGAAGAGAAATCACCAATTCCAAACATAGAAGAAATGAGAATATTTATACTGCTCGGAAGAATCTTGCTGAGAACAACATTGGTCTATCTGAATCTACAAGGAAAAGTGTCAGAACTGAAGGGAATAGAATGAATGAGCTGAACAGACCGGCCGCACAATGGGAGCTAAGCCGATGAATTGATTTATTTAATGAATACAGGGAAGCTCCACTGAAGGCTGACAATGAAGAAGCATGGTGAAAAGAGTGAAGTGTGCACAGAAGAAAGAACCTCTGAAATTATATTTGAGGACAGCTGAGAGTATATAGCTGGAAACAAAAAGGGAGTTTCACTTTTTCCTTGTCTTAAATTTCACCGCATTCGAGCTGAAATAATTGATTAGATATTATACATATAGTAGCAAGATCAGTAAGTCTGGGGGGAATTTATTTTTATCATGTGTCGAATGCTTAACTAGTGAATGGGAGGAATGGTTCAATTACTGCATGATCAAAATAAATTGTGTATAATTGTTTTGAGTGACATTGGAATGACCTAAACATGTTTGCTAATCGGTTTGTCCGATTGGTTCGACATGACATCAATTTAAGGGGGATAACTTCAGAATGCTTAAGTGCGTAATAATCAAAGGAAAAGATAGCCAAATGTATTAAATTTCTAGTCAAGACTAAATAAAGAACATTCTCCGACATAACTCCACTTTCTCGTCCCAAAATAAAATCTAAGTCATAACAATCTTAAAGAATTCAAGGTCTAGACTTATGCCCAAGCACAAATAATATATTTTACTTCAAGTGGGCAAGGTCGAAACATTGAACCTAGTGTCTAGTTTCATTCATGTCCATCTTAATCGCACCAATTCCTAATCCTCTCCGATTCTTTAAAATCAATAGATATTAAAGGCGTAAAATGTAATTTCATTCTCTCGATCTAAAGAATATTTTCGCCTAAGAGGGATATTTAGAGGAGAATAAGGACTAGAGAGAAAAACGATCAATCTTCTCATTGAAAAAAAAAAAAAAAATCTTAGTGGAAAACGTAGATAGGACATGAATCGAAGAGCCTCATTTAATACTTCACTGGGAAATTGAAGTAAGTAATAAAACATCCCATTCTTCCCAAGGGACGCAATTCACTATAAAAGTAGGGAAGAACAAAGGAAAGGACTCAAGCAATAAGAATGGAAGGAAGGAAGGCTGAGAGCAAAAGAAGCATCCGAGGGATGGAAACACTGTTTTATGGAATGAGTGGAGTCGGAAAACAAACCAGCCTCGTCGCTTGTCGATAAAACGTGGCTTCATCCGAGAGCGTTGATGGTGGGGGAATATGGATTAATTAGAATCCATCAACCAAGAAGCTCCCAAGAAAAAAAAGTGAGGCTAACCCCCACCCTGTTGAACGACCTTATTAACAAATTAATCGCTTCACTAGGAGCTCAAGGTCCGTGAGCCAAATTTGAAGCCGGGAGCCGCAACACTCAAGAAGATAATAATCAGGATAGGAAATAGAAAGTTTTTCTCAAGTCGAGATACCAGAACATTGTAAATCAATAGTTGCTGTAATATCGAAATCGTTTTGATATTTGAATAAAGTTTCTGTTGATTTCCAATTTTGTTGATCATGATGTATGTGATTTAGTTTTTATAATAGTTTATTTTCAGTTAACATCAAAATAACATTTTTGTTCTGTTCAATTTATCTGAAAAGAATGGAGAACATGAATAACGAAACGGGAACTAAGAGTATGTACTGTTTTGTTCAAGTTCAGTTTGGGTTGAAAAATCGAGAAATTGGTCAATTTATATAACAGCATCGTAAACTAATGTAATTAGACATTGAATAAACACAAGTCTTGAAAGAAATAATACACCTCGGTCAATAACACCTTTGAAACTTTGTCTGGAATTAGGAAAATTTTCTGGGAATTCAGGAATTATAATCCATAGTCCTAGAACTTGTTTGAATATTGATTAAGGCGAAATCCTAGTTGAAAACAACCGACAAGAAATGATATGTGCCATTCTTGAATGCTTGAGCTTTTCCGCCACCATTATGTATATGCTTTTGCATTACACCTTAGTCCCGACCTGAGCCAAGATATTCCACAGCCAATAATCCAAAGGTAAAGCTTCAAGCCATCCTTTATCACTAATCTTCCAAAGAAGAACCTATGATAACTCAAGAACTCAAAAAGGAGAGGAAAGAGATAAAGTTTGGGAGTTTAATTTAGGAAAGCTAAAGAGATAAAGAGGAGGTGAAAGAAGAAAGATCTTAAGACAAGGAAATACAAAAGGAAAGAAAGCAAAGAATAGTTTTTGTCTCAGGGCCTAACTCTCTCGAACAATTAAGTTCTTAGGGTGTTTCAACACCTAGCACCCTAATATCATCCGGGTATGGGAGCTACTAACCCAAAGTTCGCTAAGAGTGTTAGAAAGCCTAAAAAGACAAAAACAAAGCACAATTCCTGAAGGGTGATTAGAGAGAAAATTTCCCAAGTTAGAATTACGTAAGAGAATCGGGAGCATACGCCTTTGAAAAGAAGAAATTAAGGTAGTATCCTAAACATGGCTTTGGGAAGTTTGGGGAATTACAAGGAGGAAATAGCAGTTGAGGAGAAAAGAAAAAGAGTTTTGGGTTATCTCAGCCTAAACATTCCATTCATCCTACCCTTTTACCTAAGCTTAACATTACAAGCCCAAAAGACCTGATTGATTTTGAAGGTTGGAATCATCTACATTAGTGGCGATCAATATGAAAACCAAGATATGGGACTTTAATAACAACTTGAGAAACCTCCCAGAGATTGACTCAAATCTAATACAAAATTGAAAAGGATTGTCGACCCGCACAATACCACACAAGAAAGACTTGAATAATGAACCGTTTACCTACATTGGTTTATCGTGATTTTGTAATAGAAGTATACCATACTCTATTCCTGCATTTTAAACTGAATTTTGAAATAATAGTGATATTTTTAATTCCAGATTCGAAAATGTCCTTTTAAGTTTAAATTGAATAATATTTCTAAAACAAGTTAGAATGTCCTTTGCTTGAGGACAAACAAATCTTTCTTTTTTCCTTTGCTCGAGGACAAGCAAAATTTTAAGTTTGGGGGAGTTTGATGAGCTTAAAAGTCATTTCTTTAGTCCATTTTTCTCGTTTGATTTTCGCTAAAATTGAATATTTAATATACGTAATTATAATACAAACCCACCAATTTGTCAATAGCAGAAGGCAAAGATGAAAAATGCAAGAATAAGTGGATAAAATGCACTGGCCGTGAGCAGAAATAAAAGCAATTAATAACTATTGATGCAGCTCTTGAGGTCTACATACCCGGGCCTAGGTCGCGGAGACCGAAGATTAAAGGGAATTTGATGGTCGCGACAGGATCACAAACAGGCAACTCGAGGAATGAGCAGAAATTAAAAGAGTGATGTCGCGACAGGAAGTCTGAAGTCGCGACATCATAAACAACCAGTGCAACTTCCACCAGCATCAAGTGATGTCGCGACAAGAAGAATGATGTCGCGACACCAAGTACAACCAATTGATACCGGCAGAGAATTATGGATGAAGTCACAGACATCACAAAGAGAACATCTCGCTGCCAAAACAAGGAGTTGATGTCGCGACGCCAAGAAGCACCCATTCACAACAACATGACTTACTGGGATGTCGCGACAAGAAGATCGATGTCGCACACCACAACAAACAAGAGAAGAGTACACAGAATAATTATGTCACGGCTGATCGGGAACACTCATTCAAGGATGCAGTACCAAGAGCTAAAGTCGCGACAAGAAGATTGATGTCTCGACACCAAGAACAATTGGTTGTTACGCATTAAGAGACTTAACGTCAAGTTTGACATCAAGAGGAGATCAACTCGAAGGCTTCGAACTATGAGGTTGATGTCGCTACATCATGACAACCGCTGGAAGGTGCAGGAGACTTTCGAGCCCATGTCGCGAGTTAACATCCCGATGTCACGACATCGGGAACAACAAACCATTGAAGACTGCGAAAGGACCACGGATGTCGCGACAAGGCCATGATGTCACGAGTTGAAGGCCATGATGTCGCGATGATCACAAGCGATCAACCCTAAACCTACAAGGGCATAAGATTGGTGTCGTGGACAACATGAACGACCGCCCATAGGAAGCAGAACTTTGAAGTCACCGTCGCAACATGAGTTCAAGAGCCGCGACAAGAGAAGTGAGGACGAATCGAGCAAAGAACTTGGGCCCGGCTACTCTAAAATCCACAAGTAGCTTCATATCGGGATTAGGCCCAATTGAGGAACCCTATAAATACGTTAAATATCCAACTCATTCAAGCAGTTTCATGCCACATGTATTTAGAGGTCCGATAATGAAAAGCTCATTTTCTTTATTTTTCTTTATTTTCTTTTATTTTTCTTTTATTTTCATTTTCGCTATTTTAGAACGCATTACTCGTATTTTCTTTTCTTTTCTTTTCGCTTTTGTTTTGCTCTGATCTCAATGTTATCGCGTCAAGCCGGCTGCCAAATCACTGCTACTACCAACTATGGAATTTCGTATACTCAAATTCGATTGTTCCGCTTCATTTGCAAATATTCTAAGGATCAGAATGCTGTATTTCGTGATTCTAGAATTGAGAATCCACTTCCATTAAGTGAACATGATAGTTGAATTTATCTTTCCTGTAGATTGTTTACAAAGTAGCCTTTGTTACTTAGCTAATGAATTTATTTCCTCGGGGTTGTGGGGTTTATTGTCTGGGATCCGAATATCTTCTTATACCTCACAGATTTACACTATTGCTCCGATTTCAAGGAGGTCCTCTGAGTGACACAGTGGAAGACATATTCCCCAGAGTAATGTGCATTTTCAAGGGATACTAACCTGCTATTAGGGATCTTTGAGCTTTGTAAGTTCACTTAGATAAATCCTCTTCTCACTTGAAATCAAGAACGAGTTGAATGAGTTATCTATTTAAACAAGCAAAGAGTTCACCTCAATTCGGATAGTGAGACTAATCCCGTGTTAGCCGTGGATCTGACCTAAAAGGTTGATCTATTCTAATTTCGAGGAGGAGCACTGAAGTTGTATATCCTGCTTGACCGGGAGCAACTCGGGAGCTAAGGTTTACAAACAGCATAAAATGGGTATAGCATTAAGAAAAGAAAATATCCGCATTAAGGAAAGTCCTTTAAAAGTAGTTATCTAATTCCCTATATTCAGAGAATCAAATATAAATTAGATAATGTTTTCAGAGTGTGAGAGATCCAATGTACTACAACGCCTCGGGACAGATTTTGAACCGAATTAATCAAGAAATTTTATCGGCACTACAGAATCGATAGTTCACTATCATCAAGCTTTATTGATGTGTCCTCTGAGAGAATTATTCGCATTCATTCTTTTATAGAAATTCTTTATTCTTTAATCTTTATTTTCCAACATGTTGATAGTTCGCTTAATTTCCTCTTGCTGCTTAATTCCGAAGACCTAATGTCAGGATCCTACTATCATTTTCGGTCCAAATAGTATGGAAATTGAGTAGTCGGTGAAGGATTTAAAATTCTCGAGACTTCATGGACTTATATCTGACTTAAAATTCATTTTGTATTACTTGTCGACCTCGTGCACTTGCGTAATATCGACCAAAAACCAATTTTGGAAAATGATTTACCTAAGAGATTGGTGGTTTATATAGTATAATGTCAACAAAGTTTTATGATAATGTTGCCGATTAGACAATAGTCCTTGGTAATAATTATAATCTTGCATGCATAACTAATGCATAAATGTGCAATACGCTTTTGGTCTTAATAAGTTTATATGCTACAGTCGGATTAGACAATAGTCCTTTGGTGATAGTGTCATAAATTTGTACATGTGTTTTGGTCTCTTAACAAGTTTTATGATACTCTAGATATAACCAAATTGCCATTGCACCTGAGGATCAGGAGAAAACCACCTTTACATGCCCATTTGGTACTTTTGCTTTTAGAAGAATGCCATTTGGTTTGTGTAATGCTCCTGGTACATTCCAAAGGTGCAGCTGATGTCTATATTTTCTGACGGCGTAATAGTTATGAAGATCTTCATGGATGATTTCACAGCAGGGTGGATCCACTTTTGAACAGTGCCTGCATAACTTGGGGACAGTATTTCAAAGGTGCCAAGACAAGAACCTAGCTTTGAATTGGGAAAATGCCACTTATGGTAACAACGAATTGTCTTAGGTAGCATATGATTTATGCAAAGAAGGGCTAGAAGTGACCAAGCAAAGTTTCAATTATAAGAAATCTTATGCCACCCATAATACTATGGAATTAGAAGTTTCTTAGATACGCTGATTTACGTAAGATTTATCGTGAGATTTCAAAATTGCTAGACCACTAGTGCATTTCTCGAAAAAGATACCGAGTTCAATTTTCATGAATCCCGCTTAATTTTCAAGAGATCAAACTAAACTAGTCAAGCTCCCATCACAAGAAACCGTATTGAACAGAGAATTTGAAATCATGTGTGATGCCGCTGATTTTGCAATGGAGTCAGACAAGCGTAAAGTCAAAAGGTGTTCAAGGCCATATACTATGTCAACAAAACCTTCAATGAAGTTCAGGAAAATTACTCTACTACTAAAAAGGAGATGCTGGCAATAGTATTTTCTTGTGAAAAATTTAGGCCATACATTTTGGGGTCCCATGTTATTATACAATGACCGATCATGCAAGAATTAAACATTCAATGGCAAAGAAAGAAGCAAAGCCAAGACCGATCGTGGGTACTATTATTACAGAATTTGATCTATAAATAAAAGATTAAGAGGTTGCGATAATGTGATATCCGAATACTTGTCAAGAGTGGAAAACCCGTCAGATAAAGAAGAAGAATGGGAAATAGCAGAAAATTTTTCCGCATGAGCGCTATTCCAAATGCCACTCAATCACCTCGGGTATGCTGGGATATTGTGAACTTCTTAGCATGTGGAATTACACTAGAATTCGCTTACTAGCGTGAGAAAAAAGTTATGGACTAATACCGGTACTACATCCGGGATCACCCACCGCCGGTTAGAAGAGGAGCTGATCCGATCATCGAAGATAAAAATTTGCTGGGTGAGCAAAGCAAGATTTACAAGAATGTCATGCATCACTATATGGAGGACATTTTGCAGGAGACAAAACAGCCCACAAAATTCTCCAATCTGGATTTTATTGGCCTACTACTATTTTCAAGGACTTTTTTGAATGGGTGAAGCTGTGTGATCAATGCCAAAGAATGGAAAATATCAGCAAAAGGCATGAAATGCCCCTGCAAGGTATCCTGGTGGTGCAACTATTTAATGTATAGGGAATAGATTTTATGGGGCCTTTTCCAGCTTCATTTGGAAATATATACATGCTCCTAGCTGTAGATTATGTATCCAAATGGGTTGAGGCGAATGTACTTGTCCCAAAATGATGCTAACACAAGCCAAGGATTTTTACAAAGAAATGAGCTCTCACAGATTTTGGGGATTACCCTTAACTATAATCGTTGATGGAGGAAGCATTTGCAATAAGGTGTTTGACAAACCTGGCCGGTAGATATGGTATCAAACACATTATGAGCTTGGCTTATCATCCTCAAACAAATAGGCAAAACCCAAATTTCTCCAACAGGAGACAAAGAAAATTCTTGAAAACACGGTAAGCTTCAAATGTAAGAGACCGGGTTCGAACTTGATGATGCACTCGTCATACAGATCGTTTAAACCCACTGGAATGTCCCCATACGTTTGTCTTTTAGAAAACCTTGCCACCTTCCTCTTGAGCTAGAATATAAAGCTATGTAACATCAAGAAGCAATTTTTGATTTCAAAGTCATGAAGAAGAGAGGATACTCCAAACAAAATGAATTGGAAGAGTTTAAAATCAAGGTTTGTGATAGGCGCCGTAATCTACAAGGATAAAACAAAAAAAAATGGTACGATCAAAGCGATTTTGATGAGAGAATTTAAAGTGTGAGATCAAGTCCCGCTGCTTTAACTCAGACTAAAACTCTTTCCGTGAGTTTTAAATCAAAATGAGTGACTCTATACAAGAGTGTCAAGTACAACATTCGGGGTAGTGACGCTGTAACCAAACAACTATGAGGAATTCAAAGTCAATGGTCGAGATTAAAGTAATCGCTTTGAAGAATGTGCAAATGGAAGAATGACTCTAGTTCTGAATGAGAAAATTTGAAGAACAATATAAGAGCAAAACAAGTCCAAATTAAAAGACTAAAATTGAGCAGCCAGAAGGTAATCCACATCAGCTTGTTTTAAGTTTTCCCTTATTCTTTTGTGTGTGCTTAATAGCTTTGTGTAATTTATTCATTACTGCTTGAAGATTAAGTAAATTTTTTTTTAGTTTTGCAGGACAATAAGAATGTGCAAAGGAGGGAATATTTGACCAAACTCTAATCAAAGAGATAAAAAGAGATAATTCTCTCTTGAATTTATTTAAATTTTGGCTCCCGATATAGCATGATTGGAAAGTTTCGTGGGAAATTTTTTTATTTTATTTTTGTGCTTCAATTTTAATTTATACAGTGAATGGATTCGCTGAATATTTGAATGATGACTATGAATTGAATTGTATTTGTTTCGATTGGATTTGTGAATTGAAATTGCCGTGAATTTAATTGTTCATGAGAATCTAGAAATCTTTCTTGATCGTGACAGACTCGTTTCCAAGTCGCAACCAGATAGAAATGAATATAATTATGATGAGAAAATTTTCAGGTCGCAACATAGATTTTTGAACTTATACAGATTCGGTCAGAATATCAATTCATAGGTCGCACTCAAGAAGATGGACATCAAGCACAAGTTGCAGGAACGGTGTCGCAACAAAGGAGATCGAGGTTGTAGACCACATCGTGTGTCGTGACAAAACCTTTAGGTTGTGACCATAATTGTCCAAATCTTAATAAAATTAGGTTTTAAACCTTTCATTCAAGGCGCAACATTAAAGAATAACATTTAGTGAAAATCAAGACTCAAAATTTAATGTCGTGACCCCCTAAGTAGCAATCATGATATTGAGCCAAACTTTCATTCTAACTCTTCCACCTTTGCATCCATCGTTTTAAGTCTTAAAACCCTAAAACCAGAGAGCGAACCAGTACCCTCACAAATCTTCACTCATGGCAGCAAATCAAGACGACATCGCAAATCTTAATAAACCGATTAACGAAATTATGCGTGAAAGTGTCGAGGCGGTGGAAGAGGTTCAATTGGAACCTCAACCTGGGGAAGGAATCAATGTCGAACAAGGAACCCAGCCAGAGGAAGAAGAGCAGGCGGTTACACAAGGGGCTGCAAAGAAACAAAGGATAAATGAGCACGTAGAGAAAGTAGCAACAGAAGACGACAAACACTTCATTTCAAAAGAAGCTCAAAATTGTGGAACAAGATACTGTTTGACAAGGAATTCGTGGGTGAAAGGGGTTTTGGGAAACTGATTTCTGCCAGAGAGGTAATAGAGAAAAAGAGGTCGATTCTTCTCGTGAACACAAGGCGCTAGGATTTTCTGCTCTTGCTAGGGAGTTTTATGCAAATATGGTGGGTATGAAGTATGATTCAATTTCATGGAGGGGTGTTTATAGTACCTTTCGAGCATGTGAGAGGGATCAATGAAATGTTTAAATTGAGGGATCTCAAGAACGGGTCGAAGTATAAGAAGATGGTAGAAAATCCCAACTATGAAAAGATATTGAACCTCGTTGGATCGCAGGAGAAAGAAAGAGGCACTCGAAGAAGAACCCCATCACGCAATCAAAATGGGAGCCCCCACCCACAAGCAAAGGTCCGGTCTCTACTCATCCGGCTTCTCCGTAGTGATTCCTACTAAACATTCGCTTCTGGCCAGAATCAGAGCTACAATTTTATATGCCTTTTTGAAAGGATATAAAATGAACATAGGAATCCTGATTGAAGAGTCAATCAGAGGCTACCACCACAATAACAAGAGAGGGTTGATCCCTCACCCTACCACCATCACTAGACTTTGTCTCTTGGCAGGGGTGAAGGGAATGTGGGAGGAAGAAGAGAATGCTCCTGGTCTCCCTCCGACCCAAACTGGAGTGACAAGTGGACCCAAAGGAAAAAAGCAGAAAGAAATAATGTGAGGGATGTCGGGCGTAAACAAGGCTACTGAGGAAAATGAGACAAGAGAGATGGAGGCACTACTAAGATATCCATCCAACCGTAAGGGGCAGGAAGCACATTTCAGATGAGCCCTGGAGCCATTCTTATCCCTGAGACAAGAGCACTTCTGCTCAAGTATATGGATCAAGGAGCATAGAAGATAACATAGAAATTATGGAAATTCTCCGATCAATGAAGAGGCAGATGGAAGAGAGAGAGCATAAATGGGAAAGACAACAAAGCAGATCGTAGAAGATTTTTGTAGTCGTAGCTAGAGCAAGGAGTGCATGTGAGCAAAATCGAAGCTCTTAAGAAGAGCGAAAGAGGAGCTAGAGAAAAGAATAAAAATGCTTGGAAATGAATGCAAAATGGAGGCATTTTACAACAATCAATCTTAAGTAGATGCAGATCTTCAACATACTCGAAGAATAAGGAAGTAGAAATGAGGGTAATATGCTCAGAAGATTGGAAGGCTTCAAATATCTCATAGGAGAATAGTTTCAAAGAATCTCCGAGAAATTAATGCATGATAGACTGCCAGCTGGAGGGACAATCGAAGAAAAATCAGTTGGAGCTTGGTTTGATCAACTGTAATTTTGTCCAACCGTTATGTATTTCAGTTAGGAAAGGACAACGAATCAGGTGGGAAAGAAGCAAGACACACTTATCAAGTAAAGGAGCCAACAGCTGAGATATATGCAAAAGGCAAAGAAATCCCCCCTGCATTCGAGAGACAAAAATCTGAGATGAAATTTCCTAAGCTCTGATCCCCACCGCCATTCTTTGATGTAGACCCTAACATTATACTCCAAAAGCCTACAAAAGAAGAAAAGGAACTCTAAATTTTCCTAGCATGTTCTCAATCCGTATGGCTCCAAATTTTAATAGAAATCCATTGTGTTCATCCAAATTGTCCCGTGTTTTATTGTGCCATTTGATAGTTAACTTCTTTGCTTGTTGGATTGTGTTTTCATTGTTGAATGAAAATTTGATTGTGAATAATTATGAGTTGTTTAATGGATGAACATAACTGGAGAAATTGTGTGTTTGTGTCATTTCCTGTTAAAGTGCCAAATATGAGAACCTTGTCTGAACAATGACCAAATGACCAATTCTGGTTTATCATAAGAACAACATAAAATATATATATATATGCATATCAAGAAATGAATTTAGGAGTTACAAAAGATTATTTAAAATCCAGTTTAGATTGTAAAATTGGAAAAAGGGATACGTCGAGAACAAATAAATGATTGAAAGTGTATATAAACAAGAATCAATACAAGTCTTGAAGAAACAATACACTTGGTCAACAAAACTCATGAAACTTTGAGAAGAAATTAGAACATCTTCTGGGAAATTCATGACAAGAGTTCATAGTCCTAAAACTTGTTAGATTATTGATTGAGGCAAAAATCTAGTAAAACAACCAACATGAAGTGAGTTAGAGGCCATCCTCGCAATTTGAGCTTTTCCAAGCCTACTTCCTCAAGATGCTGGGCATACCCTCTAGTTCCATGCTGAGCCAAACAAGCCTTAGTTCTGAAATGACAAGAACCCAAAATCAATCCTCTTCTTGCACAATCCCAAAGAAGAGCTCCAAATTTATCCAGTTTCCAAAGACGTAAAGGTCTATCAGAAGAAGAAACAAGTTCGGGGGAAAAATATTTCCATATATTATAAGTAGGAGGGAGGCAAACAACTTGAAAGATTAGGGAAAAGAAGGTAAATTGAGTAGGTGGTTAAGTTTTGTTCCCAGGGCCTATCTCCTTTGAACAATTGCTCGTAGGGTGTTCTAACACCCACACCCTAATGCCAACCGGTATGGGAGTTGCTACCTAAAGTTCTCCAAGGGTGATAAAAAGCCTAAAGACAAAACAATGCACTATTCCCATTCTAGAAAAATGTAAGGAAAAAGAGTTCTGTAAGTGAACCGTCTCGATATGGCAAGTGGCAATCAAAATGCCATAAAAAGATTTCAAAAAGATGCACCAAACCAAGATTGTGAAAAATCTACAGTACACAGAAGGAAAATGATGAAAGCTGAAGGCAATCAGGTAGAAGAAAGAGTGGAAACTGGGTAATTTGCAACTTAAATTTTCCCATTATTTACCCAATTACCTAAGCCCAACATTACAAGCCTGAAAGACCTCTTTGATCTTGAAGGTTGAAATTACTTACATTAGTGGAGATCAATATGAAAAACAAGCCTATGGGACCTGACTAGTGCTCTGAGACTTAAGATTAACTAAATTCGATATGAAGATGAAAATGATTGAAGACCTGCACACACACACAGAACAAGACTTGTTGAATAAACTGTTTAAATACATGATTTCATCAAGGAATTTGTGATAGAAGTGGAAACCATTCCTTTTTCTTAAATCGAAACTGAAATTTAAAATGATGTTGCTATCTCCTATTTCAAGTTAGAAGGTGGAATAAGAAAGACTGTGGTGTGAATCAGAAAAATGTCCTTAAAATTTAAGCTTAATTGTTTGAGGACAAACAATTCTTTCTTTTCTTTGCTTGGGGACAAGCAAAATTTTAAGTTTGGGGGAATTTGATGAGTCTAAAAACTCATTTGATTTTTAATCCATTTTTCTGAGTATATTACAAGATAATTGTTGATTCATATGTAGAAACGGTAATTTACTCAAATTTAATTTTGCAAAAAAATACAGCAGAAGCGAAAATCCCAACAAAAATTGGAAGAATTCAGCCTGAGAGCAGAAAGGAGGTTGCAACTTGAAAATGGAAGTTGCGACAAGGAGCTCGTTTGTTCAATTATTTCTGTGTCAACATTACTAAGACCAAGCACGAGGTTATACCAAGAAAGTGTGGTTGATAATGGTAAAGAAATTATTCAAGGCAGAACTGAGGCCGCGACGCCATCCGATGCCGCGACTTTGATCTCGTTTGATGAACACACAAAGGAAGTTGTTGTAGAGAAATGAGGCGCAACTAGTGCTTCAATGAAAAATCTTATTCTATGTCGCGACGTGTATTTCAGTCACGAGATGAACCGAACTGGGAGTCACAACAAGGAGATCCGAGGTCAGAACTGGCAAGAGAGTCGAGAATCAGGAAATGAGGTCACAAATCCCAATATCGAGGTCGTGATGTGAAACCCGTTTCGAGCCAAGCGAAGTCCCAGTTAGGGAAATTGAAGTTGCAACCACTTTGTTATTCAAAGACAAAAAAGGAGGTCACGACTAATCACTGAGGTCGCGACCTAAAGAAACACTGAACATTACAAAGCCATGTCGCAACCTAATATTGAGGTCGTAACATGAAACCTCACCAACGAAGTCCTTGCCAAGCAAATGTGGAAGCTACGACTACTTAATCGCCAAGAACCTTTCAAAGGAGGTCACATCAATCACCGAGGTCACGCGACCGAATACACACTGAGCATCAACATCCAGGTTGCAATTATGTTTAAAGCAATCGAGACAACCTTCAACCAGAAAGGAGTAACGTGAGGTCGCGACTTCATATTGAGGTCAACAATCGGGTTTAAAGGCAAGGCTATCAAAAAGCAACGTTAACCAATTATTGAGGTCGCAACCTAAATTCTGAACATATCAAGGCAGAAGACCAAAAAGGAGGTCGCAACCTAAAATTGAGGTCGCGACATGCAATGCAGCAAGGAAAGGAAGTCTTGACTCAGAACTAAAGTGGTAACAACTAAAAGGAGGTTGCAACCAAAAATTGAAGTCGTGACTCAGAATTCCAGCATAAGGGAACGACAACAAGGTGTGAGACTAAGGTCGCGACATCAATTCTTGAGAACAACTGAGCCAAAGAGGTCACGACCACAATTGAGGTCGCGACCACAATTGAGGTCGCGACCACTAATCAACGAAGCTACAAGAAACTGCTCAACCAAAGAAACCCTCGGGTCGTAACCGGGAACTCGGGAGCGTATAAAGGAACTGTGTCATAACATCAACCCGAGGTCGCAACCCGAGACGCACCGGGCTTTTTCTTCGGGAATTCTAATTGATCAGGCATTCGGCCCATTTTCTGTATATAAATGACGTTGTTAGAATAGCAAAGTAACTCCTAACTTTCACTCGACACCCGTGAAACTGAGAAGAAGGGTTCATTGTATAGTTTAGAGTAGATTTTCTTTTCTTTTTTCTTTTTCTTTATTTTCTTTTCTTTTCCTGGATCTAACTCCATTAACCGTGTAGAAACGATCGGGGCTAGATTTTTATTTATGTTATTTCTTCTTAAAATTACTGCCTGAAAATTCTGAAATCTAGACCAATTTCTGGAATTCATTTCTTCTCAGTTTAATTGCAATTACAGTGGATGTACTTGATCGATGCTCCATTGTTAATTATGATGCACTAGGAACGAGTTTAGCCGGATTCGATTTCTACCGTTAGTTACGCCTTTTCGCAAAATAAATATGGAGAGAATTATTCGGGCTGTGATTTATTTACTGGGTGTCAAGCACCTATAAGCTCCCACCCGCAGTACCGAATACCCGCTTTAAGGAGTGTATTCGTCTCCTCACTGCACGCCTCCGCGCCACACGTAGTTGAGATTCATGAGAGCCGAGCATTCACCAGGGTATGTTAGACTACCATTGATGGTCCACCAGCCCAAAGTTCATTTTGATAAATCATTCACTATAATCGTCGAGGGGAGTATTTAAACAATATAATAATCGAGAGTTCACCTCAATCTGTGGAAGCTTCCAAACCCCGTTAGTTTAGAGATCTAATCAAGGAAACGAAGAACCACGATTTGGAAGGATGAGCCACCAATTATGGTAGAACTTTTTGCAAAATCCTAAGAAGGAAAGCAAAAGATCTCACAGCTATCAAGAAATGAGTGTGAAGTATCGGTTAAAAATACCTTATCTTGCAAGAAGATCAGACATACAAGTAATCGGTTCGATCTTGATTCTCAGAGAAGTGCGGGTTCTAACCAAAGGAATATGGAGAAATCCAACTACAACATTTAAGCAATCTTGGACAAATCCAAATCCATCAATAAAACAGAGCAATGTACTTTCGTGTAGGAATTGACTATTTCATTGTAATTCTTTGATAGTTTTCGTTTCTCACAGGGAACAGATTCGGTCTAGTATTTTGTTCTTTATATTATTGGTTATTACATGTTATTTCTATATTTTTAGTTAATAGTTCTGATCTTTATTTTCTAGATAAAACTTTCACTATCAGTTTTAAATCCAAATAACATAGGAACTTCAAGAGGTCAGTAGTTGATTTCCAAATTCTCACACCGTGGGAATTATACCTGGACTTACATTCAGATTTTACTACTTGTATGACCTGTGCACTTGCAGTGTCATAGACTAGACCCATTTTTAAAATCCTGAACACCAAGAAAGGTTTATTTAATCAAGCAAGTTTATCCAAAGTGACATGGGCCGTAAGAGAAGTATGCTCTGTAAGATGTGAATTTTTGAGGGGTTTTAATTATATGGAAAAAGGCAAACAATAACCCGGGAACAATTCACGCTCCTCTGACGTGAATTGGTTTCACAACTCCCAACACAATCCTAAAAATCTTCCACGAAATACCTTCACAAACATTTTTTTCTTTTTATTTTCTTTCATATCACGCACTCAATTCTAATATATTCTAGTAGCGCCTAATGCATATGGAATGCATTATGTCAATCCCAATAACTCATGCTAATATATAAAACATGTATATATAACATAATTAATCCACATAAATCACGTTATTCAAATTCACATTAAATCACACACCAAAATTAGCCTCACATAGCTAATTAACAAACACAAAGAATTCATTTCTAATCACTTCAACATCATAAAAATTCACACCAAAATCACGCGGAATGCTGAAACCCTGGTCGGGCAATCGCTCACGCCATACAATTTTTGTGAGATTTTATCCACTCGTTCAAAGGTTTCGAGACCGAATTTCATCGCCAAATCAAGCCCTCGTATCATCCCTAACTATTTACACGCTCTTAGCCAAAGAATAACACAAGAGGAAAATATCCCTACCTCTCGAGTTGTCGGAACTCCATCAAACGGCGCTCACGCTGCAGCCCCCTCGTCAGGTAGATCGACTTTACTTTCGCTCCGCCGAGAACCGACGATCCGACCGCAGGAAATTGTGGCAGGCTCACACTTTTTTCTCTCTAGAATTTCAAAACCTAACTTTCTGTACCTTTCCCGCCCCTGCACATTTTTTGCTTTCATTTGGAGAAGATGACTATTCCATTTTTTGTTTTATTCACTTAACATTTCAATAATTCCCATCTTGTCCTTTTACTTAACTATTTGACACTTGGCTTAATCTAAGCCATTAATCTCCATCCTCTCTCTAATCATGCAACACGCTGGCCACATGAAGATACGTGAAGAGCGACTTTTATCACATCACATGCCTTTCACGTAGCCATTTTATTGAAGACCACACCCAAGGCCGAAAAACGCGGGTAAATTTTTAATTGCTCCTAATTCAACAAAATCAACGTGGTAGCTAGATTTCATATAGATTAGCTCCAACCCAAGTAAACTGGGCCATCATCCGAGATCTATAAAAATTTCGGGTTTTGATCGAAATTACCGTTTTACCATTTTTCAAAAAATTCGAATTTTCCCAGGTTTTACATTTTTCCTATTTTTTACACAAATTTTCAAAAAATTTACCTATTTTTTTATACATAATTTTTCAGAATTTATTTTCTACTTATTTTATTATTTTTCATAAATTTACCTATTTTTAAATAACATTTTTGGAATTTTTTCTACTTTTTTTTTCATTATTTTCTTTTCCTTTTTAAATTTTTTCTCAAAAATTTTCCTATTTTTACATAATTCTTTGAATTTAATTTCTATTTTTATTTTTCCTTTTTTTTATGCTAATTTTTTTCAAAACTTATCTATTTTTTACATAATTTTTTTCAATTTTATTTTCTATTTTTTCTTTTTTTTCTATTTTTCGTTTTTATCAAGTAATTTTTCAAAGGACAATTTTTTCATTAAGACATAGATTTTTAGGTCAGTGATGCTTTTAAATTTTTTATTTTGATAAGCTTCTCCATGAAGCTTATTGAAATCAAATACTTCACATAGCTTATATGGAGGTCATAAATTATTTTATGTTTCCTTCAAATATCATAATTTTTATTAAAAGTATCATATGTTTGTAAAATGTTTTAAAATAAGTTCTCCTCTAACACAACCCCTAGTATGAAGTTGAATCATTTGATTTTAAGTGTATTAGTTCTTCCCTATTTTGTTCTCCATTTTGAAAAGACAAGTTTCACTTCTTCGCTTATTGATTCTCCATTTTGAAAATGCAAGTTTTATTTCTTCCTTCATTTGTTCTCTAATTTGAAAAGATAACTAGTTCACTGGGAATCAAGGTAGGAGAGTAGGTTGAGGCAATTAGCCTAAGGACAAGATTATCGAGGGTAAGGAGAAGTTAGTGGGCAAGAAGAGATGACACTCTAGGCCTCGAAGGGATAAGTCCTAGCTGCAAACTAAAAGCACATAGGAAAAGGAGGTGAAGACGATATGTCACACCCCCAACCCCCGCCTAGGAGGATGAAGGGGGCGCGAGACTATGCTGGAACTCTTTACTTGCTTTTTCAGACATTGGTGGACCCAAGTCTTATAACTGAATCAAAATATTATTTACAAAGATACAAAATAAAACTGCCACCGTAGTGGTGTTTATAGCCTAATACATACAAATTCGAGTCTCATTTACATATACATACAAAAACCGAACATTTACATATACATAACGTAGAGCGCAAACCTACCGTATGTACTTACTAGTTTGTCGCCCACCAAGATGCTAAGATCGCGAACGGTCCTCCTGTTCCTTCAGACTCACACGGATTAAAACCCGTGTTGCTTCTAATGCTTAGTGGGAAACATATGACCTTATACGTATACACGTACTCCATTACTCATTTACGTAAAGTATATAACAAAAGAATGTGATATACAATACAGCAAGATATCGAATTATTCATGAATTCATATAACAAACTTGTACACATACTTATACTTATAGTAAACTTATACTTATTCAGATCTCCCGTAAGAGTTACAGAGTTTATACTTATACGGAGGTACCCGTAGGTACCACATAACTTATACTTGTATAGAGGTACCCGTAGGTACTACAGAGCAGAACGTTGTACATTACTTTACTCTTATTCGTTATTCAGACTCTTATCATATAACTGTTTGACTACCTAGACTACACATTAAAATGAGTAGATGATAAAGACACAGCACTAAGGTACTATACAAAGACTAAGGTGCCAAGCACAGCAGAGTGTCAAGCACCGACAGAGGTCAGTCTAACTAATCGAGTACCGGGCACTAAATGTGCCGGCTATCACGAGAGTGTCGTCGCATTAATCGTAGAGCACCGGGCACTACACCCGCTCGCCTCGCAGAATGTGTAGATGTTGTGTCATTCAGTATCCGATCTTAAGCAGTCCTACAATTATATGTGTTCAAGAACTTAGTATCTTATCATAGGGGCATTAAGTTTGCCAACATCGAACTCGCTTCGCCGAGGCGACGAGGTACGATCTAATTTTTCCTTTACCTTACAAACATGCATGGACCCTCTCATACACTTATAGGGTCCTCATTAGTCTAATAAACAAGGCCTTGGAGCAACGGAAAAACAAAACAAAACAAAACACAAAAATTTTCATGCTATAAATGCGAGTTATGCCGCTTAACAGCAGACCTTCACCGCAAACGTAGTAGTACTCGAGGTCATTCAAGCTCCTCCTCACCATCGCCGTGACATGCCACCGCGTGACCTTACCGCCGGCCGTATCGGATCCCTACGCCGCGGTGTAGGACCCCCGAAATTGCCCAGATTTTGCTAATTTCCTCCATTTTTCTAGAAATCCAACCAAAAACCCCAAAATAATCCAAAAACATCACCAAAAACAACTCTCAAGTGGGTTCTAACCCAACCAAAACCAAATATATAGATTAATTAGGTTTTTTCCAAACCCAAACTCAAATACTTGTAAGTTAGGTTAACTTCCTAACACCCAAACATGTATCCATACATCCTAAACCAAGAATCCATACTCAAAGGGAGGATTTCATACTCATCTTATACCAACTAGGGTTATACCAACCCAACTTTCAACAAATCTAGGGTGAAGATGAATTCCTAACTAAACCCTAGAAATGAAACAAACTAATATTCATACAAATCCCATAGCCATCCATACAAAATCATACATCTCCATACAAATCCCTAGTTTCCATACCTTTCTTCTCTTCTTCCTCTTCTTCTTCTTCCTCTACTTTTTCTCTTCTCCTCTCTTCTTCTTCACGTTTTTTGCTTCCCCAAAAATGAGAGACCAACTTGGTCTTATCCCATTTGAGTCTAAATTTCCTTTTTATTGCACTTTGGTCCTCAAATTCCCTTCTATTTGAACCATAACTTCCCATTATTCCACTTTGGCATATAATCTTATTATCTTATGAGTTTTATATCCTGTTTTGAAAAATTACAAATTTACCCTTGCTTATTTCCAGGTTTATTAGATTTCACGTTTTGCATTTAAATTATAAAAAATTCAAATTATACCTACAAAATACCCTAAACATGTTGAAAACGACTAAGGTATATTTCAGGGTGTTACACAATCCAAGTTGAATGAGGTCACTAGGAGACACAGAGTCCCTCCTATACGAGAATACTTGGTTTGATGGAAGGGTCTACCAAACTAGAAAGCAAGTTGGGAACACAAGGATACGTTGGGTGAGTTTGCGCATTAGATTTGATGATTTGAGGCGTAAGCATCGACGGGTCTATCGATGGCATGTAGCGGGGAGAGAGGTCACACCCTCACTTTAAGAAAGAAGCCTTCAAAGCTACAAACGAGCCTTTAATGCCAAGGAAATAAAAGAATAACAAGAATCAGAGATCATGAGACCTCCCTGGCTACAAGGAAGTTCAAACTTTTGTCCAGAGCTGTCCACACTCCTCTCTGCTGCATGGACTTAGAAAGCTACTTCCTATAAATACATTTATACATGGGAAAACCCATCGAGACTATTCAGAATGTTTGAATTTGTAATAATCTAGCGCTCTCACACACTTCCAATGATTTATAACAGCTGAAATTCTATTTGGCTACTTAATCTAACCAACCAAGAAAGAGTTTGAAGTGAGTTGTAAAGCTTCCTAATACAATAAAAGCCTTTCTTCCATTCTTCTTCTTAAAAGTCTGCAAGCCCTAAGCATCCAAGTCAGTAAGGCAAATGTAAAGGCCGACTTCAAGAACATCCAAGCATGAGTCTGCTTAAACACATGACGGTGCCAGCTGTAAAGACTAAGTCCATGACACTTGGCTAAAAATGTCTAAGAGAGTCTTGGGTGAAAGATACTTAGATGCAAATAAAAAGCAAAGAGGTCCCTTGAAGATATCCCAAACAATCTTATTTGACTAGTTTCATAAAAAGCAAAAAGATTAGAGCCAAAAGAAAATTTTAAAGAAAATTTTAGTCAAAAGATAGAGTCAATTTTTCTATGATCGACCTGGTAATATAAAAACAAGAGGTTCGTTGCTTTGTGATAGAGGCATTTAGAACGTTGACACATGAGGGGGAGAGAAGTGCACGAGAAAATGATAAATCGCTAAAAGAAGGAAGATTGCCTCAATAGAATTTGATTGATGGAGGTTATTGGGAAGGTGCCTTCAATTCATATTCAAAAATACTTTAAAGTGGAAAACGATATAAAATATTTTCTACCAAATTTTTATATGATTGAAATTAGATTTTATGTCTAATATATTTTAGGTCATGGGTGAAAAATATTATGAGAGAGATCGGATAAAGATATGAGAAAGAGTAATTGGAATGCATAGTAGAACCGAGCTCCCAAGAGTGTAGATTCAAGGAAGAAGGAAGTACGTAGTGGAACAAAAGATTTAGCTCATTTCAAAAGATATTCAATTGTGTACCTATATTGTATACAATTAAAAATATAAATATTTAGTTAAAATATATCAAATAATCCGAAATTTAGAATCTAAAATTTCCCATATTTTCTTGAAAAATAAGTCAAAATTGACAAAATGCTTTCTTCACTTCATATATTTACATTGTCTTTAAAAAGAGTTTATTTTTACTATAAACAAAGCATCACTATCAAAATCGGGTCAAAATTGATGAATTGGCAAATTTCCAAAATTAATGAAATGTATTTTAATCAAATCACCCTTAAAACTATATCCTTTTAAATCTCTTCACAAATAATATAAAAAGAAAAAAAATTCTTTATGAACTTCAAAAGCTCAAGTTTGGTGGACTGATATAAAGAAAACATATGAGAATTCAAATACAACATATGATCAAGTATCTAGGGCTTTATACAATAGGTACTTGAAACATCACTCTCTTGCTTACATGGAATATTGTTCATCATGTCTTCAATAAAATGACCCACCGAAAAGTGTGACAAGCCTCCCTATCCATCACTTTTCTACTCATTTGTTTCATTTTTTCCATTTTCTTCCTCACTTCGTTGTCGATATTCATTAGGGTTCTTTTAATCCAATTTCAATTGCTTGAGCACTACAAATATACTCATTCATCCTTGTAATAATCCATTTTAATTTCTACAGCTAATCCCAAATCTTTCAATAATTGGAATGTATTGATTTGTTGCTATGCATATAATGGCCACGTGGCAATTGGAGCATCATACCTTCCATCCACAATGAGATACAAATCCTTTAATCGCGGAGTGGGCCAACACAGCTACTTATGGAGCCCACCCGATCACCTTTCCAATATTGACGTCCGGTCTAAAAACCCTTCAAGTAGAACTTCCTCCACATTTCTTTGACCTAATCCCTACCGAAGCTTCCCTCGCTCCCATAGCATAGAAATATCATTGACGATGGAGGTTGATCATTAAGCCAATTCATGATGGCATTAGCATCAACAGATTCAGCTTACATGTTGAGTATTGGTCCGACAGGGTACAGGTACAGCACGGGAAGTATAGTGCCAGAAAATGATTAAATAGCATGAGATTCCAGCTCAACAAATGTATTTACCATAATACCCTTGACTTGCCTATATGTCCTCGCGAGATGCAGAAACAATCCAGCTAAACCTCCCACCTTGTCAAACATCACACGAGGGTAGACTTTACCAGGAACAAGGTTAGCATAACTCGGAATCTCCAACTCAGCATCCAAGTTCTTGAACTGAATTAAATACAAGCCCTCATTATCATAGGAGGAACTAAATGTGCAACTTGAAGCTGAGAACAAGGTACAAAGTCGCGGTAGCTGTCGCGACTCCTAACTGTCTCGAGACGTATAGGTCATGCAGATTCAAAGCCGATACGCAAAATAATATATAAATTATTCAAATATATATAATTAGATGTAGTTCAAAAATTTAATAAACAAATTCTTTATATTTAACATTATTTAAATAAGCACTAGAATCGTAGATCCCAGACGGCTGACACTCTAAGAACCATCAAACGCTTCTTTTATCTCTAGTATAAAAGCGAGGGTTTTTTTTTTGAGGGGAAAGGGGGGAGCGTTTTTTTTTGGAGCAGGCAACTAGGGTTTTTTAGGTGAGGAACCAGAAAAGAAAGGAAAGGAAAAACTGGAAAGGGGAAGAAATTTGAGGTCTCCTTCTTTCTTCTCCTCTATATTCGGAGTTTTCTTTTTCTTTTTTTTAATTTATTTATTGTATTTCAATGTGAATATATATGTTCACTTTTCGCCATATCCTTCTCTCTTTCTCTCCGGGTGATTTTTTTCCCCAGTCTGGGTTTTTCTTTTTTTTCTTGATGGCGGGGCTTTTTCTTTTCCTTCGATGGGTATGGGTTTTCATCATCCGCTTTTAATGTTTTTTTTGTCTGGGTTTTTCTTTTTCTTTGATGGGTATGGGTTTTTCATCCTCTGCTTTTAATTTTTGTTCCAGTCTGGGTTTTTCTTTTTCTTTGATGGGTACGGGTTTTGCATCCTCTGCCTTTAATGTTCTTGTCCTTGCTTTTGAACCTCTGTTTCTCCATACATTATGGAATTCTTTTCTGGATAAATGGATATTCCTTTTTTTTTTTTTTTCTTCAACCTTCGTTTGTTGATATAAATACCTCAGCTAATGAATTCCTGCATAGCTATCATTTATTATTGTTATATTTTTTTTATCTGATTTTTTATCATCCCTGCATCTTGTTCAATCCTATGAGTATCAAATGTTTATCTACTCATTTTATTATTATTATTATTATTCAAGAATCCATGTGATTTGTCTTTTGTAGAGAAATTCATTTAAGTTTCAATTAATGATTGCTGATGCAAGAATGATTGAAATAAAAGATGCGAATGTTTATGAAAAATATTTGATGCATATCGTGTATATGAGTAAGGGCAAGATGCAGGGTAAGCATTCCTCTGATAGGTTTTGTATGTGAGTTACATTATGTTGGGCTTACTTTTTTTCTTTGATATTATTATTATTATTATTATTTTAATATTCCCTTGCTTTTATTTCATCTGTATATATTTTTATGCTTCGACCCTTCTATTTGTTATCCTTTTCCATGTTTGTTTATTTCCTCCATTTATTATTTAGCTTTCATTTCATGTTCTATTCTCTTTTTGCATCACATTTAGTACTTGTTGTTTTGTTGTTTTATATATATTATATCAATGTATTATGATCAGATTTAGTTATTGTAAATTAGTACCACTGTAATTCCTAGATGACTTTAGAATGCATATTCTAGATATCTTTTGGATGAACTAGTATACTCATTTTGCTGAATTTGGATTGTCACTTTCGTTTGATATGTGATTAGGGGAGATGGTGTATTGGGTTTTATGTTGGTTGAGTGCTTTTGTGATAATATAGTAGGGTTAAAGTGCTGAGTTTCTATTTTAAATGACATATTCTACCTTTATAATTATTTACTGTTGACTTTGCAACCTTCACTCTTTACCTCATCTTGTATTTTGGTGATAATAATTATTTTAGAATTTTCTCATACCTAGAAACCCAACTTATTGCACTCAAAGCTCTACTTCCTACTCCAACTCCATTTATCTCAGCCAACTCCAACCTTATTGTGACCAAACCCATCTACCAGAGTGCATTAACTTAGCCATCTCATATTTAAATCCATCCAGCTAAATTCAATTTATTAATTTAAACCCCATATTTAAAAGCTCCCAACATAATATCCCTAACCCTTGGGTTTAATTTACCAACCCTTACGTCATTCGACCAAGACTTACTTAATGCGGATTCTCGATGTTAAGTTCTCACCGGGTCAAATTCCACTCTTAATTTATTCGCACTTATCATTTAAAAAAAAATAATAATAAAATCTTCAAAACAATTTCTAAATTTTCATTTTTCCTAATTTTCAATTTCATTTTTTTATGTTTTTAATTTCAAAATAATATATTTTTAATTTCTCAAAATTCAAGAATCTAATTTCTAAAAGTTTCAATTTCTCATTTATTTTTATTTTATTTATTATTATTTATTTTATTTTATTTTATTTTTTTATTTTATTTTATTTATTATTATTTTTTATTTTATTTTATTTTTTTAGTTTTTTTATTTTTATTTTATTTTATTTTATTTTATTGTATTTTATTTTGTTTTATTCTCTCCTTCTTTTTCAAGTTTTCAATTTTAAAATTCACTCCCTCATTTTTCAATTCTCATTTTTTTTTAATTTTAAATTTAAGCAATTTCCTAAATTCAAATTCAAAGCAGTCACAATTTCAAAATTAACATCCAAATTTCTAATTTCAAATTTCTAAATCTCAAATCTCACATTTAAAACTCAAGATTCCAATTTCAAAATCTCACCCTAAAGCCAAGATATCTATTTTCAAAAGTCATTTTCCCTCGTTATTTTTTTATTATTTTTATTTTATTTTATTTTATTTTATTTTATTTATTTTCTCGTTTTATTTTATTTTATTTTCTCTTTCTTTTTCAAGTATTCAATTTTAAAATTCAATTCCTTCATTTTTCAATTTCATTTCTTTAGTTTTCAATTTCAAATTTACAATTTCAAAATTCAAAGTGTCACAAATTTCAAAATTTGAATATCCCAATTTCTAATTTCAAATTTTTAAATCTCAAATCTCAAATTTATAAAATCTCAAGCTTTCCACCCTTCAAAACCTCAATTCAAAATTTTAAGCTTCACCATTTCAAAATTTTACTCAATATTTCAAACTACCAATTCCAAAATTTCACTTCAACCGCCTTAAAATTCCAAATACGTGATTAATTCTATAGTTCCTATAAACGATCTCAGGTTAATTTGTGTGACATATAAATAAGCTCAGTGGGGTCCGACATTCTACGTATCATTTTAATAAATAATTTGACATACGATCTAAACCACTTCTAATCGATCAACTTGTATTTTGTTATCGTGACTAACATCAGCTCTAATCGGTAGAACGCTTCTCTAATACGCCGTCTGCGCACACATTCTTCTCATCTGACTTTGCTTAATTATTTATTTATATATGTCATGCACGCTTTTGTATTACTATTGTTTATCTTCGGTATTTATTAGTTGACTAGTCAAAAGCCATATTTTCTTAGCTCGCTTAAGTAGAGTCCCGACTTGCAGCTGAGGGGTGCCACGCTCCATCGCACCTTCCCGACAAGCAACCCTAATCCTATTCCAGACTCGGCTTTCCTGCACCCGGCCTTTTCATGCAGAAATAACATTTTGCAGTGCTTTTCTTCTTATTTTCGTTTTCCCTTTAAAATAAAACAAAAATAAGCGCGATCTGAACCGTTTACAAATGGTTTTTCATAAAATAAAAATAAACGAGCCCGCCTTTAAGCTTAAACGATAATGCTCAAAAAATGCGGGTCCACAAATGGCGACCTAATCGGGACAAGAGTGGTCAAGTCATCACAATTGCAAAATGCTACTGCTTGACATTGGATTGATAAATACTTATTTTTTGCATAAAGACATTGAGAGTTTTCGAAAAATGGCCGTATTTTTCATATGTCTGATTGTTGTATCATTAGTACTGGTTGGTTGACTTCGTTGGTTGATTCTTCTGTTCATCTTTTTATGTCACTTGTTTCTCATCATTTGTTATATACTCACCATGTTCGTTTTATATTCCTACTTATATTATGTGTAGATATGGATGATATACTTGCGCTTTGCATGACTGCTTGTTGCATGACCACCTTTCTCCTACATGATTGTTTGTCGCATGTCTATGTGGGACACACTTGTATCCCCTTATCCCTAAATCTTTAGTCTCACGATCTATCTTTCTCGTCAGGTGTTCGGGTCGAGACTTATTGCTCGCTGCTTAATCGAGCATGGACAGAGTAAGGTCTAGCGACGGGCTATATCCATGTTTGTGAGAATTTTTTGGAGGTGGTCGACATATTAGATGCTGAGAGAGCCCGATCAAGACTTGTATAAATTTAAAGGCGATTTTAGATACTTTTTTGTGACTAAATAAGGCTCTTCAAGGTTTAGGATGTCATTTAGGTTTTTTCTGGATGCACCCACATATACACCGTACACTTAAATTTTATTCTCGAAAGTGCCGAGTAGCTTAGAGCCTTTATCATAGGCCGCCCCGGGATGTCGAGGAAGTGCATGTGGAGGTGATGACCACTCGCATGGAAGCACCTCGTCTCTTCTAGATGTGTGTGGAGGTCAGGTACCATCGAGGGTACACCGCCTCCCGGCAGGACCCCTTTAAAAGACCCACCCACCTTTGTCTTTTTAGAGCCACCATTGACCTTTTAGGTTGAGTTTATATCCTACTAATTAGGACTCCCATCCTACACGTGGGTGCATCTGTGAGCCTTCAGGGCCGTTTTAGTCATGATATGGATTCACAGTTTCCTTATTATGGCCTCTTATTGGTGGTATACCGAGATTGATCAGATTTTGGGTTTCAACGAGACAGTTTTACGCGTAATGTTGGCTTATCTATTCCGGTTTTGGTTCAGCAGCCTCTATTTCATTGTGCTCAGCCCGAGTGGTGCCTTACTCAGTTTTCTTACGTTTTCAGGTCTTATTTTGTGATATAGCTCCAGATCGACTTCGGGATCAGTGGTTCGTGCAAAGACTAGTTCGCGAGGACTCATAATGAGATATGAGTCACAAATACATAATGATCACTTACCCTACGATTTCTTCGACCAGAGGCCATAGCTAGATCTTAAATGTGAGGATGGATACAGGTCCCATACATGATCGTGCGTTCAGGATGATGCCAAGGTGATTTTGCAGCACCACCGCTCCACCGCCCAATCACTGCTTCCGCTGACAGCCTACTATGTGCCATTAGTTCTTCACAAGCCAGCGTAGGTGACTATGCCATCACAGAGTACCTGGCTTCGGGCCGATCGATGATGATGAAATGCGACGGATAGGCTAGAGCAAACAAGCCACATATGAGAGTCTGGCGTGGAGTTACTAGTCGATGATTTGATAAGATGCTCGCGATCGATTACCACCCGATTTGTAGATGCCGAGATCGAGAGATATACCGGGCAGAGCGCTCTCGCGTCCATCAGATTGTAAATTTATTGTCATGAGGCTCACATACTCTGATGAGGCCCAGATGCTTATGTTATTCCCTATGTCTCGAAGGTCGCACAGAGTTGGTGGCGTTTCCTTAGACGCTTCTCGTCAGTCTGACTCGGGAAGATCCGACCAGAGTTTCGAGGCATTTCGCTGAAGACAAAGTGACGATGTCCCTGTGAGAGAGCCAGAGGCCATGCGACAGATTCGAGGAGACAATGACTTCCCTTTATCTCCCGCTGAGGAGAAGATTGTTCAGGGATGGTAGATCTCCTGCCTATATATTATCGCATGTTTATGAGGAGTTTACAGCCCAAGTATGCTAGACACTTGATGGGTTTTTCATGCATGCATATCAGGGCATTGATCGAGGCACCATATGGTATCGAGGAGTATATTTCAGAGGATTATGGTCTGATTCTTCCCCTTCTGACTCTAAGGAAGAGATCACTTGGAGGGCCAAGACCCGGAGATGTTGGTACTATTAGTACTATTGGGCCGAGACCATTCAGGCGATTTCAGACTGTCGCCCAGACTTCTAGAGGACATTATTCTCCGACTTATGCACAGTATACATCACCTACTTCCTCGAATTCGCCCGACGCATCTATGTCCGACACCGCACCCTTTATGCTACTCAGTTACGAGGCCACCACAACCGATACTCCTGTGCCTGTAGCCCACAAAAGTGTACCGCTGATATTCCTCGCAGGCAACAGAGACAGCTTTTCTCAAGCAGGCGCCGATGAGCCGTGCTCTTCTGATGATGATGGCGGATCGTTGATGCCGTTATCCGCCAGCCACTTCCTCAGTCATTCGCCACATTTCGTGATGGATTTGTATTTGCGCTTATCATCGCAGCCGGGCATGACACCGACCGATGTGCCGCCTCGAGACATGCTATTCCACAGATCCGATAGATCGTGGCTTGCCCGCCGCACTGGGGCCGCGGATCACGAAATTCCATCACGACTCTATTCTACTCATGCAGTTCCTCCACCACCTGGTGGTATACACTTTTTAGATTTTGCTGTTGATGATGATGTTATTCACATGTTATCATGGGATGACTTGGTACCAGAGCCTATAGTTTTGGATGGGAGTTACGAGGTAGATGGAATAACCTCGAGTCCGCATACACCTATGCCATTCAGGTTGATTCCTGATGTCGCACCTACGCAGTTGCTTCCTCCTCGCCCGATGACCCATTCTCGCCATACTACTGCATCTCATTTATATTGACTCCATGAGGATCGCATTGCATCTCCCATGATATCCAAGATAAGTTATTCGAGGAGGTGTAGTGGTGTTGTCATCAAATTTCCTCGCACTGCCAGGGGCCCTAGATGGTGACGCTCAGCATGGAGGAGGTTAGGCGAGAGGATGCGATGGGAGATACTTGCATGCTGGTGCAGTACCTTCGTGCTCGAATATCTATTGAGTTTATCGCCTCGTCTACTACACATAGGAGGCACTGACAGTGGCATCGAGTCGATACTAGGCCGATACTACGACCTCTCCTGATGGCCTTATTCATATGCTGACAGCTGACAGAGCCACATGCATAGTCTTTTCTGTTGACGACCTTCCACCCGAGGGATCAAACCATACTCTACTTTATATTTCCTCGCGTGGTCGCTTAGGGCGTCATGTTCCATCCGCCCTATCGACAATGGTTCGCCGAATCGGCCCTTTGGCCACTGCTATTGCTCTTGGATTTGGGCCTTCTGATTTTGCACCTTCCACACAGACGGTCAGAGCTTATGACAGTACACGACGAGAGGTATTGGGAACTTTGACGCTGGACTTGCTTATAGGCTCTATCACATTTTCCACCCTATTTCAGGTGTTGAGGATCCCTACATCCTTCCACCCTATCACACGGCCGGGGCCATCCCTTCTTCCCTTCATCAGAAGGTGAAGTTCATACATGAGGGTCGTGTTATGCCATCAAGATGTACCCATCGGAGAGGCGTAATTCTCACAGAGCCAATGTTAGAGATCAGCCATAGTGACGTTGATCTGTTGTTGACAGGGTTTTCATTCGATGCGGTGCAGATTGTGGAGGTTGAGGATTTTTGTAAAGATCTCGTAGCCATGTCTTTTAATAGTCATAGTAAATACCCACGCCCTCGATATTATGAGGCATGTCACCCTTCCCGCCCGATTGGGTGGACGACGCCAAAGACGGGCTTGTAGAGTTCACATCGTTGATGGATCATGATTCTCCTCTCGGGCTCGGGTTACGTTCCCATGGAGGCAGACTTCATACATGGCGCGATCAAGAAGGAGAGTGATCATGGCACGCCTGCCTCCCTTATGCCATTTGATTATCCCCTTCGCCTCGTACACTACGTGCTTCAGATTATTTTATGAGCATCATCACCACCATTGCCTTTGTGATCGGGATGTGATCGGGCTGGGCTTATGCCGACCAGTTAAGAGCTAGACGTCTGTCCGTAAGATCCACCGAGTGATGGAACCCGCGGCTTCTAAAGTCAGGATACCTGCCCCTTCTTCTCCCGAGCGCTTTAGTGCGCGTTGACTTTCAGGTTTCCCGCATGAGGTGGATGGCTGCGGAGTTCCTTCATCCACTATCGATAGATGATGGTGTCATCTTTCTGCCAATGAACACGTGAGATGATTTACGAGCACCATGTCACGCTTTTCCAGCCACCCGTGTTTTCAAATTATCTCGAAGCCGAGGTGCGTTCACTATCGAGCAGATCGAGGATGTTCCGCTTGTTCTCACCTGCAGGTTCTTGTCGATGTTCGCTTGCATTCGAGGATGTTGTTAGTCCTGATGTGGTAGAGTCCGGTACTGTGGACCCACCACTTTCTTTTGATGTGCTATCGGGATTTATCTCCCGTTTCGATGATGTACTCACTCTTTCATCTATGGATTTGAGCTTTTTTGAGTATTTTTCCGCTTCAGGATAATGATATCGCCTCCATGTTCACTAGCCCACCCACATCACATGTCTTTGATATCGATGATAAGTCTTGTCAGTGGTGATTGATGTGGAGTTACTGGGCCCGATCTCGACTACGACCTCACTGAGGAGAGGGTTTTACCTACTTTTGATGATCCTAAGACAATCGACTTGGGTACAATAAATGAGCCTAGAGAGTTGAGGATCGGTTCAGCCTTATCTGCAGTTGAGAGGGATAGTTTGTTTCAGTTGCTCAGGTCATACTTAGATGTTTTTGCATGGTCTTACGAGATTACGCCGCTCGAATTTATAGTTCAAGATCATCCGTCGCTAAGTACACATGCTGTGACCGCTTAAGCAGAAACGAGGCGATCGCGACCCTTCATTGAGTTTGCAAGTGAAAGAGGAGATCCAAAAGCAACTTAGTGTTGGCTTTATATCAAAGGGTCGAGCATCCCGAGTCGGCTAATGCTCTCAAGTAAAAAGGAAGGCAAGGTTAGAGTTTGTGTGACTTTAGAAATCTTAACAAGGCTAGCCCTAAGGATGATTTTCCTCTCCCACATATTGACATGTTGGTTGATAGTACTGCAGGCATGCATGTTGTCTTTGCGGATGGATTCTTCCCGGGTTATAATCGATTATGATGGCTCCTTGAGGACGTGTGGAGAAGATATCTTTTCATCACCGAGTGGGGCACCTATTGTTAAGGTAGTCATGCCGCTTGGCCGAAGACGGTGCTACCGATCGTGAGAGCAATTACTACACTGCTTTCATGACATGATGCAATGTGGATGTCAGAGGTCTATGTAGATGATATGGATTGCGGAAGTCCCGCGGATGTGGCGACACTCGGCAAACAGCGCTTTTTCCAGAGGATCAGATGCTTTAGATTGAGACTGAATCCTAAGAAGTGCACTTTCGGAGTGACTTCTGGGAAGCTCTTGGGCTACATGATTAGTGAGAGAGGTATTGAGGTAGATCCTGATAAGATCAGAGCTATCCTTGACATGTCTCCACCACAGCATCGAGACTCCGAGATCCGAGGCTCTCGGGTAGGCTGCAATATATTAGTGGGTGTTTATTGTTAGACTAACAGATACTTGTGAGCCTATCTTCCGAATTTATAAGGAAGAAACAAACCCTGCTCGATGATCAACACAAAGAAAGGCTTGAGCGGATTAGAGTATTTGCTTTCCTCCCCGGCGAGACTCCCATGCCCGGACGACCTCTCATATATTTGCTCGCTTCGATGTCGCTTAGGTGCATGCTAGCCCAAATTCGATGATTCCTAGCAGGAGCCGAGCCATTCATTATCCGGGTAAGAGGATGTTGGAGTATGAGACGAGGTACATTATGATTGAGTGCTTCCGCTTAGTTTAGTTCAGCCACTCTGAGATTGAGACATTACATTGCGCAGTACTCCGTATGCCTTTGTTTCGCTTAGATCCTTCGAGATATCCGTTTGACAGCGCTGACGAGCAGACTTATGAGATGGCTTCAGAGATGTAGTTCGATATTCAAGATGTCACCAAAAGTCTATAAAGGAGTGCGAAGGTGATCACTCGCCTCACTTCCTGCCATCGACAAGAGTGATTGATGATGATTTTCTCCCGGGATGAGGAGATCGTAGGGTGACTAGTTTATTCAAGGTCACGCATGTACTTTGATGGTGCATTTAACCATTCCGATATGGAATAGGTGTTCTATTGATTTCTCCGCATGGCTTATCATATCTCGAGATCGCCGTTTGGCCTTTGGCGGACGTTATCCGCCACAACAACATTGTTGAGCATGGTAGGCATGTATCCTCGGGTTGTAGGATCGCACTTCAGCCCTGATTAGAAGGACGGAGATATTCTGGTGATTCTAATCTAGTGATTAGACAAATCCAAGGTGATTGAAGACCAGAGATGTGTTTAGCCATATCATGTTTATTTGTATTACTAGTAGGAGATTTGACACTTGAGCTACACTCACCTACCTAGGAGCGCAAAATCGCCGCCGAGCGTTCGGGCTAGTTTGGCTTCCATGATTGACATTCGAAGGTGTAATACAAGGCGCCCGGCTAGTCAGGAGACTAGAAGGTTCCCGCTATTGTTGTTAATTAACGAAGCCTGGGGTATGATGATGGTCCGCCGTGGTATCATGATATTTATCGCTTCTGGGAGACAAGATATACCCCGAGCCGCGACGACTGGGCGACAAAAGATTGAGGCGCCACACCCGCTTGTGATACAATGGAGAGACACTATATAGCGCATAACCGATGGTGTATTATTGTTGTGCGATCGAGATTCAAATTGACGGCAATGAGAGGTCCACGCCTGAGTTTGTGGGTTCACATGGGAGGACATATGTCGTCTGCAAGATTATGAGGACTGCTATTTTTCGTCAATTGCGGGGGACATTGTTGTCACTTGAAACTGCAGATGTACAGAGTGTCGATGCATGGAGATCTCATACACGTGCCTCCACCATCGTAGTTGCATGCATTGACCTCACTCTCGCCATTTTCGCCTCCTGTGCATAGATATTATTTGGAAGATTTCGTCAAGTTCCTAAATGGGTCACAGTTCATTCTACCGCTATTGATTATTTCACGGCGGGTGGAGGCCACTTATGCAAAGCTTTTAAATGCGGCTAAAGTGGCCACCTTTATTAGATCACACATTATTTGCAGACATGGGGTTCCTCATGAGTCAGACATCTGATGAGGTGTGCATTTCAGTGGGTGAGGTCAGACACTTATTACGTAGACACAAGATCCAAAGACATAGACGTCTCACAGATAGGCCGCACAAATGGAGCAAGAGAGGCCGCGAACAAGAATATTAAGAGGATTCCCCCGCACAAGATCGAGACTTCTCGAGACTCCGGTCCGAGAAGCCTCTTCACATTATGGGCGTATCGTGACCTCCTTTCGCACTTCTACAGAGCCACACCTACTCTAGTTTGCGGCATGGAGGCGCTACCACAGATAGAGATGGATCTCGAGAGTAGCTCTAGAGCAAAGAGATTTCAGAGTATGAGGGGTTCACCACGGCCACCAAACTTTGAACTGCTAGATGAGAGGGAGATCGAGAGTTGTCGACCATATTCGCTTACTAAAGGAAGATGGCCCGCGCTTTCAAAAAGCGGGTCAAGCCTAGACCATCGCAAGAAGGCGATTTGGTTTCGAGTCCTCGAGGATTAGTCACCTAATTCTAGAGGGAAGTTTAGACCCAATCGAGCGGGGACCTTACATTATTAGAGTATCGACCCCAGAGGAGCCGCATGGTCGATGGACTTAGATGGAAACCACTCGTGAGCCAACCAATGTGGATCAACTCGAAAAGTTCTACATTCGAGACCTGGCTCAGGATGGCCATCATTTCGCTAGCCATATACCTTATCACTATACTCACATTTTTTTACCGTCATGTCTTACTGGAGCCCCTCGCACACGTATTTTGGCCTATTTTTTCTCTTATAACCCTCGCTTTACCTTTCATACCTGGATAGGGCCCTGTGTGTGAATGCCTTAGCTTTAAGGATCTCTCTGAAAGCGGGACACATTGACATATTCTTTACATCGCCTTACCACATCCATTTCATTGTATCCGCTCCATTTCATAGTTTCTATGTTTTCACCACTTTCTCTCATCTAACTCGCTCTATCTCATTCTTTCCTACTCTAGATTGGTGATCTATTCATCTTACCGCATAGGTTTGTCGTGTTGTCCCTTCTCGCCATTCCATCGATATTTATTCATGCACTTTACCAGAGGCTTTAAGGCCATTTCATCGAGTTGTTTTATTATACTTGCGGCTTGAGATATGTTCGTTTACCGCTATATCAATTGCTTCTCATTGTTTTATTCTGGCCTACGTGGCAAAAAAAAAAAAAGCAAGAAAAAAAATATATATAAATCCATGCGCATGTGTATATATTAGGTATCAATATCAGTATTCCTTGAGTATGTATATGGATTTATGAGTATCATTGTTTTGAGTGTATGTATTATTTATGAGAGTTCATGTGTGAGCTCTGAGATCCCAAAAGATCATGTGTTTACTGAGATTTTGTTGCTGGTATAAGATGACCGATCCTCTCCTGGGGGCTCCGAGTCGCTGTCATATTCATTTGCTCCATTTGTCGATGACATGTCTTCTCCTATGTAGTGATTTGGGTAGATTCATCATATCATCACGCTTTTTTTTTTCCCCTTATCATATTTATTTTCGACTTCATACCTCTCATTTTCACATTTATCACCCTCATATGTTTATTGATTTTGAGTCTGATGTTTCACTCCACATCCTTGTCCTCTTACCTATTTCACCACATGTTACACTCTTTGCATCACATCATTATCACCGGCGCTTCCATTGGATGTCTTAGTGTCCATGGCCTATGATTTCTTATGCATGTGGCATTCCCACACATGAGGGTGCTGCCTGACTGGGTATTGAGCCTAGTTTCCTTCATTTCTTTTACCTATCACCTAAGCCTACATTACGGTCCGTGTCAGAAGACCACCCCGAAAATATGGAATCAAACCTATCTTTGACAACATCTGGCCTGATAAGTATGTGACTTACAGACCGGACATCATGCCGTTCTCTAGAAGACACCTCACTAGCGCTGGATTTGTTTCGTCAGGTTCGGATGACCTCAAAGCTAGCACTATTTTCTGATGAATGATCTGATGTCGATTGGTTTCTTGGATTTATGGAGCATTTGATGTTATACTGGGGCATACCCCCCTAGTTATTGGGACCATCTGGAGTTTGTTGGTTTAGTGTAGACTGCCCTCATCGAGATAGTAGGTCATGCTTTGATATTCTGTGGTTTCACTGGGCGTTTTTGTCGATGCCATACCTAGGCATATCCCCTAGTTATCGGGACTATCCTGAGTTTGTTGTCTGTAGACTCCGCCTCGCCGAGATGGTGGGTCATGCTTGATACCGGGTTTCACCATGTTTTTGTCGATTCCATACCATATCCCCTAGTTATCGGGACCATCCGAGTTTGTCAAGTCTGCCAGTAGACCGTCTCGGCCGAGATGGTGGGTCATGCTTTGATATTACAGGGTTTCATCATGTTTTTGTCGGATGCCATACGGCATACCACCCTAGTTATCTAGATCGTCTCGGGCGGTTCAGGGATGGTGGCGACGCTTGTCAATGAGAGGATGAGCTCAGCCAGGATTTCAGCGCATGCCACCCGAGTGTACTTTCCTACTTGTTGAGGTTATATAGTCTTTGAGATTTGTAGATGGTTTTATCAGATGATCTCATTTGAGACGTTCTCGCTTCAGATATTTATTCAAAGGGATCTTTGTTGGGTCATGAAGTTCACATATGGCGCCCGTGAGCGCCATTTTCTTTAGCTCGCGGCTCGTGAGCCATTTTCTTTAGCTCAAGGCTCGAGTCATGAGCCACTCAAGGTCAGCCATTCTCCTTCGCCGATGCCTCAGCCATTTTCATTAGTTTAGCGTTCCCGCAGCCGCGGTTCTAGTTTGGCGTCAGCCATTTTCTTTAGTTGCTCATGCTCATAGCCATTTCCTTTAGTCCATGCTCAGAGCTTGTTTTCTTCAGCCATGCTTCGAGCCATTTCCTTAGGTTAGGCGTTCAGAGCCGTTGTTTACTCAAGCCATGCTTAGGAGCCGTTTCATTGCTTTGCTCATGCTCGCAGCCATTTTCTTCAGTTTGGCATTTAGAGCCGTAATTTTCTTCGCTTGGCATTCGCAGCCATTTTCTTTCTGGGCCATGTCAGAGCCGCTGCTTTCTTTCAAGCCATGTCAGAGTCATTGCCAAGTTAGCTTTGGCATTCGTGAGCCGTTTTCTCTGGCCATGCCTGTGAGTCATGAGAGTATTTTTTTTCGCTTACGTGCTCAGAAACATTCTCTTTCTCTGCCATGCTCGTAGCCATTTTCTTTACTTCGGTTGCTCGCAGCTCCATTTCCCCTTAGCTATTGCTCGCAGCCATTGTTTTCTTTAATGTATTGCCTGCACTCCATTTCCTTGGGCTAGCTCGCAGTCATGTTTTCTTCACATGCTCAGAGTCACATTTTCTTCGCTTAGCTGCTCGTAGCCATTTTCATTAGTTTGGCTGTTCGTAGCCATTTTCTTTAGTTTGAAAAGTAGACATTTTTTCTTTAGTTTGGTGTTCGGGAAATGCTTTCTTTTATTTCGATGTCATTGTCGCTTGCTTATGTTGATAGTCAAAGCCTTCTTTTCCACTCAAGCCGACATTCGTATGTCAGAGATTTATGTCTGACGTGTGTTGATCATTATTTTAGTGCACACAACCATTATAACACCCATGGGCAAGCCGACTTCCACTTGCTTTAGATTTCGATGCGGGTTTCACCTTTGAGAGGACCTTCTCCGAGGGAGCTCAAATCTATATCATGTCTTGTTGGCCTCCTAGTTGTTTGCTGGGCAGTTGCTTTTTTTTTTTCCTTTCTTTCTTTTCTTTTATTTTTCGATAGCCTCATCTCATTTCACTCACTTTTCACATATTCACTTCACTCCAGTGTTCATGTTCACTACACTTATGAACTCCATCAAAAGCGAGGGTTTTTTTTTTGAGGGGAAAGGGGGGAGCGTTTTTTGGAGCAAAGTAACTAGGTTTTTTTTTGAGGTGAGGAACCAGAAAAGAAAGGAAAGGAAAAACTGGAAAGGGGAAGAAATTTGAGGTCTCCTTCTTTCTTCCTCTATATTCAGAGCTTTCTTTTCTTTTTTTTTTAATTTATTTATTGTATTTCAATGTGAATATATATGTTCACTTTTCGCCATATCCTTCTCTCTTTCTCTCCGGGTGATTTTTTTCCCTAGTCTGGGTTTTTCTTTTTTCTTTGATGGGTATGGGTTTTTCTTTTCCTTCGATGGGTATGGGTTTTTCATCATCTGCTTTTAATGTTTTTTTTTGTCTGGGTTTTTCTTTTTCTTTGATGGGTATGGGTTTTTCATCCTCTGCTTTTAATTTTTGTTCCAGTCTGGTTTTTTTTCTTTTTATTTGATGGGTACGGGTTTTGCATCCTCTGCCTTTAATGTTCTTGTCCTTGCTTTTGAACTCTGTTTCTCCATACATTATGGGAATTCTTTTCTGGATAAAATGGATATTCCTTTTTCTTTTTTTTTTTTCTTTCAACCTTTCGTTTGTTGATATAAATACACCTCAGCTTAATAAATCTCTGCATATTATCATTTATTATTGTTATATTTTTTTATTCGATTTTTTATCATCCCTGCATCTTGTTCAATCCTAAGAGTATCAAAATGTTTATCTACTCATTTTATTATTATTATTATTCAAGAATCCATGTGTGATTTGTCTTTGTGTAGAGAAATTCATTTAAGTTTGAATTCAATGATGGTTTGATGTGGCAATGATTGAAATAAAAGATGTGAATGTTTGTGTGAAAAATATTTGATGCATATCGTGTATATGAGTAAGGGCAAGATGCAGGGAAGCATTCCTCTGATAGGTTTTGTATGTGAGTTACATTATGTTGGGTTTACTTTTTTTCTCTGATATTATTATTATTATTATTATTTTAATATTCCCTTGCTTTTATTTCATCTGTATATATTTTTATGCTTCGACCCTTCTATTTGTTATCCTTTTCCATGTTTGTTTATTTCCTACATTTATTATTTAGCTTTCATTTCATGTTCTATTCTCTTTGTATCACATTTAGTACTTGTTGTTTTGTTGTTTTATATATATTATATCACGTATTATGATCAGATTTATTATTGTAAATTAGTACCACTATAATTCCTAGATGATTTTAGAATGCATATTCTGGATACTTTGGATGAACTAGTATACTCATTTTGCTGACTTGATTGTCACTTTCGTTTGATATGATTAGGGAGATGGTGTATTGGGTTTTATGTTGGTTGAGTGCTTTGTGATAATATAGTAGGGTTAAAGTGCTGAGTTTCTATTTTAAATGACATATTCTACCTTTATAATTATTTACTGTTGACTTTGCAACCTTCACTCTTTACCTCATCTTGTATTTTGGTGATAATAATTATTTTAGAATTTTCTCATACCTAGGAAAAACCCAACTTACAGGGCTCAGTTCTCATTTCCTAAGCCCTCCAACCCATTTATCTTTAAAATAACCTGAACTATTGCACTAAACCCATCTACCTTAGCTGCCCATTAATTTAGGTCATCTCATATTTAAATCCATCCGCCATAGCCCAATTTATTAACTTAAACCCCATTTAAAAGCCCAACATAATATCTCTTAACCCTTTAAGTTAATTTTACCAACCCTTACGCCATCTCGACCAAAGACTCGCCACATTCGATAAGTTCTCACCGGTCAAATTCCACTCTTAATTTATTCAGAATTTATTATTTAAAAAAAATAATAATAAAATCTTCAAAAAATCAATTTCTAAATTTTCATTTTTTCCTAATTTTCAATTTCATTTTTACGCTTTTTAATTTCAAAAATAATATATTTTAATTCTCTCAAAAATTCAAGTAATCTAATTTCTAAGTTCTCACTTCACGTATTTTTTTATTTTATTTATTATTATTTATTTTATTTTTTATTTTATTTATTTATTATTATTTTTTTATTTTTTAGTTATTTTTATTTTTGTTTATTTTATTGTATTTTATTTTGTTTTATTCTCTCCTTCTTTTTCAAGTTTTCAATTTTAAAATTCAATTCCCTCATTTTTCAATTTCATTTTTTTTTAATTTTAAATTTACAATTTCCCAAATTCAAAATTCAAAGTGTCACAAATTTCAAAATTCGAACATCCAAATTTCTAATTTCAAATTTCTAAATCTCAAATCTCACATTTAAAACTCAAGATTCCAATTTCAAAATCTCAATTCTAAAGTCAAGATATCTATTTTCAAAAGTCATTTTCCTCGTGTATTTTTTTATTATTTTATTTTATTTTATTTTATTTTATTTATTTTATTTTCATTTTATTTTATTTTATTTTCTATCTTTCTTTTTCAAGTATTCAATTTTAAAATTCAATTCCTTCATTTTTCAATTTCATTTCTTTAGTTTTCAATTTCAAATTTACAATTTCCCAATTTCAAAATTCAGTGCAGTCACAATTTCAAAATCGAATATCCCAATTTAATTTCAAATTTTTTAAATCTCAAATCTCAAATTTATAAAATTCAAGCCTAATTTCAAAACCTCAATTCAAAATTCTTGCGTCAAATTCATTTCAAAATTTACTCAATATTTCAAACTACCAATCTAAAATTTCACTTCAAATCACTTAAAAATTCCAAACACTGACACCCTATAGCTCCTATAAAATGATCTTAGAGTTAATTTGCACGACATATAAATGGCTTAAGGGGTCCATTCTACGTATCATTTTAATAACACTCGATACAGATCTAAAACTAATTTCTAATCAAATACTTGTAATTGCTATCGCACCAACATCGCTTCCTTAACTCCAGCCGCTTCTAACATGCCTCTCGCCTGCGCACACATTCTTCATCCGACTATTTTAATTATTTATTTATATATGTCATGCACGCTTTTGTATTACTATCATTATCTTCTAGATTTTATTAGTCAATTAGTCAAAAGTTCATATTTTCTTGGGCTTTGTTTACAGAGACCCGACTTCTTAGTAAGCTAGAGTGGCTACGCTCCATCGTACCTCCCGATAAGTAACCCGACCTGTGACCTGTGATTTCATTTCCCAGACCGCCTTTCTCGTTAGGAGTCACATTTATTTGCCATTTTGTTTTCCCTTTAAAATAAACAAAATGTTTCGCGACTCCAAACCGTTTTCTACAAATGGTTTTTTTTTTTTTTTGTTAAAATAAAAATAAAAAACGAGTCTCGCTTTTAGTTTTAAAACGTATAATACCTAAAATAAGTAGGTCCACGTAAACATTAAGTGAAATACGATATCACTTCAACAAAATAAATTATTTTATATCAAGCATAACAACTTTTTAACAAAATGTCATCAAATACATCAATCAATATCATGTTGAATGACGAGATGACTCAAAATCATCATCATCATTAGTCCTACGACGATCATACAAATCATGACGATAATTTGCATAGTGAGAATGTGGTTGAAATAATTGTTCATCACTTGAATGTGTTGATTGAGATAATTGGGTTGATAATCCATAATTAGGAAAATATGATCTTAGAGGCTGCTCGGGCTCAACACCATGCTGATTGTTTACAAAAATCTAATTTATTGTTTTGTTAATTTATTATTCTTATTTTATTTATAATATATTACCATATTAATTTAATACTAATACAATTAGATTAATTATTCTTATTTATGCTTGTTTTTCATAAATTATTAATTTTGAATTAATCTTATTCATGTTTGGTAAACTAAAATAAATAATATTTTATTCGTATTCTATATTTGCTCACAAAAATACGATTTGTTTTATTTTGTTAATTTATTATTCTTTATTTTATTTATAATATTATATATCAATCTATTTAAAAGTTGGTAAATACAATATAAATATATTTTGGTTGAATCATGGCAAAAATGGGGTTATAAGGGTTTAGAGTAGTTTCTGGTGATAAACGGCGCCGTTGCCTTTTAGAACCAAACGACGCTGCTTTTGCACGCAATTATTATTTTTTTAAATTTGCATATATCAAACGACGCTGCTTTGCATCAAGGCGGCCCAAACGACGCCATTTTGAATCGCTTGTCACATATCCAAAAACAACGCTACTGGTTAGTGATACTTATTCAAAACAACGCTTGTTTCATGATATTAGCCCTAAACGATTAGCTTTATTTCAGATTTAAAAATAATAATAAACAACGAAACAACGTCGTTTTATCTCCTACATAGACGAAACGACGTTGTTTCGCCAAGGTTCAAATGCCCAAAAAGAGGAAGGGATGAGCGATCGGCGTAGCCGATCGTGAATTAACATCGCGGGCGTAGTCCGTCTGAGTTCCTGAGGAAATCTCAGATTTCGATTTTCGATCGAGCGACGGTGGCTGAGGTTTTCTTTCCTCCTCTTCTTCTGTTCTTCGTTTCTTGAGATTTCGATGTTAAAATCTCAGATCTAGAAAGAAGAACCATTCTTCGTTTTTCGTTTCCATTCTTCGTTTTATATTCATGTTGTTCAATTGTTGTGTTATGAAATTGGTTAATAGGTTTTTTTGCTTTTTAGAGGAATCTCTTAAAGGTGAATTTTTTTTTTTCCATTTTTTGGTCTACCAGACCGAGATTCGATTTTTTCTTCCATCGAAGCTCACCGAATCATCTCTCGCGAACTCCGACTAAGTTTATCGGGTTTTATCGATTTATACCGAGTTTCACCTTATTCAATACTTGTCTCGTAGTATCGGTATCAACACGATTAGAGCTGAAATGACACGACCCGCCGTTTCAACCGATATTTTCAACTCCTTTACCGGCATACGCACGCCGTGCCAAGATATACGGCGTACCCCAAACTCGTCGGCTACATCAATCATGTGGGTGCAAAAACATATCAAGAACGAACCCACCAAGCCGAGCCGAGTCGGAGCGGGTGATCTCGCCGACAACGTCTCTGACCTGTGGTATATGCGCTTTGATGAGTTCACAGATGATAGCAGGCCCAGTAGTTACGGGGCTGATCACCTCAATAGGAGGAAGCGTGACGAAAAGGATGGAATCGGAGACGGAGGTCAAAGTAGGATTTGACCCAACGAAAACTTCATGATTGATGATTGTTATTGGCGATCGGCGGTCCCGGAGAGTCATCATCTTGGCAATCTATAGGGGTTCGGCCAGGTGGCAGATCCCGAGAAATGGGATGAAGATAAGCTCTGTTTTCTCCATCACTAACTAGTGATTATTAAGAAAGAGAGGAAAATATTTAATGCTTTCAGGGCTTTCTCGTTTTTTGATATTTATTTTTGTGCCTGACCGACTTGTCAGTATTCTCGGCAAGCAAGAAGCTGACGTCATGGCTTTGCTTGATTGTCCTACTTATGGATCGTTGGATCGCCTTCGTTGAAGATAGAAGATTTATGTCATTTTTTGTTTAGAAAAAAGGAAACAAAAACAAAGAAACAAACAAAAAAATCTATGAAGACCGGACAAATATTATGTTGTTTGGTTAAATGGGTAAAATCCAATTTCAGGATTCTAACCCATAAAAATACTCTCATATGGGTGACAAGATTTTGGTGGGGTCAACAAAATTCATGACTAAAAGTACCTTTCAGCCGGCAATGACTTTGGCGCTATTATATAATTTTTTATGGTCGGATGATATAAAAAACGCTATTATAGACGGCCTAATAGGAGCATCATTTTAAAACCGCTGCCATATATGACCCATAGGTTATTGTTTGGGATTCAAACTTAATCGAAAAGCCTAATTTAAAAGATCGATTTGATAGATAAAGTTAACATCCTCAATTCCAAGATCACCCACATTTTTACGCGAACCGATGCGAGATCAGACGCTTACTTACTGCTAACATACGCCAGATATTACGCCCCAAGCCTTTCATAGTTGAAAGCTAAGTGCTCGACTTACTCGCTTTAATCGGAAGATGCGTTTCTGCTCAAGTTTGTCTGTTTACAAGATTAAATTCTTCTTTCTCACTCAGCCACTGCTTCACGAGAAAATCAATTTTTCTCCCTCAAGTTTGTTTCTTCTTCATTTTTTTCCTCTTACATGAGTGCAGGCTTTCTTTGATTTTCCTCTTCTTGATTGTTGATCATAAAATATTAATTTTTTTTTTTTTTGTTTTTCGTAATGTTGTTTCGGCTACTATGATTCACCGTTTAAACGTTTATAACTACAAAGTTTGAAATAGGCCGATTCTTTCTAATTATGTTTTGACCTAGAGCAACCAGAAAAGCTGTTATTGACATCCTCGTTTCCCTACTTTTGTTTGGGTAGAAGATTAATTGTGCCATTTGTAGCATAATTTCGAAGGAAATTAAAAGGAGAAAGTTTGAGATCGTGATTGAGAGCAGATGACGAACATGAAAATCCAATCCCCCACTGTCTTCTTTTTATCTTTGCTCGTATTACTAATTGTTTTTGTTGAGCATTAAAGATAACTAAGCGAGAGGTCGTAGCCCCTGCTGGTCGTTACCTTCTCGGACGAAACAAGAATATTTTTAAAATTATTTTGATTCATTTTGGTTTTGATTGTAAGATCAAATCGAAAGAACTAGGGTTAGTGTTTATATTTGCATATGCTCTTGAATGGTGCTCTAGATTTGTTGCATGGGGATATTTTATGACTATAAGCTAAACCCAAAAGATTTTACCATATAAGAAAATATATAAGTATTGCCTTTTTCATTCTCATACTTTAATTTGTTGCTATGAATTGCTTAAGATTTAGGTAACTTTAGGCAACCTAATAACAACTTTTGGGGTAAGATTCAAGGTTTGGGTTGTAAGAATTTTTGTTTGGATGATGGAATCAATGTTGGCTGTTTTTAAAAGTCATTTATTAATATTGCTCAATTTTTAATGATGATATTTGGGAAGGATCCAACTGTTTAATCATATTTAAACCAAAGCACGCACAAATTTGAGAATTGAAATAAAACATATGAGAAAGTATCTAGGGCCTACGATAGGTACTTTAAATATCACTTTCTTACTTACACGGAATATTGGCCATCATGTCTTCAATAAAACGGCCCAAGAAAGAGTGCGAGGATCCTCCGTCTATCATCACTTCTCTACTTATTTTTTTCATTTCTTCCCTTTTCTTCCTGACTTTATCATTGATATTCATTAGTTTCTTTAATCCTATTTCAATCTCTTGAGCACTTACAACACAATCACTATCCTTGTAATAATCCATTTTAATTTCTACCGCTAATCCCAAATCTTTCACCATTTGAAATGCATTGAGTTGTTGTTCCGAATATAAAGGCCATGTAGCAACTGGAACACCATACCATATGCTTTCAAGAGTAGAATTCCATCCACAATGAGATACAAATCCAACATTGCAGGGAAGAAAAAAGGTGAAATTATGGATGCATTCTGTGTGTATTGTTACTATCCTCTGCTGTTATACCTACCTCAATATATCTATATGTAAGCAGCCAATTGTGGAGCCCACCCGATCACCTTTCCAATATTGGCCGTCCGATCTAAGAACCCTTCTGGTAGAACTTCCTCCAGATTTTCATAATCGCTTGGAGATCCTATTTTACCCGTTGGTGGGGGTTGACGAAGGGACCACAAGAAGCGATGACCGCTACGTTCTAACCCATGTGCTATCTCTTTGACCTGATCCCCACCGAAGCTTCCCCGGCTCCCAAAGCACAGGAATATTATTGATGATGGAGGCTGATCATCAAGCCACCTCATGATGGCATTGGCATCTTGTTGACCCCCAGCGGATTCCTCTGATTGCGTGTTGAGTAATGGTCCTACGGGGTACACTGGGGGCATTGTAGTGTCAGAAAACGATTGAATAGCATGTGATTCCAGCTCAATAAACGTATTTACCATAATACCCTTGACTTGTCTGAATCTCCTCCCTAGGATTGGAAGCATCTCATCATTACCGCCTTCCTTGCCAAACATCACATAAGGGAAGACCTTACCTGGAACCGGGTTAGCATAACTCGGAACCTCCAACTCAGCATCCGAGTCTTTGAAGTCATCGAAATCCAAGCCCTCGTTATCATGGAGGAACTGAAGATGGAAAGTGAAGCCAAGAAAAGCAGCGCCGGAAGTGAAGAATAGATAGGGAGGCGCACAAGGCTCATTAAACCACATCAGTCATGGAGACGCAAGAACAAATCAGAACGAACCCACCAGGCCAGGCCGAGCCACAGACGGTGATCTCGTGGACAGCGTCTGACGTTGTTATATTAAGGTGATTGTTCAAACATGCTTCGCGAGGCTACATTCTTTATTGATCTCGAGAGGAAGCGTGACGAAACGTATGGAATCAGAGTCGGAGGTGATAGTAGTATGATTGGACAAGAACGGGAACTTCATGATGATGATTGTTATTGACAGTCGGCGGTCTCGGAGAGTCATGATCTTGGCAATCTCTAGTGTGGCGGCAAGGTGGCCGGTCCCGGGAAATGGGATGAAGACAAGATCTGTTTTCTCCATGACTAATTAACCTGCAGCGGTTACTAGAAATTAAGAGTGAAGATATTGAATGCTTTCTGGTGGTGTACGTTCTTACACTTATAATACTTGTGGGTGAAAGACTTTTCAATATTAATTTTCTTGGGGAGCAAGATGTTTTTTCAATATACTTGGGGAGCAAGAAGTTGCTGATGTCATGGCTTTGCTGGTTCAGTGTATGATCTTTGACTCGTGGCTCTCCTTTGTTGAAGATCGAGGATTTCTGTCATTATAGTATATAAAAGAAAATGAGAAGAGGACAAGCTAGATTTCTGTCATTGTCGTATATAAAAGAAAAAGAGAAGACGAAACCAGAACTGGTTCACTCATCACACCATTTAAAGTTGAGTCGGGCGGTTAGACCATCCACCGCTTTTCCATTTTGGTCAAGTTGAATGCGCAAATAATTTCTTACACTTTTAGTTATTACTACTAAGTGAACATGTTCTAATGCACGTGTAAAAATATGAAAAATATAATAAATAAATGAGTCTATAATTTTATTATGAGTTAATATAAAATCAAATTCGAAATAATGATTTGCATGATACATAAATAGAATTTGATTTTTTTCTATTAAATTTTATGATAATAAAATTATTTTCTAATAAAAATTTTAAATTTTAAAAAATAAATATCTTGTAATCCATAACATTTGCCAAAATTAGATTTAAGCATCTTGTTTATTTCTTTTTCTGATTTTTACTTAATTATTTTATGTATAGTTTGAATATATTTTTCTTTTAATAATTACTCTATTTATAATTTATTATTATTTTCTTTGTGTTTTTATACTATTGTTTTATAGATTTCTCTCTCTCTCTCTCTCTCTCTCTCTCTCTCTCTCTCTCTCTCTCTCTCTCTCTCTCTCTCTACTATATATATATATATATATATATATATATATATATATATATAGTAGAACCTCCTAAATTGATACTCTATAAATTAATAACCTCCATTGTTGTGAAAATCAATCCACCGACTCGTGATGTGTATAATTTAATAATTCTACTATCTATTATTTAATGCAAAAATAGAAAACACCCTATGTAAAAAAAAATATTAATTTATAGAATCAATATTCCTTATAAATCTAAAAATACTATACATCATAGATAAAATATATTGCCATTAAAATCAATATTCACTTACAAAATACCTATCTAAAGTAGTTTGTTTTTTCTGTAGTCCGTATCTCAAATTGTATGTTTCTAAGTACCTTATGAGCTATAACATGATTTGGATTTGAAGATCAAGAAATGAAATACAAGAATAGAAGAACATTTAATTTTTCTTTTGTTGACATGGGAGGATTTTCATCCATAACTTCACCATCTTCCTCTTCTTCTTGATCTTGAGACGACGAAAGTTTTATTAAATCTTCATCTGAAATTTCCTCATGGGCAACTTGTTGCTCTTCCTCGGGATTTCTAAGCTCGTGAATAGACATTGGGCGACTAATTGGCGGGTTGATTAATAGCATCTTCAAGTTCATTTCTATATCTTGTTCTTAGAACCCACTTCATTTTTGAGTTTCTCTTTCAAAGAGACTTTGTGTGCTTAAAGCAATTAGCTGTTAACCTTGCTAAATGTCATTCCATCTTTGCCTTAGCCCATTTCATGGCTATCGATTGATCAACCCCTTATAGATGTCTGCGCTTTTGTTGTTCGTCTCTATCAATTGCATCTTGGGTTGAAAATGCCTATATCGCCTCTTGAATCTTTGCTATTATTCCAGCATCCATTGGTTGGATTTTAGAAGTTGTATTAGCTGGAAAAAGAAAAACTTGAACATTTGTAAGAGGCAAATCCCTCACCACATGTGAAGGAGCATTATCTAACAAAAGCAGGACTTTTCTATTAGCATCTTGCATTTGTTGATCCATCTTTTGTATGTTCCACGAGAAAATGAGTCAGTCATCCAGAAATTGTTAGACAATGGAAGCTTGTTGCTCTCCACTTTTTCTATTAAAAGCACGTGGCCTTTGTGCATGACCAATGATGAGAGGTTCCATTTTGTGAGACCCATCTGCATTTGCAGCAAAGACAAAAGTTAGACGTGTTTTATCCTTCTTAGAACCTTCAATTTGACGTCGTGCAATTGTTGATCGGGGGCCATCTTTTGATAAAAAGTCATCCATCCATATTGTATATGTCTTGAAGTGAATAGCTTTGAAGTTTTCTTTTATTGTTGGCATATTTACGTAATTTACTTTCGTCGGCGAGCCACTTTCTCCATGTGATTTTTTGAGCTTTGAATCCATGGCGAGATATTGAACTTTCTGAAGCCATCCAGTTGAAAGAAATGCGGTGTTCTCTCCAAGTTCAAGTTGTCTAGCAAATTCTGAGCCTTTTCCTTGATTAAATCACTGATAATGCCCTCGACATGTGGCATTGTAAAACCCAATTGCTAAAAACATTATCAAGTTCCAGGATCTTCCACGGCTCTTTGGCGCTTAGATGTAAGTTGATTGAGTCCATACTTTCATATTGTTGGCGCTTAGCAAGGATGTTGCTGATGGTTCCTTGTGTTGGGACTTTTGAAAGCTTGAATTCTTGCATTGCCCAATTTGCAGTGATTGTTTGGTGGATGGATTCTTTGCTATGATGATGGAAATTTAAGCTTTTGATCTATTACTCGGGAAGATGAAGGCTTCATTTGGAAGAAAAAAGAAATAAAAAAGGACAAACTATAACTCAGCGATTGTATGCATTAGCCTTTGTAATTCAAGTGAGGAACTTTTGATATTCCACGCTGGAAAACTTTCTTGGAAACATGGTCACGACCTTTTGGTATTTCAAAATTTAAGTTGATTAATTTAAGCAAAACTTTTAACTTTGAAGTAGCGTTGAATTTATTGAGGCTTGCATGGATTAATCATGCAATATCTTTGATATATTTTACGATTTTTAGGTGAAGGTTTATAAATTAATAACCTCTGTAATTAATAATTTTTTGTGCTACGGATCGTATTAATTTAGAGAGGTTCTACTGTATATATATATTTATATACTTTATGTGTGATTTTGAATTAAAACTTAATAAATGAATCATGATTTAATCTACGGAAATTTATAGTGCTTTTATTGTGAACTTATGAAATATTTATATTTGATAATAGGTGCTCTAAATTAATAAAAATAATAATACAAAGACTCAAGAGCTACTAAAAGATCGAAAAGGTTAATCACTCCTTAGAATTTTAGAACTTGCTCTAGTTGTTCTTGATAGAGGAGGCAAGCAATAATCAAGGAGAGTTACAAACCACCATAATATTTAAGCTGGCAAAGAATTAGCTCTCCTTAACCAAAAATTAATAATAAAAAATTTCTTTCTATTTACATATCTAAATATTATCTTTTGGAATTGTGAATACTGGAAAGGAATTGTTTTGTTTTAAATGATGGATGGATAAGATGTGTTTAGTTAAGAAGTAGCAAATATATTTTATATTTTAATATTAACATTATTTAAAATCATAATATTTGAAATGTTTAGAACAAGTTGATTATGATTAAAACATTTAAAGACTCAATAAAGTTAATATTATATTAAAAATCAGTAAACAGTATTTGATTATTGCTATTCATTTTTCTTTGTTTGGTGTGAGAATGAGTGGAGTAGAAGATGGTGGGTGGGGGACAGAGGTGGTGGGTGATTTCAGTATATGAGAGATCAGACTTACCGTGTATCACCACATGCAGTAGCACAGATGACTCAGCTGGTCGGAAGAATAGGAAGGCTGTCTGTGATGACCGTCATCTTTCTGAATAAATGAGGAAGATGGAATCTTTCGCAAGACCGTGTCATTCGTCCAATCAAGTTCTATTATAAGGGAAGGAAAAGCAGCGAAGACCGTTAGTTGGATACCCTCGATAAGAAAGGAAAATTACTCCAAATAAACTCCTTTGACTAATCTGGATTTGCTAAATCTAAGGCTTGCTTTGCATGAAACCTATCCTCCCGAATGGAAGACTAATCATCGTCAAATTGAATGAATATCCATTATAAATACAAGGCCACTCGACACTAAAGATGCGTAATACTAAGCAATCAAAACATTCTCTCTTTTCTCTCAGAAGAATCTGACTTAGGCATCGGAGCGGCCCCGGGCGAAGCCCTCGCCGACCCCTCTTCGTTCTGGTTCTTCTTGTAAGGCTGCAGCATCGAGCACGTAGATCGGCATTGCGGCAATCCTACGGCCAACGTCAGGCATCCTTAGTTTGGCCTCGGCCGGTCTTGGTCTAGCCCAGCGGTATTACGCTCCGGCCCGATTAGGTTGAAAAAGGCATCGGTTGGCGCGATGCGTAGGAGCGACAATTCCTTCGTAAGCATGGCGATTCGCCGATTCTTGATGGTATCGTGAGGAGCAGCGGGAGTAACGCTAATCCCGCAGGGACACGAGTCCACCGGGTGACATGAGCGGCGGACCCGCTGGGGCGGTGGAAGCGATGCAAGCCAATGCGAAGCGAAGTGGAAGCACCCGCCTCGTCGACGATGCGGTCGAGAAGAGGTGGAGCGGCTCACCCGAGCGGAATAACATCAGCGAGCCGCGCGAGCCGGAAGGCCATAACCCCTCCATGGGAACCACTTGGTCGCGACATTCCCAGAGGCATCGAAGCGGAAGCAGAGTCTAGTCAAGCCAGGGGGCATGGACCACCGTTGGCCCACATTTGTGGGGGAAACGAAGCTATACCCGAGGCATTTCGTGGCGACGCGAGCCACCTCGACTAAGCAGAGGAACGGTCGTGGGAGCGGAGGTTGAAAACCTTCAACGAGAGCTCATCAGCGTGAAGGAAGTGGTGAAGGGCGAGCCAGGATACTATGGACGCACCTTAGTACAACAAAGCGGAATCTCCGCTTCACGGTAGGGTACTACACTTTCCACTTCAGTGAAGTTCGAGAATGCCTCGAGGTAGAAACATTCGGTGGAGTCGAATCGTCGATCACCTTAATACTTACAAAATCGGATGGGCATGGGTATCGGGATACTGTGCGATCACGGGACCTTCGCCACTGCCTTTCGAAAGGGCCGGCTTTGGCTGGTTCAAATAAATTCCCCCTTCCATCTATCTCCTCATTCGAGGGGAACTAGGTACATTGCATTCGTCTCCCGTTTCATCGGAGCTAGGACGTCTGGCTTAGAGCTACCATCCACCGATATAAGCGGATCGCGGGGAAAGTTTGAAATCATATGTACAAGATTCAGCAGGGTCACGAAGATAGAGCGTGCAGATGAAAATTATTTGTCACGACTTTCATCGTAGTGCAGGCGTCTGATCAAAGGACCCGTGTTCTCATCTCGAAGAACCCTCGAGCTAGCATGGCGAGAGTCTGTGAAACGAAAAGTATATAAATGGCGAGGAGGCCCTCATATCAGAAGGAGAGCTCCTCGCGAAAGAAAAAGGGACGACGAGACCGGACGACGAGGGCGGGCCTAGCCAACAGGCGACGAAGAAATCACAGGATGCGGGGCGGGGAGGCGAATCCTAAAGGCGGGAATCTCGAGCACGTCTGGGCCAACAAGCGGGGGCGACGACATTACCGACTAGCGGCTTCACTCACTTCGCGGCCTCGGTATCACAAGTCTACGTGATGCGAAGCGAAATTCTGAGGTGGCGACGGATGAAATCGGATCCGCGGCGAGGGATAACGCAGTATTCGCGAGTTCGCGAGAGTTATGGACATCTGGGACGATTGTAGACAAGGAGAGATAGAATATTTGATGGCCGCGGATATCTTGGCGTTTCATATCTCGGGGAACCCAGCTCGAATCAAACCCAGAAAGTCAGGAGCCTGAGAACCATAATGCGGCCTGGCTCGGCGTAGCCATCAGACCGAACAGCGCTTTCGGTATCGGCAGTTACAGGAGAGAAATCCATGATCTCGGGAGGTTCTTTGGAGGAGGAGAATCTAGTTCGGCTCGGAGGAAAGCCCACTACGGGCATAAGATCGGCGGACATGGGAAGCAAAATAGTATCTAAGTTGCAGCCAGTCGATACTACCATCACGTTCTGCGGCTCGGATGCGGAAGGGTGCCCGGCTACCCCATGACGTTCGGTAGTAGCGCAATTGTGGCCAACACCACGAGTTCCACTTAGGGTTTTAATGATAATGGGGTGTTTGACATCATCTTAAACCGACCTTCGACAAGATGGGTATTGGAAGAGAAAAGCTAGATCCCGTTAGCACACATCTGTGGGGATTTTTCGGGAGAAAGGTACTGCAGTTGGGCTCGATTCAGCGGTGGCGACCACAGAACCCTACCGACGACAAACGGCGACAAGGTTCCTTATAGTGGGCGCCGGATCGGCGCATCGCTGTGGCGGGCTCTCAACCTTGATAAAGCCATCCCCTCGGCATATCACATGATAGTCAAATTCTCGGCCGGTGAATGGGGTCGGGGCCCGGTCAGAAATCGTGGGTGGCGGAGGGAGTGTTACACGGCCTCCATGGGAGCAAGAGCCGGTCGACCTTCGTGGCCAGAAGCTGACACGGATATCTTGCTGACAGGTGCTCACCCGACCCAGAGCCTACGAGGAACTAGAACTTTGTGCATTTGGATGGCGACCGAACATCTGGCACATATTGGCTCCCGACTCGAAAGGATCTCAAGGCCTCCTCCTCGGTTTTGAGACGGAATAGGGCGTTTTCGCATGGACACGAGAGCCGAGACATGGGAGAATCGACCTTAACGATAATCACCCGTAAGGCCCCGAGCAAACAACCGGTCATTCAGCAGGTTAAACAAAGCGCCGGGGAGTTTCGCAGGAAGACGAGCCATCAATGAGGAGTGACAAACTCCTCCAGCGGGAGAAGCGATAAGAGAGGTGGAATACGAGTGGCTAGCTAACGTTGTACTTTCGTCGAAAGCTAATGGCAAATGGCGACTCTGCTTCGACTTCAGCGACATAAACAAAGCATGCCCAGAAGGGCTGACTTCCCTTTGCGAGAATACGACCTCATGATGGATGCCACGGCGGACGCGAACTCCTTAGTTTCTGGATGCGTTTTAGGCTGTCGGATCGGCTATGGACCGGGGACGAAGAACTTCGTCGTCCGCAGCCTGAGAACCCCTCGCTCTTAGGGTAATGCCGTTTGGACCAGAATGCGAGAGGCGACCTACCCGAGATTAGTGACTAGGATGTTCCCAAAGGCGAGATAGGTATAACGATGGAGTATACATAGACGACATCTTCGGTAAAGTCCACTAAGTCGATCTCCATATCACCCATCTCTCTGAGGCATTCGGATCTGAATTATAACATGGAAGTTTGAACCCATTCAAATGCGCCTTAGTGTGTCGTAGGAGAAAATTTACGGGTTTCATAGTTAACCCACGAGGGATTAGACGAATCAGGACAAAATAAAAGCATTGCTCGACATGCCGTCGCCTTGGGGAGTAAAAGGAGGTCAGCCCGGTTGGCCAGAAGGACCGCGGCCACTAGCGATTTCGTATCGGAGCGAGTATGAAATGCTGACCTTTCTTCCGAGTTACGAGAGCCTTTGATGGGGCGAAATGTGAAGAAGCATTCAGGACATTAAAAACATACCTAATCTCTCCTCCCATTCTAGTAAGTCCCGTTGAAGGAGAACTCCTCACTTTGTACTTGGCAGGTGTCGAGACTTCTCGGCCCGGTCTTGGTACTCGTCGGAGACACAAAGGCGAGTCCGGCTGGTTTGCCTCTTTGCGGGTCGAGCCTTGCGAGAGGAGCGGAGGAGAGGTACCCGAGAGAATGGAAAAGTTGATACTAGGTGGCTGCGGCCGAGAAGCCGCCCTGTGCAGGGGCTCAGGTAGAAGTCCTGACAGTACCCGATGAAGTAGGTATTACCTGACCCGGAAGTCTCGGGAGGTTGATGAAGTGGGCCATAGAGCTAAGCGAGTTCGACATCGAGTCTGGCAGGCGCTATAGGGACCGGGTTAGCCAGGCCGTCATGGAAATTCGCCCGATAGAGCACTGGCCCACGGTCGAGAGGGCGACCTCCCCGCGTATGGAAACTCTGCGTAGATAGAGCCTCGGCACGAGGGGAGCGGAGCGAGCTTAATCCTCACACCTACGGAAAGGGATAGATATTGAATGCACTTTCAGGTTTGGGTTTCCAGCACTTCAACCAGCGAGGCGGTAGTAGAGGCCGTCATAGCGAGCCTCGGCCTCGCCTACTCGATGGGAGTCGACAGTAGGAGTCCACGGTGACTCAGCCCGGTGGTCGGCCAGTCCAGAAGGGCCTCTGAGCCCAAAGTGGGGCAGTGGTCTATGTCTCAGGTCCGGGATTTGCTAAAAAAGTTTGTATCGGTTCGGGTCCGTCACGTCCCAGCGGAAGAAATACGGCCGGCGTGGCAAAACTAGCGCCTTGAAGAAGATCTCGGCGAATTGGCGCTGTCGAATACCTAACGAGAGACCCTACATCGAGCCCGATCTGACATGGTGGTCGCCCGGTAGGATCGTGTCGGCTGGATGGACCCTATTTGGGGTTATATTAATGACGAACCTTGGACGACCAGAAAGAGCGAATTTAAGATAAGAGGGAAGGTCTTCCCGGGTTTGCAATCCCACGAGGGAAGCCTTCTGAGCGGATTCTTCACACACCTTTCCTAAAATGCATTGCGGGAAGACCTTGAATATGTCTTTAGAGAAGTACGAAGGCGTATGTGGGAACCATATCGGAGCACGAACGTTAGCCGGAAAAATCTTGAGGCGGCGGGGATCTTCTTGTAGCGATAGCAAAGATGCGGTAGAGCTTAGTCGAAATGTAAGTGCGCGGGAACGCGAGAATATCACGCCTTGTCAGGCCCTTGGCGTCAGTGCCGGCCACTGGCCTTCCGGCGGTGGGGGTTAGACATGTGGGACCTTGCCCATTGACGAGACGATGCAAATTCATAATTGTCGCAGTGGATTATTTCACTAAGTGGGCAGAAGCCAAGCCCTTAGCCACGATTACAGAACAGAAGATACGCAACTTTGTGTGGCGAGCCGTCATATGCAGGTTCGGTATCCCAGAGGCCACAGTGTCGGATAATGGAAAGCAGGTTCGACAACGCAAATTCAGGGATTTTTGTCTTGGGGCTGAATTAAAGTATTACTCGTCACCCGACACACCGCGTCGAAGCGGACGGTGAAGTCATATCGGAACCGCCAAAGGCGCCTTAAAAACCCGAGTTTGGAAGATCTTAAAGGAAGTTGGGTAGAATACCTCCACGGTACTATGGGCCCCTCTGAGGAGACTGACCTGAAGTCGGCGACTCGGGGCCCATTTGCCCTGGCACGGCACGAAGCGTTAGCCACTGTCGAGGTTGGAATAAAATGCAGAGTCGAGTTAGCATCGGAGGAGCAAAATGGCGAGGCCTGGCGTGCGAACTTGGATCCTCTGGATGAAGCGTGGCGGGTTCAACGGCGCACGAGAAGAGTATCAAGGAAGGCGACTGGTACTACAACCGGAGGTCGGCCCGTAAAGTTACATGCGGAGTTTGGTCTTAAAAAGCTACGCCCGGCCGGAGAAGAATCCAGCGCATGGGAAACTGCGCCCCAACTCGGAAGGTCCTTACATAATAACCCGAGTCGTCGAGACCGGGGGCAATTATGAGCTCCAAACGAGAGGAGGGAAAAATCTTACAACATACATGGAGCAGGAGCACACAAACATTTTTACCGGTAGACACTTAGGTTTATAATAAAACCTTATCAATTCTTATGTGACAAGTCGGGCTACACGGGTAATTTAGTGTCAGCTTGTTGAAACATACGCGATGAAAATTCATAAAATAAAAGTCTCTCTTTATTCCCAGTGAATCATATTCGGTTACAATCGGTGGTGTCATGATTACATCTCGAAAACCTCCATACAAGCAATTGCAAAAAAAAAAAAAAAAATGGAGACAAAGGAGAGAAGACGGAAAAAGGGAAAAGCAGGATAGAAAATTTGTGGAAAAGAAAGAAGAGCGAAAGAAAGGAAGAAGAGGTAGAAAGGAGGAGGAAAGAAGATAAAAAGAAAAAGCGAGGCGCGGCGCGGGATGCACCACCTCCGGACGCATTCCACACAGCAAAAGCAGAACGAGCGGAAAACTCCGTAAAGGGGAGAGGCTGGGAAAAGCTCTGACTCCCACATGAAGACCCGGAAAATTTGATCCAACGTCGGAGGAACTCAGCGAAGAGCGTAGAGCGTCGAGCATCCATCCGAGGCGAACTTGCATCCACCATTTGTGGCAGAATCTCCCCAAGCATAAGATCTGAGCAAGCAGAGCCACCATTTATAAAGGAGGGTGGCTCGAAAAGTCACGCAATGGTCAGATTCTCCATAAATCGACGTGGCGATTAGCCCAGCCTTTTTCGAGGACGGGCAAGGCGGTTCGGTTGCCAAAGCCGCTCGCTGCTTGAAAGTCACGCATAACACAACCGATTTGTGAGGTGATCCGCTCAGCCTGACCCGCAGCGCAGCGAATCGGTCGGCTCGGGCTACATTGCCGCTCGGCCCACGGCCGGAGCCGCGTTGCTACTTTGGCGGGTGATCCGCCGGCCACGAAGGCCCGCAGCTGCTGCGAGTCAGATCAGCTCATTGCCACTCGGCCCTGGCGCGAGCCCGCAGCGCTCACTCGCGGCGAGGTGATTTACTCGGCCACGAGGGCCCGCGTTGCTGGCGAGTCGAATCAGCCCATTTACATTTGGGCATACCAAGGCCACCGCGCCATGAGCCTCGTTGCTCACTCGTGAGGTGATCTACTCCAGCCACAGACCGCGGCTTGCCTAAAGCGAGTCAGTCCGACCCATTTTAATTTGGAGCATACAAGGCCACGGCCGTGAGCCGTTGCTCACTCTGACGGGGTGATCTACTTTCGGCCTGAGGCCACGGCGCCTCGCCGAGTCGAGGATCCAACCCATTTAAATTTTGAGCATACCACCAAGGCCAGCTGCGCCGTGAGCCCTGGGTGCTACCGCTCGGCGAGGTGATCTACTTCAGCCACGAGGAGCCACGCTGCCTAAGCAGTCGGATCAACCCATTTAGGTGCGGAGCGCCGCGAGCGCGCATGTAGGCGGATTCTTTCGCTCTGGCGGGGTGATCTACTCAACCGCAGCCCGCATTGCCTAAGCGAGTCGGATCAGCCCATTTCGGTGGAGCGCCACCAAGGCCACCGCGCTATGAGCCTCGGTTCTCACTCGACGGTGGATTTACTCAGCACGGGCCTTTGCTTGCTCGTGAGTCGGATCGACTCATTTAATTTGGAGCAGCCACCAAGGCCACGCCTTGAGCCAGATTGCTCACTTTGACAGGCTCTTCAACAATTCATCTTGTGAGCTCTTCCCAGTTCCTTTTGTGAGCTGCTCAGTGACTCATATTGGCTTGAGCTCTTCCCGCGGCTCTACTTGGCGAGCTCCTATTATATACGGACTGACTCTTGTGATGCGGCGAGCACTGGCGGCTACACTTGGCGAGCTCTATTATCTACGAGACCAGCTTTTCCCAATAGCTTTACTGGCGAGCTCTTCCCATCACCTGACATGGGCTGACTCTACTATTCATTACGACGAGCTCTTCCATCACCACAAACATGGGCCAATTTCTACTCTACTATTCATTACGCGAGCTCTTCCCGTACTGGCATGGGCCGAGCTACACTATTCATTCTGACGAGCTCTTCCCATCACCTGACATGGAGCCAGGCCCTACCATATTCATTACGGCAGGCTCTTTCCATCACCACAAACATGGGCGAGCTCTACTTCACTATTCATTACGGCGAGCTCTTCCCACGTGCAACATGGGCGAGCTGCGTGCTACTCATTACGGCGAGCTCGTCCCATCAGCTCGGCATGGGCGAGCCTGCTAATTCGCTCGGCAGGCTCATCCCACATCGCTCGGCAGTGGGCGAGCCACTACTTTACAATTCGCCTGGCGAGCTCATCCCGTCACTTTCAGCATGGGCGGGCTACACGCCTGGTCGCTACTGGCAGGCTCATCCATCACTCGGCGCCAGGCGGCTCTACTCAACGGTTACATTCGCGACTCATTTGCACTCAGACGAGCGGGCTCCTTCCACACATCATACTTCTGAGCTCGTCCCTCGACTCGAGAATGGAATGAGCCCCTCTTATTCTACGATGGCGAGCCCTTCCTTTGGACTCGAGCAATCGGGCTCTTCCTACTTGTTGTGTGAGAGGCTCTTCGGCGGCTCTGCTCAGCCACACTGCGTGAGCCTCCATCAACGGCCTCCAGATAGGCTTCTCTCGCCTCGGCGTTGGCGACCTCGGCCACAAAACCGAGGCCAACACCCCGCCCCGGCCAGATGACGAAGGCCCTGAGGCCCCAGGCTCCGATAAGCTCCATCCACCTCGACCATATAAGTGGGGAAACGAGCTAGTCCCGAAACGGGATAGTATCTGAAATTTCGACGTCTGGTCTAAATTCTTTGAGGTAACACGATTCGGGAAAAGAATAAAGATATCTCGGCTAGAACACAAGTTTCCAAAAATGAATTATTTATTGCAAAGGAAGGCTACACGGGTATCGGGCTTGGGCTGACAAAAGGAGAGAATTCGGCATCGGGAAAGCATAAATGAGTCTGGGAATTTAGGCATCAGATGATGAAGAATGAGAAGAGATCTCAGTAGGAGTAACAGGCTCCTGGGATTGATTCGTATCGGAAGACCCCTCCGCCTCCTCGTCACTTGGGAGGTCAAAGTTGAAATCTAGATCTGAGATACGCTGACGGCGCTTCCGTTGAAGCGAAGCGCGGGAAGCCAGCCCGAGCGCAGCGATCACGCGGTGTTTGATAACCTCGTCCCTCACGGCGGCCATGCTAGCTGGCGTGAAGATGCAGCGCGAACCACCATTCGGTAGCGTCGGTAGTCTTGATAAATTCTGGCGGAAGACTCGACGAGCGGTCTCAACAACATCTTGCTCTCTGAAGCCTCATGACAAGCGAATTTCAGTTGTTTTTTCTTTGGCCTTTCAAATCACCGTGCTTACAGCTCACACGAAGGAATCCCGTTGCTCACCGGGGAGGCGATAAGCTCCTCCACGACCCGGTGAAGTTCCACTTTGGGCGGGTAGGCCCTCGCGAGTCTCGACGAGTCATTTTGCGCGCAGCACAGGCCGCCCGGACCTCCCGGCTCGGCTCGACCATAGTCAGCCCCTCGAGCCTCACCTTCTTTACCTTTCTGCGATACAGTGATGAAGTGTAAGATCAGACTTAAGCGCTCTGTTTCTTGACCATAGGCTGCGCTCGTTCTACTTGACCAGAGCCGCTAGTGAGGAAAGCCACCTTCGCCTTGTAAGTAGGCGATCTTCACATGTTTTTCATTGATTTGGCCTTGTCGGCCCAGCCAACTAAATGGGTGGTAGCACGCATGTCGGAACATAGAAATAGTGCCGGCCGCAGAACAAGCATGGAGATAAACGATTCACAGGACTTACCGAGCGATTCCGCGAAAGACGGCGGCAAAGCTTCATCAGCGCGACTCTTTAGGGCATCGACATCGGACTCAGGGAGGATGAAGCGAGATGGCACTACTTATGGCTTCGACCTTTGGAAATGAAAGAATCTCTGATTGCTTTAGCTTTTGTTTTCAATTTCTTCTTCTTCAACTCCGTCGTCTTCCGAGGAGATGACTTGGCTTTGTCAGAAGGCGGATTCCATACGATTCACGGAGGCATACTTGGATTAACGGTTCTTGCAGCGTCTGCATCACGAAAAACCCTTTGCCTTTCTGACGAGCTACAAGGGGAAACGATAAGATCAAATCCGGGGGTTTGGAAACGTCCTCTCGGCTCCCGAACGAGGAAGGAGGTGATGCCCCGGGTCTGAACCTGTCGGGAGTAGCGGCCTTGGATTCCGGCTCTGGGCGGGAAGAAGGAAGGCGGCTCCCGACTTACGAGCTTTTGGCGGAGCCGTGGGTCCTTTTCGAGAGGAGTCCGGGTTTTTCTCTTCACACTCTGGGGCTTAGGCGTCGCCCCAAATGAACTAAAATCTCTCTCCCCCAGTAGGAGTGGCAGCGGTGGGCTGAGAAGGCTGCTTTCAGGGTAGAAAGGCGGGGCCTCGAAACGAGTGAAGCGTGCGAATGGCGAATTAGAAGAACTAGGAATGTTCGACTTTATCAGCCCTGCATAGGAACGAGCAGAGCATTCCTCCAACGCTAGAGCCACAGCAGCATCTTCGTCGCTGAGATCAAGACGAACATCTGGAAAGCATAAGGAAAGCTTAAGGTCAGAAGTGTTCGATCGTCTTTAGACAAATCAAACCAAAGTAAAGCGAGCACTCCACGAAGATTATCGGGGCACTCCGCGTCCACAGGCACGCGAGGTATCATCCTGTCGCGAGAATCGTACTCCCGGTTGACCCTCTTGAAACCATCTTTCCATGACCGGTGCGAAGAAGGAAGGTCCGAGATCACCAGAGGAGACCCAGAACGTCTGGAAAAATAAATAAAACCCTCTGTAGTGTATCAGTTTGAAAAAGATGGAGGAACATAAGCGGCATTGGGGGCGCGAGCCTCGTCGCCAAAAAGACCCGATAAACCAACTAAAAATACTGACCATTGGGAGCGATTAGGAAGGACAAATGTTAAAATGTTGGAAGAACTGCTTTTATGAAGGGATGCAAGGGAAGCGAGCCGTTATTAAAAGCGACTTGAAGCGGGGCCATGCAGGGCACGGAGCGGTGTAAAGGTCAAAACATCAGGGGTCCATACTGGGACACCGGGAAAAGGGCGATGGCAGCTCGGCAAAGTAGATTCATATGAAGGCGGACCAGCCTGGGGCCACCTTCGCGGCATCTTGGAAGCAGTGGTCCTGAGTCAGGCCACTTTTAGGATATTTGATCGGGTTTATCTTTGTACTTTACCTTTACCCAGGGAAGGGGAGGGAGCCTCGGGAAGCGAGTTGAGGCCAAACAGCGTCAAGCAGCTGAGGAATGCCCCTTTGCCGGGACCGGCATCATGAGTATCATCGCGTCGCAAGGAAGAAACGTTGGGACCCATGGCGTGTGAAGCAGTACAAAGCGAAATCAGACGGTAGAACCACAGAGCCTCGTCGTATCAATCGAAAGAAGCACGGCGACGGGGACGCGCGGGCGGGGAATGAAAGAGAAAGCAGCTAGAAAAGGACCCGGCCTTCATGACGAAAAATGGAGCGAAAATACGAGGCAAAAAGTATAAAGGCGAAAGGAAGAATTATGAGGCCAAAGAAAGTCGAAGCGGAAAGATCAAACCAATAAGAGGAAAACAAAGGGAGTATGAAAAATAAGCGCTGAAACTTCGACCATCGTGCGCACATTATGGCGGTTGGGATTAATTAATCACGTTTAAGCGGTGCGGGGGGAAATAACAATAGTCGCGAGGATTAATCCACGGCCGCACACTTACGCGATTAAGTGTGAGGTACGAAGCGGCAATGGGGATCTGAAATGGGCGGCGGTGTAGCCCGCCCCGAAGGAAGCGGTGAAGACCATACCATCCGTGTCCTTACATAGCGGCGAACAAAGGTGACGGGTTAGGCCCGAACATGGGTCGGAAGAATAGGAAGGCTATACACGGCCAGCGGCAGTATCTTTACAAATATGAGGAAGATAGAATACTCTTAAAGGCGTCCCATTCGTCGTCAAGTTATTATAAAGGGAAGAAGCGGCGAGAAGACCGTTAGTTGGATACCCTCGATAAGAAAGGAAAATTACTCCCGAATAAACTCATTTTGGTAATCGGATTCTTAAATATATGAGAATTTGGCTGCGTGAGGGAAATATATCCGCCAAGGGAGCCTGTCGTATCAAGGTGGATGAATGTCGAAGATTTATAAATCTAGTATCGGCCATTTGCCAAAGGTGCGTACATCTTAGCGTCAGCGTTATAACTGGAAGAGAGATGGGCGACGTCGGAGCGGCGGCGAAGCCCTCGTGAGCTCCCTCTTAGTTAGGTTCTTCTTGTAGGAACGTGCATCAGGCGCGTAGATCGGCTTGTTCTGGCAATCCCTCTGCCCGGCAAACGATCATCCTTCCGGTTTAGCGCCAGCTGATCTTAGTTCGACCCAACTGACGGCATTTCCGTAGGTTAGGTTAAAAAAGCGTCATCATGTCAATGAGTTAAAGATTAAATGATTTTTAGGTAAAATAAGTGTGAAATATAAAAATTGTGACAATTAATTGTGTTAGGGTAAATGTATCATTTAAAGATTATTTAAAAATCTATTATATCATATGTGGTAGATATAAATATGTCAATGAGGCTTAGCTAAATGGATAAGGGATAGGATGAGCATAGAAAGGGAAAGGGACAAGGTTCATGTCCCATTGGAGACAAACTTGTGTTCTTATCAATATATATATATATATATATATATATATATATATATATATATATATATATATATATATATATTTTATAGTATATATAAATTGATTAAGTTGAATGCAGTTTCCTCTGAAATGTTTAAGCTTAATCTTAAATCATTCCAATCTATTACATTCAATTGAAAAAACGAAACCATTCTACTACATTCAACTGAGAAAAATGAAACGGTTTCGACATTCATTTTGTATAGGAGAATAAAAGGGTTGCAAAGAAAAAGTTTAGGAATTAAAATTGTTTGTCTACGTATTAAAACCCTAGGAAAATGTTTAATGGAATAAAATTAAATATGGATGAAAAAAGCCTGTATTTTCAATGCCGTGATTATAAGTAGTATAGATATATCTTAGCCGCTCTTTCCTTTGCTCTTATTTATAGGCTCTTGTTCATTAGAAATGGAGGATGATTTTTTATTATTTTTAACCTGAAATCACCTCTTTCATCATCTTCTTCCTCTCACAGTTTATTTTCATTAAAATTGGTTTAATTCAATTTAGGAGGGGTTTATAGGTTAACTTCTTGTTGAGTGATAATTTTTGTAGGTAATCTTTATTGCAATTGTTTTATCAAATATAATTTAATCTAAAGAAATTATTTTAACATAAACGGATGAGTTTATGAGAGTTTGAAGGTTGGAATCAAGAACAGATAACAGAAAAAAAAACATAAAAAAAAAAAAAAAGTTTCCATCAATTTTGGTGTTGTTTTGCATTTTCTTTTATTTATTTATTTGTAATACTTACCACTTTTTTTTATTAATTTATTTTCTTTTCCTCTTTCTTCCCATGCCCTTACTCTACATGCTTACCATTTTGTTTTCTTCCTCGTAGAAAACCCACAAACTTCTAGATTATACATAATGTTTTAAAAATTGAACTGGATCGATCGGTCTGATTGATTGGACCATGAATCACCATAAAAACTAGTTCGGTTCAAATGTTAAAACCGTTTTTCTTTGAATCGGTTGTGAATCGCTCGGGCGTAATTGGTCGATGCAAGCAGACGGTTGAACGATTATTTTATTTTAATAATATATTAACTATCTCTATTTATGTCGGCGTCAGGTTGTGCGGTTCGACTTGATCAGTTCAGTGGGTAAGCAGTGAGCCGTAAACTTTTCGATCAGGTCATTGATCACATTTTTAAGCATTGATTATGCAATAAAAAATCCTCCCATGGTTACCATTTGTTTTCTTCCCGTAGAAAACCCACAAACTCTAGATTTTACACCAAAACAAGAAAAAAAAACATATTTCTTTTCTTCTTATTTTCTTTTATTTAATGCTATCTTTTAACTCTCTTCTTTTTTTCTCCTTTTTTTTCTTTTCAATTACCTCCATCATCCCTCTCCTTCCATCCATTTTTTCCTTCCTCTCGTTTTCATTCTCATTTTATGGGACCACTTCTTCACTGTCTGTCCTGTCAATTCTCCCACCTTCCATTCATGACCTCCAAAAAATGGTAAGTTGCTCTGTCCTATTTTCTTGTTTATTTATCCATTTCCATTTACATTTTATTCTTTGTTGAGGGTCATTAATAATGCTTTTATCTTTGTTTCACTTAAAATTTGTATAATAAATATTTATATATAATTTTTAGTTTTGATTTATTTAATTTAGATGTTTGTATATAATTTGTATATATAGATTTTTTATATTTGTTGTGGGTTTCGATTAGGACTTGGCATTGGTGAAAGTTGAGATTATTAATTGATGGAGAGTTATTTGTTATTCATTATTTACACAGATTCAGGTTTGAATATTGAATATTTGGGCTTTTGGTATTTTAGAACTTTATTGATGTAGTTCCGTTACAAAGAATAACAAAATTAAAAGGAAATGAACAAAATAAATAGAAGGAAATTCTCAAGTTTTTAATCTGTATGATCTGCAAAACGATACTTCTATGGGGTATTTATGTGCCGGCATGAAAACTCTAACGGATAGAGCCCGAATGCGAATAAATAAATGGCGATATGTCGCATTGGACTTGGACTTCCTGCATACGTAAGAGCCTAGATAACAAACTAACCCCGTGTTGCATCGTTACTCGGGTTGAAAGAACTGTTTAAGAAGAGTGGGGAAAGAAGTAGCAATCCCGACAGAATGATCGGGTAATGAGTGTGAAAGCGTGCATCATAAGTAGCGTGAATCGGACGATATGCCATTTGATAAAAGAAACGGCGAAAACCACCATATAAATGATCATGGCTTCATCCATCGGATAATATCATGTCTCCTTAGAATGCGCATGTATATGGTACATCAGTTGCACGCTGCTGGCTTCACTGCGTATTCACTAGAGAATGAGTAAGCTTAAAAGTGTCTACCGTAAAATTATGAATCATCTACATTGGCAACCTAATATCCATGTCATTAGGCAAATCGAGAAGATATGCATTAGATCGATTCACGAATTATAGAATAAGTGAAGAGCGAACTTGTGCGGGTTTAGATTCTTTTAGGACGAATACGGAAGAAAGTATATTTCACAACATTAAATTCCTTAGATGCTGCGATGCAATACAAACGACCATTTATATATCTTCATTACTTAGAAATCTTATCTGAAAATACCGACATGTAAATAATTGATGTGTTTGCAAAGTTTTTTTCGAGTTAGATATCGTTTAGAGGTGGTAAGTGAAGATCGATGGGTTGATATGTGAGGTGAGTATCCATTAAATTTGAAAGGACTTTTACTAGTTGAACAGTTAATAAATTATTTATAATAACTTCGGATATTAACAAGTGGAAATACAAACACCTTGTTTACCACGACGAACACCTAAGCATATCACCCCGAACTCTGATTAACAACCTTGGTTGTTAGTTTAGGGATGAAAAGCCAATAAAGCTTTAAAAAGTAGTGAAACAATTTCCAAAAGTTTTCCAAACTAGTTAACATGTTCACATCCTGATGAATCTGATAGTGTGAAGACACTGTTCATGTAATTTAACAACACTCTATTGCATCATAGCAGCATTTGTTTATGTTGTTTGTTACACAAAATAAAATGTGTCATCTTAGAATACTTGTCGATAACAGCAAAAATAGAGATCATGTCATCCTAGCGATCCTGAAGCTGATCAAAGAAAAAGTCCATACTAACATCCTTCTAAGGTTCGCGAGAGCATTCAAAGGAGTATATAAACGTGTTTTTGTTTCGACCTTAGCTAGCCCGACATATTCTGCATTTGCAACTATCTCTAACAACATCCTTTTTTAGAAGGCTAATAAAATCTATATTCAATCAATCTGATAGTTTTATCTCCAAAATGTCTATCTAAAACCACTATATGCATGCATCTCCCCGAATTAATAAATCCTAAATGATGAAATTGTACACAATTTAGTCTTTAAACAAACTACCTTACACTCCATATGAAGTCTTTCATGGCGGTTACCATTATTATCATCATAAATAATAAGTCGGGACATCTTTGAATACTCATATTTTAATCTATCCAAACCCAGTGACGCTTGAGCACTCATGTCGATGAAGTGTAACGATTAAGCGTATTATTAGTGGCTTTTATTTCAATACTCTTAGATGATTAATGTGAAAGAATATTCATTCAAAAATTCAACCCACTTAGCATGTCGAGCATTTAATTTCTTTTGTGAGTTTAAATATCTTAAAGCTTGGTGTTCAGAAAACAACACAAATTCTGTAGACAACAAATAAAACCTTAAAAAACGAAGACTCTGCACTATAGCATAAAACTCTTTATCATATGTAGAATATCGTCTTTTAGCATTATTGAGTTTTTCACTAAAGAAAGTTATAGGGTGACCTTCTTGAATCAAGACACCACCAATACCCCTGCACACGATGCATCATGGCCAACTATAAAACTTTGTTGATCAGGATATCTCAAAACAAGTGACTTGGTCATTTGGACCTTGATTTCTCTGAATGCCTGGCTAGCAACATTAGGCTATTGATACTCCTTATTTTTTTAAACATTATGTGATATGAGCCATAATAGTGCTAAATCCCTTTATAAATCTCAGAAAGCCTGAAACCATGAAAACTACGAGGTGCGTGATGGGCTGATTTTGATTGAGGCCATCACAATAATAACTCCCCCTTTTCGGAATCAACATTGAATCTGCCATGTTCATACACAATAAAAACTGAAAAGCACGTGGTTGCGCTCAAAACAACATTAGTGTTCTTCCAGGTTAACATAAAGCAGCTCTCGAAGAGTGAGAAAAACCTATCGAAGGTGTTCTAAATGCTCTTCTTTGGATTGGCTATAGATCAATATGTCATCACAGTAGGCCACCGGAAATTTACCAATGAAAGGTTGTAGGACATGGGTCATAACTCTCATGAAAGTACTAGGAGCATTACATAAACCAAAAGGCATGACTAACCACTCAAAGAAACCATCTTGTGTTTTAAATGCAGTTTTCCACTCATCTCCTAACCTAACACGAATTTGATGATAACCACTGCATCTATCTTAGAGAGACCAGCTACGAGCCTGTGGGTGTAGATCGACATATCCTCAGGCGGGGATAGGAAATCTATATTTGATTGTGATCTTATTGATGACTCTGCTCTCACATTACATTCTCGAGATATATTTATTAGGTGTCAACAAAGCTGGCACCGCACAAGGACTAAGGTTATGCTTAACAATTCCTCTCTCTAAAAGTCCTTCTACTTGCCTATTCAACTTCTCTCTCTTTTTAGGATTCATCCTATAATGTGAAAGGTTAGGTTGTTGAGAACTTGGAACTAAATCTATAGCATGTTGGATGTATTTTAAAGGTGGAAGTTCACTAGGCAACTCATCGGGCACCATATCAACAAAATCATCTAGCAGTGCTTCGCCAAGGAACATCGGCAATGGAAATCAAATGGAACTTCTTTGCCCCTTTAATGCTAAATACAGTACAGTCTCAGTCCTCTCTCAAACTTCTTACATTTTAAAATATGCAAATTCCGTTCAAGAAGTTTAGAGATTTCACCTTTACCAATGCAACCTTTAGGCTTAGCAAGTCTCAAAATAATGTTCTTGTCCTTATACTTAAATGTTTAAATGTTATCTCTACCAAAATTGGTAACATGAAGATCATAAAACAAGAGCGACCCTAAAAGAACTGTAGGCGACATCCATAGATAACACATCACAATAGATTTGTCATATAATCGATTGAATAGAAATGAACCACTTTGAGAGGCAGACAAAGTATTGTCATTCACGAAGCTACTCACAAAGTTTGGATGTGGTTCTAGGTTTAACAATTACCCAGCACATCCTTAGAAACTACATTCATTGAACTACCTCCATCGATCACTAACACATTTCTTATCCCGCTTCTATATGAGCGTAGAAAATACTATCACGCTTCAATTATCATTATCTGATTGTGGATAACATCTTTCCCACACCAACACACGCTCCATCATCTGATACTATGTGAAGATCATCTTCATCTGAGAATAAATCTAAAATGATCAACAATTTGGTCTTCCTCATCCTCGAACCACTCTATTCAACATCTAATCTGAATGTACGTTAGAACAACAAGATGCAATATATTCCTTGTGATGACACTTAAAATGAAAGAAAGATTGATGAATTACTGGCCTTAAACCATAGGAAGCAACGGGAAAAGTGTTATGCAAACTAGACTCTTGACTCACAATGTTATTGGGCTGGATTACTTTGTTTGATAGCGTAGATTTGTGACTGGTGACTTTGTGTGTGCAAAGAGGAAGTCTGACAGACTCTCGACTTCTAAGGCTTTTTGATATGCATCCTCTACAATGTGTGGAGCAAGCAATATAACCATCCTTTGAATGTCGAACCTAAGACCATTAACAAAGCGAGTCACGATTAACAAGTGATCCTCGGCATGGAACTCGCTACACTGAAAACTCAGCTTCCTCAAATTTTTCATGAATATTGACTGTAAGAGTCATCTGTTTTTTAGATTCTGTCATGTTGGAACAATTATTGACTCTTATATGATGGAGAATGTATTTTTGCAACTTTGCTTTCTATAATAACTATCTTCCCGTTAGGTGAGGGTGGATTCCTTTTGAGAGGCGAATAAATGTCTTGCAACGCGCGTTATCGCGAAGCACATTTGAGCTAAATTGGTTAATTTCATTTTAGAATCCGTTCCTGCTCGATCATTTCATACCAATCAAAATATTTCCTCGATAGCAACTAACCAATCGAAAGGCATTAGGTTCCATTCTATAATTTCTAAGGCGATGCTGACTTTTTTGTGATGATGTACTGAGGATTGTCTAGCTGTCTATCTAATTTCCACCCGATTACCATTAACCTAGGTTGGTATCGGCGAGGCGACGTCTTATCTCGCTTTGATTTGGTGGGTTATTTTGCCTTGGTTGGTAATTTTGCCTTGGTGGTTGATAATCTAATGGGAAGTTGACAATCGAAACCGATCATCTAGGTTGAACTAAAGGTCTCACATTGGTAATCGTGTGAGGTTGAAGCGATTGATTACTATCCATTTATTTTACCCGGTGCCATTAAATAATTTGAATTCATCGAAAATTGATGTGACCCGGAAAAAGGGCAGCACTGTACAATGTGGTTAAATATTCATAGTTATTAGCCAATTTCACTATCATGCATGTGATGATCAGATGGACATGATCTACCACATCTTTGATGTGCTCAGAGATGGTGATCTCCCAGCGCTTCCAGCTAAGCGCGTGGTACTCTCGAAAACTGGAGAACTAGATTTAGGGATAAAAATCAGTTCCCATTACAAAAATTTCTGCAGCACAGAACCTCAATTTGCCTGTTTATAGAAGTCTCTTTCCACGACTTTCTCTATTTATTGATCTCTATGATTCATCCCACCAGCATCAACAAAACAAGAATCTTCCTCTACTGCAATTGATTGATATTCAAGATAGCTACGTCCCTTGTTTGGTCAATTCATAAATGGATTCCAAACCAGTGTATGATACGATGATTTTTTTTCTCCAGTAGGAAAGCTTTGAATCTAATCGATCGAATGGCGAATCAAGCAGGAGGGCCTCAGTTTTGCAAGCTCTTTAAACCCTCAAATCCCGATTACACACACACTATAATCCAACCCTTGTCTTCTTCCCCAAGCCCTAATCTCCAACCCTATGCTAATCTGTTAGACGGTGACTCCTTAAAAAAAATTGGAAGTTCGAAACTGAAGTGGATTTGAAAAAGCGCGCATGAGAGTGCGTCACCGGATCGAAGTTATATCTTTCGATCTTTAGAATTGATATAGGCTCGAGGTCACGAAGAATAATAAAATTAAATAAAAAACGAGCAAAAATAAACGAAAGCGAAATTAAGTTTTTAATCTGTATCAAAAATACCAAAAATAATTAATAAGGTGTTATTTATAGGCCTTGCGATAAAAAATACAATAAATGCGAAAGGTATGAATAAATAAATAGCAATAATAATAAAAATCGGTGTCCGGAGCTTGGTTTATCTCATCATGCCTTATACATTATTTACATATTGAAGTAAAATATTTAGATATCGTTTTAAATTAAAAGAGGTTTAGAATGAGTTGTAAATTTGGGTTTTAAATGATAAATTATATTTGGATTATGCATGAGAAATAAAATTTAGGTTTAATTGAATTTATTTTTATTTTCTATATTTGGATTTAATAATGTACTTTCATATTGATAATTAAATTAGAATTATGAGATTTTGAATTGTTAATTGACATAGAATTTATTTGTAGGCTTTATTCTCATTTAATATAGTATGATTAAATGTTGGATTTACTTATTAAATTAGACTTGAATTATTAAATATTTGGATTGAGAAGCTTGAGTTTTGTATATTTGTGCTTGTATTTTGGAACTTTGAATATCAAATTGAGATATATTTTAGATTGCATTTCGGGCTTTCTGGATGTAATTTTGGACTTTGAAATATCATAGTGAGGTTGAGTTATGGAAATTAAATTTGGCTTAGTTAAACTTGTATCAATTTAACACTTATGGGCTTAATTAATTTGAAATTATGTTAATTATTTATTTGGGTTTGTTGACTTGGGTTAAAGGACACGTGGAATATTTCGTTAGGCTGTATATATTGATTTGGGACCTATTTTCATTTGTGGGATTAATTGAATATGTTTAAAGATTATTTTTGGACTTAGTGGTGTTAGATTTGAATATTTGTTTTATTTTATTTTTTTGACCTATTATTAATTCCGTTGTTGGTAGAGTATCAATTTATGATTCAAGGAAGAATAAGAAAATGATGTAAATAAACTATAAAATTATTTGGATACACACTTTATTTTTCCTCATTTGTATTTAATTTCGTTTTAATTTATGGACTTTATAAATATATGTATATATATATATATATATATATTGTGTATGAAATTAAACGTTGGAAATCTAGACATTGTGTTTTAATAAAAAGAATTGTTCAGAAGTAAAAAATATAAATAAACAAAAAGAATTGTTCAATAATTTTATGTTAACAGTTCATGGAGGACTAAGAATAAGAAAAGATGAAATTAAATAAACTACAACATTATTTGGATACACACTTTCTGTTTCAAAATTATTTTCCTATCACATAACTAATTCCAATTAAATTTGTTAACATACATTATTTTGTTAAAAAATCAATAGTAATTAACACCAAAGTATTGTTAATGAGATTAGTTAATATAAGTACTAAGTAAAAAGAAAAATTAAATAATTGAATCATGGTAGTTTTATTTTTGTACTATTATTACATGAGTAAATGATGAATATGAACATCATGGCTTGAATGAGTGTCGGAAGAAAATTTTAATTTGAAAGACTTTATCCTTTAAACATGTGGTTCTTGTAAAAATGAGACCAAGTCTTCCCTATAATTAGTATCTAGTAGCACAATTTCTCTCCACATAAATAGCCTTTTTGAATAGAACATAGACTTTAGCATGCATGGTGGGGTCTATAAAACTACTAGTCATGGAAATTCATGGGATGAATGATGTACAACTAGATCGATCAAAAGCTCCATTTATTAGCATATATATCAAGAGAAATCTAGTAGTCTTTCTTATGTCTTTCATATCTAAACTTTGAATGGGGAGTTTGTCATCTAAAAATTTGAAGTTTGTTTTCACTTTTCATACTATTCTTGGTTCAAATATGTGTGGATGCAGAGAAGAGGAGGAGAGGATTGGAAGAAGAGAAGATGTGTTTACTTGATTCAGCACAGAGCAAACGATGAGAATGCTGGTTTTCTTCTCCCTTATTAGAGCATCTTCGATCATTTTTCATTTTCGACTCGATCTCCATATTTGGAGATTTTGGCTATAAAAAATGCTCAAAAAAAACATGTTCGTTTCCGTTTTAAGTATTTTGAGATATGAATAGTAGCTAATATTTACTCTGTATTTTAATATTATCTTATTATTTTCTGCATTATTTTATTCTTATAATAAAAAATATTTATTTAATAATATTTTTATAACATATTTATTTTTAAGATATATTTATTTATATTATTTATTATTTTATTAATTTTGAATTATTTTTTATATATAATATAGTAAAATGATTTTAATAAACTTGAATAATTTAAATTTTTTATTAAAATTATTTTTTGACAATGATATAATATAGTTTTATTTGTATTGTAAATATAAGACATTAAGATTTTAATTAACTAATTTAATAATTTCCTTGCCAAAATAGTTAGAAGGTGAGAAGAGTCATCTACTTGTCAAAATGTATGAGAGAAATAATGAAATCATTAAGATATTCAAAAAATGAGAAAATCAGAGAGATGAACGGTTTATTGAAATGGCTAAAGGAGTCGGAGAAGCGTTCTGATTGATGATGCATGGCTTTCCAAAATAAGCGTGAAATATGAGTTGGAAGTGAAATACAAGAAAAGTAAATGGAAATATTGTGCAGCTAATTAGATCTAAATAGTATTCATAGCAAAAGTATGAAAAAATGGCTCGTAAATCCCAAACAAATTGGATCAAGCGGTACATTAATATATTAATGAAAAGAAATTTTAATGAATATGACGGTATAAATTATGAAAATTGATATACCATTCTTATTAGTTTTTATATTGTATTTTTATCATTTAGTTAATATAATTTTATTAGCAACTTTATTAATGTTATTTTATTTTCTAATATAATATGATCTTTATAATATATTTAATATTTGTAGTTTAAAATGTATTTTAGGTTTTAATATATTTTTATTTATTTAACATAATTTCATATTTATGTTTAAATAAAAAAGAAAAATATTTTATATATCATATTCTTAAAAATATTCTAATTTGATAAAATAAAGATTTGAAGAATGAATGGTAATTTAGAATTAAAAGTAAAAATTATTGCTTAGAGTTAAACTAAAAGTGGGTCTCATTATCTTTAAATACGAAGATGCCATTTGGATTTGGAAATGGAGAGATTTATGGTTGGGATGCTATTAGATAGATAACAATATTAGTGAATGTTGTGGTGGGTGGAGTTATCATGAGTCAAGGTAAAGAGTTTTTCTCAACCACCACATACGGGAGTAAGTCTGTGATCCACATCACCCAATTCAGTTTTTATATGTATGCAGCGCGTATATATATATATATATATATATATATATATATATATATATTGGCACTACAATAATTTTGATTAATAGTAGAAGAACTTGAAAGGTGCCAGTCATAACATATCCTCATTGACTCTTACCAGGAATATGAGATGAATCTGGAACCATTCTTTAAACCGGACAACCCTGGAAGATCTCGTCGCAGCGATTGTGAGGTGATTAATTGGCAAAGTCCTGACCTCTACTTCCTTTGTCCCTACATTCTCTTTTAAAATCAATGTCAAGAGTAGTAGGTCATAATAAAAATTTGACTGAATCACGATAAGATCATATGCGAGAGTAGGATGTGGATTGCTACCTCGACCATTAATAGAAATAGAAGAAAACCAGAAAATGGAAAATGTTGAAACTGAAGTACCAAAATGAAATCACTTTTGGTTCTTCTAAACCCTTCTCAAAAATGAACTTGATGGTAAATTTTCTCTGCATATATGAGTAGGCTTAGGGACAAAAAAAAAAAGTCTCATCGATTCCTTATATGGAGACCAGGCCATCACTGGTTTCTCCAAGAGGTGTAAGGGTTGAGGAATAGTTGTTATGGGAGATTTAACACTTATCAAATTATATGGACCATGCTAACATTCTCCCACTTTGTCCATATATAAATCATGGCGATAAGTCCTCTTATAGTGAATAGTATCTTCAATATATTACAATATATCAAGTTATCAACTAAGCCATAAAAAGCAATAGATATAAGCAGTATGTTTATTCAAGGTCAATGACTTAATGATATTTCTCAAATAATAATAATAATCTGAAATGTACAAAACCATATGAAATGTCATTTGATAGGAGAAGTTTCATTAAAGTAATGAATGTACATACAATTAAATTACAGATTAAGTCATTTGTACTACATGATCCTTAAAATACTTAGGTGGCATGCCTTTAGTTAAAGGATCAACAAGCATTGACTCAGTGCTAATGTGTTCGATAACCAATTTCTTTTCTTTAACATGTTCTCTTATGACTAGTATTCATTTAATCATCGATATACTTGCCGACTTCCACTCTTGTTCTTAGCCATAAATCTACTTGTTGAGTTATCACAATACATCTTTAGTGGCCTGAATACGAATCCTACAATTCAAGCCTAGATATGAAACTCTTTAACCATACTACCATGTAGTGCTTCCAAAAAAAAGACCAATTTCGACTCATAGTGAGTAGCGATCAAAATCTGTTTCGCACTTCTCGAACCTGCAATCAGCTAGCTTGAAAATATAGCGTAAGTGGATTTGCGAAAATCAAACCACGACCGACAGTCTGAATCGGAGTAGCCAATCACCTCCAAATTGTTCATTTGTCTATACATAAGCATGTAATCTTTTGTGTTCAACAGAGATATCTCATCACCTTTTTCGGCTCTCGGTGGTTGATGCACGGCTTGCTGCGATATCAACCTCCTTCTCAGCCAGTGAATCTGTATCGGGTTTGGTATGAAGGCTGGTATATCAGAGCTTCAACAATTTGAAGCATGGAATGTTCTTCATGTTCTACAAAAATTGAAATCATTTTAGAACCTTTGATTCAAATCAGATACGTAAGCGCCAAATGGGTGCTACACTTAGTGAACAATGATTTTTCATGTTAATCTCTGCAAATCTCTTATTGATATAGGTCTCCAGAGACAAGCTGAAATGCCTTGAGATCTTGCCTATGGATCTTATCTTAATGACATAGATGCCTCACCCGTATCTTCGTATCAAAGTTCTTTGAAGTGCCATTAAGGAATGTCGTTTTCACATCCATTTGATGTAAATCGAAAATCAAAATGGGCTACGATACCATGATTATCAGAAAAGGAGGGAAGTGCCATCTGAGGAGAAAAGGTCTCAGTGTAATCGATTCCTTCCATTTATTAGATCTTTGTCGCGAGTCTTGCCTTATGTCTCTCATTGTTCTTAGAAATTGAGTCATTTTTTGTTTTAAGACCACTGTGTACATGCATTTTACACCATTAGAGCGACTCAACGAGATCCCAGGCTTGGATTAGATGTCATAGAATTCATTTCTTCTTTCATGTACTTGCCTGTGAGTTAGATTCCTTAGAACTCATAGCTTGTGAAAACGTTTCTAGATCATTTTCAACTTCAATGTTATAATTGATTCTTGTAAATACACATATAATCAGTAATTCTTGATTTCCTAACTCTTGTAGATTTTCTTAATGTTACTTCATCATTCTCTTGAAGAATTTGTAGATCAACCTGTTGCTCAATTGGTTGTTCAATAATTTTTGGAATTTCTTCATTAGCAACTTGATCTACAAGATCAATATCAGCAATATGTGGAACTTCAAGAAATGGTTGTCTCACACTCGATTGTACTTAAGGGGTGTGAATGACAATCAATCTATCACTTGGATAAGAGGGTTGACCTTCATAATGACCCTTCTCATAAACAATGTCTAAATGATCCTCCCGGCTACAGATGAAGTCATTCTCTCAAGAAATTCCCGCATTTTTTCTTGATTCCTGATCTAGTCTTTATGAGATGGACAATAAAATCTATACCCTTGGACCTTCGGCATATCCAGTAGAAATACCCTGGTCCTTCGGTCTAGCTTCTTTTCTTGTGGGTTATAAATTCTCACTTCAGACGGGCATCCCCAAACGCGTATATGTCACAAACTCGGTTTCCAACATTTGAATAACTCAAAAAGCATCTTAGGAGTGACTTTGGTTGAGCTTCGATTTAATATATATACTGCTGTCGTCTTTAGAGCTTAGGACCGCAGTATTGAGGTAGTTTTGGCCTCCTCATACTCCTTACCATGTCCATTAAAGTTCGGTTTTCTTTACACCACACCATTATGATCAGGAGAACCGGGCATAGTGTCTTGGGCAGCAATCCCATTTCTTGAAAGCTTTGCAAATGCACCAGGAGCTTGTCCATTCTCTGTGTATTTACCATAGTACTCTCCACTTCTATCTAATCTCACGATCTTAATATGTTTTCCACATTGATTCTCTATTTCAGCCTTAAAAACTTTAAAGGCGCCTAAAGCTTCATCTTTGGAACGAAGTAAGCAGAGATACATGTATCGTGAATAATCATCTATGTGATAAACTATTTCGGACCATTTTCATCCATGTCAGGACAACAAATGTTAGTATGTATAATCTCTAATAGGTTTCTACTGCTTCCTCTATTTTGCTTCTAATTCTGCTTTCTGCCTTCTGGTTCTCAAGCTCTGAGTTCCAATTGATTTCCTCATGCTCGAGTTGGATCCCTATCTTCAATATATATAGCTTGTGAAAACTACAAAAACTGCTATAAAATTTGATCATAAACATTGCTAGGTCGTTAATGTGCCAACTAGGTCAATTTGGTTGATTACTACGCAAAAAGTGCTCAAAAGCCGCACTGTTAAGAGTATGAAACAACACTATTTGGGTAGTAATCACTCCCTCTTTAGGCCGATCATAACCTATATAGATTTTATATCAACAAAATTTATAACCTAATACTTCATACTACCGTAGCATTGCTACTATAGTATATCGACTCTAGGATCATCCACAGGGATGGGATTGCTTCGTAGAAATGACTAATACTGAGGTTTACACTGGTGATTATAGTTTGGATATTGGGGTTGGATAAAAAGAGTGGGTGTTGATGGTTGAAATCGTAAGCAAAATGAAGTAAAAGTATATAAAGAATTCCCTTGAAGCCTTGTCGAGTCGGACAGGTTCCCTTAGGTAAATGAGGGGTTCTCGGGGTCTTTTCCTCGCTTTGGGGATAGTAACATATAGTTACTTCCCGAATCGGATCTTGGTTTAGCTAATAAACTTAACCCTCAATAACTATCCTTTGAAAATGGCATTCAATGTCCATTAATGGACTCGGTCGATTAAATCACATCTCAACTTGACTCACCTTCCAATGGCTAATAAATGATAGCAATAGACATCTTTGGATCTGAAAGTAATAAGCATCTAATAGGCCTGAAAGATTACCAAATGTATTCAGGTGACTGGGGATCGAAAACCTATGATTAGAGGAAGAACATCTGATAAAAGTAAATACTCGTTGAAAACATAGAGAACCCTGCTTTTACCATAGGTTCCTTGCCTTTACCTTCTACTTCAGGAAAAACCGCTCATCTGAGTTGTCATCCTCATAGGGTGTTTGGCTAAATGAGAAAATGAAAAAGAAACGGGAGCTTGTCAAATGACCTCCAACTTGATAATAAAAGCTAAGATTTTCAAAAGATCTTTTACAAAGTGTTGTTTTGAGGATTATATACCACCAAAACCATACAAATTACCAAATTGGCAAAAGCAACAAACTATTATAGAGGGCTAATTTGGGAAGAAAAGAAAAAAGGAGACAAAAAGAATGGCTACGAAGCAATTTTGCAGTGGGAAAATTCATAGGGGTTGCGAATAGCAAATTTCACAGCCTTAGGAGAATTGTAGAGACGCCTGCCTTCATCTGTTTTATTACGATTATACCTTACGCCTTCTAGTTCTCCAGCTCTAAGTTCCAATTGATTTCCTCATGCTCGAGTTGGATCTATCTTGATATATATAGCACATGAAAACTATTGCTATAAAAGTGATCGAAGCATTCTTTAGGTCATTAACCTACACTTGATGCCAACTAGGTCAATTTTAAACATTTTCCAGAAAAGTCTTCCCGAAGCCTGCGTGTTAGGTATGGAGCAACTATTTATTTAGTGTAATCAAAGGAATCTTCCATTTCTTTTAGCTTGATCCTTTCTTTTCTTTCCAAAGATTAAATTCTTATCTGCCATCATTAACCTTCCCTCTACTTGCACGTCAGCCTTGATTCATTAATTGACCATTTATCCTTATGTGTGTGTTGTAGAGATTTTGAGGCTGTATTATTAAGGCGAAGTGTTAAATATATAATGAAACAGGAAAGTGTAAACGTAGGTAACCCAATGACTTAAGTTGAAATTTATATTCCTTATGCGCATGATATGATCACGGACTCCTCTTATCCCAGTCAGCTTGGTGGATGAAAACTACAAAATTAAGGTACTAGCAAGAGTTTTGTCGCGAAGTTCTGCCTTTCATCGATGACTTTGCCGAGTGGTTTGGCTTTATAAATTTGCTCGAATGAACCATGAATACCATCAGATATCTTAGTCTTTTGAACATCACGGAGCGAGTTGGACCTCTCCTTATCATCAAGATAGGCGGCTTACTGCAGTCTTGGTTTAGTAATGGGATTCGGGTTCGTCTTTCCTTATAGCGTGATCCAATATCATCCATCCCAAATGCCAGAAGAATTCTCTCATTCCATACCTTATAGTTATCACCCCCTTAATTTTGGGAATATCACATAAAATCGAAATGTTGGGTTGAATAAGCTGTGATATTTTAAATATACATGCTTATTAATCAAGGTTTGAGGCAAAAATATCATATCATGTTTTACCAAGGTAAATCATGCTTTTAAATCATAAATCTAGAGACATAAAACTTGCTTGTGGGCTAAAATCTTATTCATTTAGACTTAAAAGGTCTTATGATAAAACTATCAAATTATGTTCATTTTCCTAATCCCTGTGGGAAAATTAGAAAATATAATTTGATATCTCGTCCTAATTAACCATATAAAATATAATAAAAATTCATATGGATGAGATTTATCACATTCCATATGATTAATTAATGTAATCAAATGTGATCTTAAAACTTAATATATAATTTTAACTAATTAAGGATGTTGTGGCTATTCCCTAATTAATTAAAAATTATATCGATCATTGAACATTATTGCAAAAACTTTAAGCAATTTAAACAATAAGATTATCATTCAATTAATTTTGTATGTAAAATATACACATACAAATAATCCTGATAAATTTAATATAAGAAATTTAATTCACATATTTTAAACATAAAATCATTCTGTGATTGACATAATGCGATTTATACATGCGGTTTATAACATGTTTAGGGTATAATAAGTAGTATATTTTACAAATAAAGATAAAAATAAAATAGTTGAACCGAGTGTCTGAGAAGTTAAGGGTAAAGTAATAATTTAATAAACTCATATGCCAAAATGGGAATATGCATAAGTAAAGAATAATAGAAGATGAGGCTATTGTAAAATATCATAAATTGATGGCAAATATTAGAGTTAGGGGACGAAATTGAAATAAAAGGGGATAAGATCGAATAGGATAAAACCCGAAATAAATATCATTTTTGGTCTTGGAGAAAGGGAGAAGCGAACGGATAGAGAGAGAGAAGAAGAGAAGAAGAAGGAAGGGAAAAAGAAGATCACGGTATGGATTAGTATGGAAGTCTATTAGTATTTTTGTATGGAATTTGAGTATGGCAATTTGTCTAGTTTGGTATAGAAGTATATGATATATGGTTTGGAACCCTTTATTTTGTGTATGTGTTGGGTTTGGAAACTCCCAGGCTACGTTCTTTGTGTACTTGGTGAGTTAGGGGAAGAACTATAAAATGCTTATATATGTGTTTTGGGGAAAGGTCTGATTCACATTTGGAACGAAAATTTCTGTTTTTTTAATCATGGGACCTTAGAAATGGTTTTTGGGTAAGAAATAAAGAAATTTGGCAGTGAGTCCTTTTAGTATGCCACATTAGTGAAGCGATGTTAGAACTTGAATTTCACCGGTCGGACCTCGTAGATCCAAGTTATGGTCCATTGCACGAACGATTTTAGCTCGACCAATACGACCGGCGGTCTGGCTTGGCGGTGTAGCTCGACGGTCTCGGTCGATTCGGCTTGATGGTCGGCTCGGCTGGGTTTGAAATACGTGTGACCTCAACGGTTATAACCTCGCCGTCGAACTCCGTTTCGGGTGTTCTTGAACTCTATGAAAAGCCCATTGAGTCAAGATTTCAAATATATGCCTGTGGAGGACAGTAGGTGAACATAACCCTGCTGAAATCTAGTTTTCCCAGGTCAGCTCGGCTAGGATTAGCTAGTCATGTGTGACCTCCAACTTCAGACGATCATAACTTCTTCGTCCGAACTTCGTTTCGGGTGTTCTTGGACTCTATGGAAAGCCCATTGAGTCAAGAATCCATCTATATATAGCATGATAAAAGTGGAACCCATATTAGGTCCAAAAATAATGAAAAACATAAAGCATAGTTATTCATGCATATAATGAGATATGAAAAATCACGAGAATCTGAATAAATGATTGTATATTGCATATGACTATTGGATGACATAATTATTCGGGAATATGAGATATGTCTTGAGCATCAAAATACACATGGATTATTGCTTGGGAACACGGTAGAGAATGAATAGGCATGCACATGGGACACAGTTAACTGCGGCCCATTCTGAGATGCTCGAGGCCGGATTAGATTGATGACATAGATCCCGTTTGGATCGTTACATGGCATAGGTCACACCTCTCGTACAATAGAAGATACCTTCGGGTATATACGATACTGTTGGGTCACATATTACATGGCATAGCTCACTTTGTCGTACGGTGATAAATACCTTAGGTATATGCAGGATAGAGATCATTTGTCTGCAGGTAATGATGGTCTTATTTGGTACATACAGGTTATTTCTGTGTCAGGCTGGGTATTTGCGGGACCAAAGAAAAAACGTAAAAGAAAATGACAAGTATATGCAAATGAAGAATATAAAGAATATATGTGATATGAGGAAGCATGCTTATTTCTTGTGTGATGATAATTATACGATTCTGAAGCAAAGAAGTAAAGTACAAGATGACATGAAAAGTATATGAAATATGATAAGAAATGAAACATGTTGTGAAAAAGTATATAAATGAGAAATGACAAGTATATGTAATTGTTATATGTGTTGACCTTATATGCATTTGTGTGAAAGTGTGACCATGTTGGGGTCATCATATGTATTAGTCCTAGCGTATTAAAGAAGCAGCGCGGGTGTTTTCATCGGAGTGTAGGTCAGAAGAGAGGCACCTTGTAACATAGAAATATGCCCTAGTCGTTTCGAGCATGTTTTGTTTTGAGATGTTGTGAGCATAATTTGAATGTTTTAGTGATTTAAATGTGAAACAGGTGAAACCAAATTTGGGCACTAGGACAAATTTGTAATTTGGCAAAAGGATACTAGAAAAAGTCTTAGATGAAGAGTGTGACTAGATTAGATATAGCATAAGTTGATTTGCAAAAATAAAGAAATTTGAGGACTAAAGTGAAATAAGTAGAAACTTAACCACAAAAATGGGTTTTAGGATGAAAAACATAACTAAGGGAAATCTTTGATTTAAGACCAAATTTGGTCATTTTGGGTGAAACAATAGTAGAAAGAGAGAAGAAGAGAAGGGGAGAAAGAAGAAGAAGGAAGAGGAAGAGAAGAAGAAGAGAGAAAGAAGAAAGGGAGAAAAAAAAGGTATGGAATCTAACATTAAGTATAGATTCTAAGTTTGCATGAATTTCCATACTATGGATGGATTATTGTCCCCAAACCTAGGGTTTGTTAGGTTTTTCATCCCAACTTTCAGAAAAAAATTATTAAAATAGGTTGGTAAACCACTAAATAGTATGAAGAATGTGGAATCCTCATTTGAAAGTTGGATTATTGGTTTAATTGCATGGGAGTTAGGGTTTTGAAACTGACCCTAACTAATCTTTATATTTAGTTTATATAGGTTCTTGACTATTTTTGAGTTATTTTGGGAGAATTCATATGATAGGTTTTGAAAAAGATATTGAAAGATGATTTGAGTAGAATAGAGGTTCTGAAGATGAATATAGGTCTACAGTGTGTGTATTGATTATTGAGTTGGTTTGGGTGGAAAAATATGGGAAAATGGGAGAAAAACCACCATTTAAGGCAATTTCGAGGTGGTACGGTACCAAGCAGTGGTGCCGTCTATAGTGTTTATCCATTGATCTGGTACCCAGTATCTCCTTTGACGATCATTTAGTATTTTGGTAATAACTTGGTCATTTCTTATCCGATTTAATTGATTCAAGTTTGGTTAAACTAGAACTTCAAGGAGAACAAAACATCCTGAAATAAAGTACCTCAAGTCGACTCTATGTAATGCCCAAAATTCACTAAAAAGAGTGAGGCTATGTTGCAAAGCCAATTTACAGTTCGAGTTTTGAACATAAGTAGTCCTAAGGTTGTTTGGACATATCTTGAGTTTAGTTTTCAGGTTAAGTGATTCTAGTTGGAAGAACCCATAGCACCTTAGCTTCAAGGGTACAAGAACCGATTGTCAAATATGAAGTTAAGACCCCTGTACAAAATGAGTATTAAAGCATCCTAGTGTAATATCGATGCTTGACGCTAGTTTGGCATGAAAATGCCATAACTTTAGTTTGATGATTCAATTGGAATGATTCAATTTCTAAGTAAAATAGATTCATAGAAGACAAAGAATATACATGAATGATGTGAATACATATGTGTCATCTAGTCTGAAGTTCTGAAATATCGTATCTGACATACATGAAGCGGAAAAATACAGAAAAAATACAATATACGCCTTAGATGTGTTTATAAACATGAATATGATATGACTCATGAAATGGCTGAAACATGAACATGAACTTGAAGGTAAATGTCATGAACACACATAATGTAGTTAAGTTATATATGATTATTATCACATATAATCCGAGGAAAAGAGATAGCGAATGATATGAAATACATGAATGAACGATGATAGCCAATTAAAGAAGGCTATGAATAGATAAAGACATGGTAGATCTACGCGATGATATGAAGGCGAGAATGTGATTAAGATGATTTTACGAGTTTGTAAAGACACATATGATAGTATGGCGACTTAGGATCGATGAATGAATGGGTGCGTTACGATCGGTGCCCGGCCTCCTGCACCGTGCTACGACACTCACGGTATTTACGTGGGTAGGCGCGTTCGATTATTCCATGCGAAATCCCACGCAGCTCTTGAATGATCGCGGACGAGGATTGACAAGCCAGATACGTAAGCGAGATGTCGACTTCTATAGTATTATGTAGGTGCAATATTGAATGAATACAGTGCCTGCTGCTCAACCAAGCGGAATGAAGATTCATGCTGAATTTGTTGAATGTAAACTTCTATAGTATATGTGAGATTGTAATATTGAATGAGATCACATGCCTGCGGAATGATAAACGAAGGACGAGATTAACAAGCGAATATATCGTGAATGTCGTGCAGCCATATAATCACAAGCGAAGCGTGAAAAAAAGAAAGAAAATGATTCGAATAGTATTTGAACAAGTATAGAATCTGAGTACTAGTATAAGTTACGTAGTACCTCTTGTTTTTTGCAAATAGATCTACCGTAGTACCTACGGTATAAAATATCGGTAAAATAAGAATAAGTTCGGTACTACAAGTATAAGATTTGAAATACAAGAATAAGTTTCGTAATACAAGTATAAGATATGAAATACAAGAATAAGCTCCATAATACAATTATAAGATCCGATATACAAGTATATGCTTTGTAATACAAATTATAAGATCCGTAAAGACAAGTATAAGTATATATATGGCTAAATTATTTCTGTGCAGAAATCTATGAAGTATGTCGTCCTACGGAATAAGTATAAGTATGTGTCTATGGGAATAAGTATATACATATGTGTCTGGAGATGGAATAAGAATAAGTGCGCATAAGTGTAAGTTCTGGTAAGTATAAGATTGTTATAAGTATAAGTTCGATACCATATACGAGAGATTTGAACAAGCATAAGTTGGTTACAAGGATAATTATGTAGGTAAATGTGTTATATGAATTCATGAAGATTCGATACATTCTTGTTATATGTTTATTATGATTGATGCTCGTGCATATTAATATCGGTATAAGTTATAAGATACGTTTCCACTAAAGCGTAAAGCTTGTACGGAGTTTCTGTCAGTATAGTATAAAGGAGATCTGCGATCTTCCTTTGTCTGATTGGGCAGATTACATTAGTAGGGTTCATCGCGGTATAATCACTTTCCCGATTATAAATGTAAAGAAATACAGTTTTGTATATGTAAATGGGACTCGATATATGTACTGATTTTGTTTTTTGATGGACACCACTCGGGTTAGTATTTTTGTATATGTAAATGGTTTTGTTATTAAATAAATTGTTTGTATACCCACAAGGTGAAAGTTCATTTCTATGAAAAAAAAAAAACGGGTAAAATTCGGTATATAGTCTCACGCCTCGAGGCAGGTTCGAATCCGTGAATTCCAGTCGGTTAGGGAATTGGGGTGTGACAAAACCGAAGGACAGGACAATCCACATCAATAATAGTCAAGACCCACACTCACTAAGTTACTTGAAATTTTGTTGTCTATTTTGTATATGTAATTTTGTTTTTATTTTGTAAGCGATAAATGTGTAAATGTTGAACACTTCCATATATGGAGGCTTTGTATATATTTTATGTGTCCAGATTCTTCTGTGAATATAATATAAGTTAAATGTTTGTTCATATGGACAAAACAAGCTTAAAGTTTATAAGTTTATAAAAAATTTTAAAAAAAATTTATATATGACACCTTCGCTCGACACAAGGTGCTGAGTTAGGGACGTCATAGTTTAGTGGTATCTGAGCATCCTGGATCACAGGTTCGGACTACCATGATCAATTCGGACCAGGAAGCAGGCGTACTAGCATCTAATATCGATGACGTCACCGATTAATTTAGTAGAGTGTGTATCGATTAAGTTTGAATCTTTGTGTTTAATTCGTCAGACAACACATTTTTACCATAAATTTGCTAATATATCAATATTTATAAAGAAAACGATGTAAAAGATAACAACTTCACCTTCTTTGATGGTAGAGTATTCTATTAAGACTACTGAATCTCAATGGCTATCCTGCGGCCCGAACATATCAGGGGTATCCTTAAGCCAAATAGGCTATCCCAAACAATTTTACTATCCATACAACCAAACAAGCAGGGATCCAGACTATTCTTGTATCCTGTGGCGCCCCCCTAGCCCGAATCAGGTGGCTACCGTCGGCCTGTAGCGGAAAATCTATCGTCTGTGTCATGGGAACCACTCTTGGAAGTAAAAATGGCCAGCTTGGTACTTGCATCAATACTCGTCAAACATATGCACGTATATTCAATGGTCTGAGAGTTATTTCATTACTCTTAATACAAATACATATTAAAATCTATAATTCTAATACATATTATCTGATATCAAAATACATTGGCTTTCTTCAAAATCAGGTCTCTAAATAGGCCGTCTTGTGATCTTATCTTCTTATTGCACGAAAAAAATATTCCCTCGGCCAGTGTTTATCGCCGATGGTAGAATCACCACAAATGGGTTACTCTCCACCTAAAGTACTTATGCAATTCTCAATTTAAACGCACACTCAAGTAATCATGATCCTACTTGAATGTCTAAATGCCGTTCCGTATGCCGAGTCCTCACGAAACCCTCACATACTAAGCCATGTATGAGAAAAATATCATTTTCAAAACAAAACTTGTTGTTCTTGTTGTTCTTCAATCATTTTTATACCAATATATCAAACATGCATATATTCACAATTTCGCAGTGCATGTAATTGATGCGGATCAAACATCACCCCAATTAGCTCACTTGAGCTATTAATTAATGATCAAGCGTCGCCCAAATTAGCTCACTTGAGCAATTCACAATCTCGTCTCGATGGCTACACTCACCTGAAATTATATTCCATATAATTGTGACATCATATTAACACCTCAAACCTAACTGTATTAATTTCTTTGATCAACTGACTCAAGCCATTAGTTTCGTACACACAACCTATGGAAAAGGCTTTGGTCCATTCCAAATAGCAAGATTTGTTTATAACAATCCCAAAACAGACGTGGGTGGCAGCCTCACCTCCGGTTCCTATTAGTGGAGTAAATTATGTATCCATTTCGGTCTCCTACTCATAAAGTAATTTATTATATAAATTATGAAACCTGAACACCATCGGAGTCCACTAAAATTGTCACGGATGTGCCAATTGGGTCCCCAAAAGTTCTGACAGGTTCGAGATTTGGGACCGATCAGCTTGACCTCTTGCTTGCACTGTGTCAACATAGCGTAGCTTCTTGCATCCGAAAGTAAAACAAATAGGATAAAACCCCTACACCTCACGGTTGTGCAATGACTCACGAAAAGAAAAGCGACACCTACCGTTTGCACCATGGCGGCTCAAACATTTCATGCTAACAGAAAAAATCAAACGTCGGATTAACGAGAAATCTAGAGAGAATCGCTACTCTCTGCCTTTCATATAAATTCTGACAACCTATACACATCCTTATCTCCCACGTTTTCTCTTGGCTTTTCTAATGTAGGAGATGATGATTATTTTATGCTTTTTAATTTAAAGCTTTCAAATAATGCGGGTATGTCCGTGGCACGATTTGTGACCTGCTGTTCGGCCCGATCCGTTCGTGTTTACCTGCGTGAAACATGTCGCGTAGTCTACGTGTTATCGTGATGACTTTTGTCGCATCATGTCGTTCTGATGCTGAATGTAGTGCTTGAAAACGTGTAAATTGCGTATCTCGGTCGACATGTTAGCTAGATTTGCGAGATGATTCCACTTGGTGAAATCCGTTCTGTCATTGAATCTGAAAATTTTGAATTTTACCGAAATTACAATTTTGCCCTTTTTTCGAAAATTGGAATTTTCTCGGGTCTTACATCCTAAGAAACTTTTTAAATAGGCTATCCCAGGCAATTTCTTGTCCCTCTGGGCTGATGGGGATCCCACATTTGTGGGAGGGAGGAGGAGGCTATGTTGTAGCCAAATAGGCCGGCTGTCAAATAGAGATTTTATCCTACTGAAACCCAGTTATAGTAGGAGTCTTGAATCAAAACGGTCCCTTGAATCAAACTTGACAAATATACTTGTGAATATATATATAGATTCGTCAATCAGACTATAAAGCCCCTAACGGTTGACTACCTTTAATACAGTGATCTTGCGGTTGAACCCATTGGATGTTTTGTCTTACTTTTTTCTTTTTGTTTTAATGTAATAGTAGAAAGTCAATCACAGTGCATGTGGGAGGCTAGGGCGTGTAGTTTTGTTTAATCTTAATAGGTCAAACTCGTCATTCCATTTAAAGCCTTGAGGCCTGTAAATCATATTCCAAGACTAAAAAAATCAGCTCATATTCAAATATTTTAATCTCTGCATCTTTAAAATCATTAAATTTCAATAATATATTTAAATTTTATTATAATTATTTTTATTAAAATATGTGATAACTTTTAAGTTTCACTAAAGATTATTTTAAACTTTTTTTAAAGTATTTTGTTTTACCGATATTTATGCAAAATGTTCGTAAAATAAATTATCCGTACAAATATTTTATCCTTATTCCTTATCGGAACCAGCCACCTCTGCCAGCTAAGAAAGCATACAAAAATAAAATAAAATAAATAACAATAAAATCAATAATGATTGAGGTAGCAAGGTACGATGCAGTTTGAAGAGTATTCAGTATTTATGCTTGTATACTATAGGAAGTCATTCACAACCCCTTAATATAAGTGTCACACACAATAGATCCTCCACCATAAAGCCCTCAAAGCCATCCAATATTTTTCAAGTTATATTTTTTTTTTGTTATGACTAGTGACTGCTGCTTGTAGTGGAGATATAGAAGGCTGAGCTTGTCTTCTTCATCCGTTCCGGCTTGATTAGTACCTTGGGCCGACGGTAAAGTGCTAAGCCTTGCTCAGCACGAGATCTGACTTTCAGTCACCATCTTCATCATGAATTTTTTTCCATTTGAAAGTTTCTTAATATTATCGCGACCAACCTTTGCCCACTCACTGATTCCGTACGTTTGATCGCTCGCCTGGGCCTTGCCCTGGAAATACATTACTACCCTCTCCACTCTCAATTCCTCTAACATCCCACTCGTCAGAAACGCCGTCCACGACCTAACTCTCTCCGACTCGGTTCGGCTCGCTGGGTTCGTTCTTGATATGGGTTTCACCCAGTTGATTGATTTGGCTGACGACTTTGGGGTGCCCTCCTATGTCTTCTTCACTCCCGGCGCTGCTTTTCTTGGCTTCCTCTTGCCTTTGCATCTTCCAGTTCCTCCGCAGTCATCAGGGCTTGGATATCGATGGGTTCAGGACTCGGATGCTGAGTTGGAGTTCCAGTGTTATATTAACTCGGTTCCAGGCAAGATCTTCCCTTCTTTTTGTTGACAAGGAGACTCTGGGTCTGAGTGGATTCTGAATCTCCAGGGAATCTACAGACAAGTCAAGAAGTATTATAATGCACAAATACATTTGTTGGAGCTGAATCCCATGCTATTCGATCATTTTCACAATACGCTACCGCCTTGTACGCCTGGACCAATCGTCAGCGCCCAAACCCAGGATTTGGTGGATCAAGCCATCAAGAGGTGGCTTGATGATCCAGCCGCCATCATCAGTGGTATTCCTGCAATGCTTCAGGGCATGGGGCCTTCGATGTGGATCAGATCAGAGATACTAGCGTTAGAGCATAGTGGACATCGCTTTTTGTGGTCCTTCGTCGACTTCCTCCAAGAGTATTTGATGATTTCAAGGGTATCTTACCCACAAATGTCGAAGATGTTCTACCACAAGAGTTTTATATCGGACGGCTATCAGGTGAGTGCATTTTGAATTGAATAAGTAGCAGTTTAACACCCAGCTGTGGGAGGATTTATTTCTCTCATTGCGGATGGAATTCTATTTTAGAGAAAGCATATGCTATGGTTCCACTAGCCATATTGATGTACGAACAACCACTCTAACATTTCTAAATGGTAAAAAGATTTAGCATGGTCAGCGGAGAAATTAAATAGATTATCATCAGGATAGTGGTTATATTGTAAGCGCTCAAGAGATTGAAAATGGGTTAAAGAATCTAATGAGTATTAATAGTGAAGTGAGGAAGAAAAGCAAAGAAATGCAGAAATAAGTCGAAAAGTCATTGATGGATGGTGGATCTCACGCTACTTTAGGCCGTTTATTGAAGATGTGATGGCCAACGTTTCATGCAAGTAATAGGTGATACCTAATGTTTTGGATTGTTACTTTATCATGTAATATGTTTATCAATGTTCAAGTAATTTAAGTTTTCAATGAAATTAACCTAAAAAGTTTGACCTTCAAAATTAGCAAGTGTGTTTCTTTTTATTATTTAGTGAAAAAAGTTTTAAAAGACATAAATTTAGTCAAATGCAATTTAATTGGTTAATAATTTAGTAAACAGGGCATGAAAAGAAAAGCACATGAGGATGTCTTTGTAAGCTGTAGGCACAAACTCGCCATTATTACCAGAAAAAGCAAAGGTTCGTGGGCAGGTTTTTTTTATTTTTTTTTATCGTGCTTTCCCTATAAAATAGAATACCATCTTTTGTGATTAATGTTGTGAGAATAATACTTCTTACCAGCACATACATGAATAGTGTTCTCCACAACAGCAGGGGATAGTCCCAAAAGGCATCACATTGAATAATCATGGCTCTACTAGGGACATTTGCCAAATCTGAGCAATGAACTAGAAATCCACAATAAGTTTTCTCCATAAATTCATGAAGAGTTTGCTTAAATAAGGTTCAAGCCCCAATGCTCCTATATCATTTTGAGTAAAGCCGTGTAATCCATTCAATTATAATCATATATAGATCATAAGTGGAGTAGTTTCCCCTTATTAAGTCTCCAGTTACCATTCAGGTGCAATCACCAATATATGATGACATTTGTCAATGATTTTCTTCTTCTACCATGGATATGCAAATTGTCAAATGATTCTCCTTATATTATACTGCTTGACAAATACGGAGATGTTCCACCATTAATGTAGGTGGATGGTCACTGAAAGGTTTGTTAATCATTTCACAAAGCAAAAGCCTAATATAGCCTAGAAAGATTGTTTTCTTCCCTTTTATACCCAGGTCGGGGTTACATGTTTAATGCTCATAATTGAGACATTGATGTCCTTTCACTTTCTTCGTTATACACTCATTTGTACATTGATTGTCTCCTTAAACTAAACCGTTATGTCCACCAGAGATGACTCTGCTTGCATGTGCCATAACTTTATGTCTTTCTGTCAGGATCTTATGTTATGAAGAGGCGCTTTTCTTTCAGACTCTTGTCTTACGTGTCTTAAATATGTATGCTCTTCGACTTATCTCCCCTTGGCGGCGGTGATCGGCTTTGATCGACATCATGCGATCTACCTGGCCAAATTAATACGAGTCACCTATGCCCACGGCATTCAGTTAGGGCCCATCTGGCACAGCATCGACGGATTTCGGCCTTGCGTGCTCTGGGCTTGTTCCTTTCCATGTACGCGACCTGGTTGTCCCTGCACTCCACTAGCGTCAAGCCTACGCAAAAGCATTATGCGTCTGCGTCGTTCTCTTACATGCATTGGTTGTCATCTTCGTATCATTTGGTTGTCAAAGTGGCAGCTGTTTACATTTCCCGAGGAAGGTGTTTGGTATGCGCATCACTTTTCATCATTTTTGCTCGGGCTCAAATGCTTATGGCTGGGTTATGTTACGATGGTATATTTGTTTGTAGTTAATATTAATCAATTATTAAGATTTGTTTATTGGATTATTAAATAATATCAATTATGTATTATTATTATATTATGTAGCGATATAGCGCCGACCCGGTGTCGTAGCGGTATTGATGATCTATGATGGTAAGTATATCGTGAGTACACATTTGTTATGAGAGGTCCACTCTTCCATCCCCGATATGGCGCTCTCGCGACTTCCCCGTCGGTGGAGATTAGAGTTTTGTTGGCGTATTAGATAGAGAAGCGATCATCTTCTCTCTTTCTCTGTTCCAACCCAGCCCGATCGGCTAGGCTTATGGATCACTGCTGTGATGCAGGAGTATGCGTGTTTTGAGTCCCGATTTCATATATGTGTGTATGAACATGCTATGTGTGTATCACATAAAGGTTTTTTCATCAATTGAGTATCGAATGAATCGGATCTTGAATTATAGTTGTTCATACGTATGAACCACCCCAATAATTTGTGTTGATTGAGATTTCTTGTTTTATGTGAAATTTTATTTTAGGGTTTGTTAATCTCGCATATGAGTCTCTATTTTGGATATGTTATGGAATCAAAGGTTTGGGATTATATTGTTCAGATTTATGACCCTATTTTCGTCAAATTGCTAAAATAAAAAAACAAAAAAACAAAAGGAGTGTAGAAACCTTAAATTAGTTCATGGCTAAAACCCTCATTGTTTTAACTGATACACACACATTAAGGTGATATTTCGTAAATTCTTAAATCATATGGCGAAAATGGTGGAAATAGGAGTTGAGAGAGAAGAAAGAAGAGCGGGTTTAGGCAGATTGATGCGACCGAATGCGAGGCAAGAGCGAGGAGGATGAAATCAGGTTAGTTAATATTTTGTACTCTACTCTCGGTTTTAAAATAAATATATATATATATATATATATATATATATATATATATATATATATATATATATATATATATTTTTAGTTAAATTGATGTATTTTGTGGATTATCTGCCGTTACATGATCTGTGCAATGACTATGATATTATTTTGCATAGTTATGATGATCTTACTTTATCGTGAGTATAATTACAAACATTGTAGAAATTAAATAATTTAAATTAACACTGAATTTTAATTGAATTCACGCATATGAATGTTTGCACTAAAATGATATACCCACCATGAGTATAGTGTTATTGATGTATTGTTATTAATGCAGTGTACTATTTGTTCTAAACTTATGTCAAATTATGTTTAGTACCCTTCAAAATTATTAAATTTTGTGGTGACATGGATAGTTAATAATTATCAACATATTTCCTTTATTGTGATTCGTGATATACAGTGGATCATGATAAATAGAAATCATTTAATATGTTTGGGTACGTGAGATCGTTTATCTGTATTGGCGTGGTAATATTATGTTACATGCATATTGTGTTCCTCTCTGCTGGTGCGGCCTCATTGCCTATACAATTCGCCACATCAAAACTGAATGGGATGAATTATGAGGTTGGAAGAGTCTCGGATCATGTTGTGCTCGCGACATGGATTTGGCTTTGAGAGGCGAGGCCCCCTGCTTTAATTCGATCTGATGTGCAGTAAGGCTTCTCGAGAAAAATGGGATCCTCAGACAGTGTGCCTCGTAGTTATGAAATGCAGTCGTCGACAGTAGCTCTGATGATAATCTTGTAACTAAATCTGTTGGCAACTGATGTATGTCAGTTTATCTTTCCGTCGATGTACTTTTCTTTGTTAATGCTTTAGGGAGATACTTGAGCAATCGGTTTGAATCATTGGAGCCGTGAAAAAGGTCATGAGGTACAGGTACGGGACTATATGTTGACCTATAAAGGTCGATCAACTTGAGTCTTTGGATATTGATTTAATTACAGTTTGTATATTGCCGAATGTGAAAATCTACTTAGTTTCCATTTTATGTTGTGGCGAGGAGTTGTTCTTGGAAAAGTGTTAAACGAAACACTTCTGACTACCTCGACTATAGGCAGTATGTCACTTGTTATGAAGCTACTTGTCAAACGTGCGGCTAAAGAAATTGATTTTGGCTTTATATTGTTGAGGAGCATATCAAGCCACTTGTTATATATTGTGACAATATGAATTGTGCATTTCTCTGCGAAAACTAGCAGGTGCTACTCGCTCAGCTTTGATAAAATGCACATTTTGTCAGGAGAGAAAGTTAAAAGAATTCGATTTCGGATTGAATATCTTGCTACGGGACATATGTTGCGGTCGGCTAACGAGAAACACATAGGGTTTATCCATCATGTAACTCATATGAGTTTGGTTAAGTCTTTTGATATTAGTTGATGATTACGAATTTATCGCGTTTATTTTCTTTGTAATTGTTTGGTATGTATAGAATGACATGTCCTGACTGGCATATCATCTTACCTGACGACCATCAGCTTGGACCATTTGTTTCGAAAAAATGCATATTTTGTTTTATTCACTCTGCAGTTCTCTATTCATAATCTCTTTACATGAAATCGAAAGGCTTGTGAACGACATTTTTCCCTTTATCGGATAAGATATTACTTGTTGAAGACTTTATATATATATATATATATATATATATATATATATATATATATATATATATATATATATATATATATTATTATATATTATTATTATTGATTTTGTTATGTGCTTTGGTCATAATTGTCTATCATAGTTATAATAATCCTTGTTTTTCTAATAATTATTCTAATCTTTATCAAAGTGGGAGAATGTTGTATTTTAATTTTTGTGGATTAGTATTAATCAATTGTGTTAAGATTTGTTTTATGGATTATTAAATATGCTCCGATTATGTATTATTGATATATTATGTAGCGATATAGAACTTGACCGATTAATACGTAGCTGGCGTGTGATGATGCATGGGGTGGTGTGGCAAGATGCACTGACATTTATGAGAGTCCTGCCATTTTGATATGAGCCTCTTTGACTTCCCGTCCGGTGGAATTAGGTTTTCATTTGGCGGCCTCCGGATGAAAGCGATCATCCTCTCTCTCTCTGGTTTTTTCAACGCGGTCCTTTTTATGAAGCTATGGATCACTTTTGGTGCGAAGTGTTGTGCATTTTGAGTGAAATTTCAGATATGTGTGTATGAACATGCTATATTGCGTATCTACATAAAGGTTTTTTTCTATCATTCGGATCATGCGTACTCTATCGGATCTAGGCCTAGCTCCCAATAAACACCTTGGCATGGCACCAGTGAGAAGACTTGTCCCCCTCCAGCCTTTGTAGTAATTGAAGAAGGGCTAACATTTACAAAATATTGTTTCTTTCTTTAGTTAGCCCAAGATTCCCTTTAACCTAATTTTAACGATAACAATAAAGCTGTTGGATTATAGAGGTAATATTCTTGCTATAGTAAATTAAGTTTACATTAATACTCTTCAGGTTAAGTGTTGTTACCTTTATTAATCCAAACTTAACCTTATAACAGTTTTATTTTGACTAAACCGAAAAGCGAGCCCATTCAAATCTTACACACGAATACAGTTCGGCTTTGGCCCATAAACAATAATTTTCTAAGAAAATGTAACTTTGAATTTCAAATTAATAGCTCACTTTTTTATAGCACTTTCAAATATTATTAAATTCTTAACACTATATAGTGTTTATTCGGTGATATTAGATGGGGAAAATCTATTTTTATGTATACTACAATTAGTGATACTTTTTTAAGCAGATTGACTGGTGATTTACCAATATTTGTTTATCTTACTGTTAGGCCCCGATCCGATTGGCGAATCGAGCAGGGTTCAATGATGACCCGGTTACTGATTTTTTATATACTTGGCATTTTTGTGGAATGGACCACACATCTTATAGCAGAATCAAAATATTATATACAAATCAAAAAAGAACTACCAGAGGTGGTGTCCATCAAATCAATTACATATAAGCGAGTCAAATTTACTTATACATATACAAAAACAACACGGCGGCCAATTATAATACCATGGGCGGGACCTCTGTGATGAACCTTCTTGTGTGTTGTTTGATGGTATGGATGTCTTGGATGTCTTCTCACATTACCTACGGTTAAAACCCGTGCTAGCTTTACATAGTGAAACATATCTTATAAACCTGATTAACGGACCATAGAATAGCGAATATCAGATCTTCCACGTTCATATATGATCTTGAAATGATTAACAGTTCGGATCATATTCGAACAAACTTAGACATATACAATGACAAAGGCATCCAATTCGTCTCTATATATCATAACTTTTGGGTTTTTTTCAGTGTAGTTTTTCTCATTATGTCATTGACATAGTGCATCTATTGTACCTTGTGACCTTTGAGTGCCCATCTCCCATGGAGTATAGAGTCTGTGCGAACATACTTAGAGCCAGCTTCCTTACACTGGATCTTCACACATGGTAGACTTATTCTTATTCGGAACTTATACTTAACATTCCGATCTTACTGCCCCTCGGAAGCTTACTCATGAAACCTTGACCTTCTTATTCAGTCTCAGTAGACACATACTTATGCTTGTATCAGACAGTATACTTATTCAAATCTCCCAAAGGACATATATTGGTGTTATCACATTGCCTTCGGACTTACTCTTGTTATTAAGATCTACGATTTGTCATGAACTTAATCGGATGATACTTATCCGGATCGTGGGAGTTCTGTTTGTAGCTATCTGAGAGGGTGCCAGCAAAAAAAAAAAAAAAAAAATGGTGGTATTTATATCTATTTGGATCTCACATGAGTTTCTGAGAACTCTATGCTTATGGAGTTACATGTTCGGAGTGCAGTAGGTATCCTGGTCTGGCTTGATATCTTGGTGATACGGGACTGCCTGTGTATCCCAGAGAGAGTACCGACAGGTATTCTTGGGTTTAATCAGGTGCAGGTGCGTGGTGCTCTGAGACTTATATTTTTAGTACTTAGTATCTTATATGTACTATGAGCCTGTATCCCACATTACGGATCTTCTACTTGTATAGAGTTTATCCATTATTGGGATCTACCATCATGTTCCAGACATATACATGTATTTCGGAGTTTATACATGTATTACAGAACTTATACTTGTCTTACGAGACTTATACGGTCTTGGAACTTATACGCGTTTCGGATCTTATACGTGTATTGGAACTTATACATATATTTGGATCTTATACATGTAATACCAGAACTCCCATACTTGTCTTACGGAACTTATCTTTTGTGGGCATACACCTTTTATTTGGGATCTTATCTCATTATTATAAGCCCGAGATTCTTAGATTTGGATCTTATTCATGAATGCGAAGGTACCCATAAGTGCGATAAAGTGAGACAGATGAACTATACAGATCACATATAGATATAGACATTGAATCCATAGCAGTGAGATCCTGACGAGATACATATCTGGATTAAATGCTGATTGAACATCAAAAACAATGATTATCTGGTTCATATCCTTAGTCATATTGGTTACACTTGTTGGATCTTACAGTGAGTCTTTGGACTTATCATGTATAATAGAACTGTATTTGCATTACAAAGTGCAGTAGGTACTACGATTAATCAAATGCGAATTGCCCATTGGTTACTATAGAGCAGACATGAAGGAATTAACACTTTAGGATCTTTGCTCTTATTAACATTGGTGTCTTATCATGTAATTGTTGGATTGCACAGGCAGGTAATATGTGGAATGGTAGAGACACATCTGATAGTGCTAGAAGTCTGATGCAGTGCGGGGTGTCGTAGCACAAGGGAGAGTGTGGGGCTTGACCAGAGTGTCGTCGCACTAATCAGGTGTAGAATTGCTAGTAATGAAACACTTGCGATCGAGTGTCGCGTCAGGAGAGTGAAGTACTAAGGAGTGTAGTCGCACCTGTCCGATGTATCAGTACTAATGTACGAAGCATGATCGGAGAATTAATGATCGCACTATTCAGATCTCTTAGAGTACTAATGTGCGAGCACGATCGGAGTGTCATCGCGCAAATGGGAAGTACTAATGTCTTGGAAGCGCGTCCCGGAGAGTCGTCGCCTTGTCGGAAATCTGCGTCTTAATGTCTGGGAAACACGATCGGAGTCATCGCTAATCGAGAGTGCAGAAATGCGTATTGCCGGAAGCACGATCGGAGAGTCTTGTCATTATGTCAGTCTGAGAAGTACTAATGTGCGAAGCACGTCGGAGAATCGTCATATGTCGAGTCTGCGAGGAGTCACTATACGTGCACACTACGTAACATAGGTGCCATGTCGACCTGTCTGCTGGTCTTAGGCATTTTACAAAATTATTTTAGTTCGTTAACTTACTATCTTTTATATGCAGGCCTTGCAGCGTGTGTTTATGACGTATGCATTTCATGTTCATATTCGTATTCATATTTAGTTCGTTTTCATGTTTAAATCAAATTCGTTCGCGAAACATGTTATACATATTGCATTTTCTATACTTTCCTTATTTCATGCCTATTCCATATGGCATTTCAAATACTTGTACGGTATGATGCCTATCTACACATCATTCATATATTCTTGTTCCTCGATGAATCAACTTTACTTAGAAATTGGAATGTTCCAATCGGATCATCGAACTGAGTTATGGCATTTTCATGTAACTTCAGTGGATTGATTTTACCCAAGGAACAGTTTGTAATATTCATTTCCGATGCCTTGTCTCTATATTTGACAGTTCTTTGTATCGCTAAAGCTAAGGTGCTAGGGTTCTCCTCCATTTGGAATCACCCCAGGCTCGAACCTTGGGAACTCGAATCTTGTCGAACAACTCGGACTATTCTATCAAGCGATGCGAATTAGCTTGCACATGGCCCCACTTTGAGTGAATTTTTGGGCCATAGAGTCAGAATTAGAAGGTATCTCTATTTCTAGATTTTTGGTTCTCCTTGAAGTCTATTTTATTCGCCACTTGAATCCTCCGTCGGATAAAAAGCGGCTTGATTATGGTAAATCTGGCTTGATCGAAATAGAGCGGGGTGTATCTTAGGTATATGGTGCATATCTAGGTACATGTTCGGTTCTGGAAGGAATTAATACTTGATACATGTTCAAGGTGTCTTTAGTACATGTCCCCAGAAAATACCTAGAATGTGTGTTTTTCTCCCATTTCCATATTTTTACATCCAAACCCTTCTATCTTCATACACATATCAAAACCATTTTCATATTCATCTTATAACCTCAAATTATACTCAAATCATCTTTCAATGGATATCTTTCTTCAAAAACCCTTCATTTACTCTCTCAGAAAGCCTTTCAATATGGGTAACCCATTACATAAATAACATGATGATTGAAGTTGGGTTTGTTTTAAGCCACACAACTCAATTATTCTGATTAACCCATGAATCCGTCCTCGAAGAGAAGTTGCATGCTATCTTGTTCCTTGTGGGTTTTGCAAGCCTTAATTTCAAATCTGAGTTAGGATGGAAATTCTATCAAAACCCTTGATTTGGAGACAAGCATTAACCATACAAAGCCTTAAAATTCAGTGAATCATCTGATTAAATCTGCAAGTTCAGTTTCCATACCTTAATTTGGCTTTGCTTGATCTCATATCTTCTTCTTCTTCTTCATCTTCCTCTTCTCTTCTTTTCACGGTTTGTTCTTTTTTTTGCCCTTTGGAGACCAAATTTTGGTCTTATCATGTTAAGGCGTATTTGGCCTTTAAATAAACATTTTGGGTTCTTTTCTTTATTTAACTAAGTCATGGATTCTTCCTTTTGAAGTAAACATGTAAATCTGTTTACAAAGCCCACAATTTTCTTGATTCCATAATTTCTTTTCTTTTGATTTATGCCTTTTATGTTCTCAAGTGGTAAATTACCACTTTACCCTTAATCTCTATTCATTTAGGTCTCTTATTTTATTTAGAAGAATCCGTTTAGCTTTAATATCTCTCCTGTAGTCAGCAGCTCTTAGATTCTTTTGAGGTGTTAAGATGGAAGCCCAGGCTAATTGTTAGTGATCCACGTCACTGGACGTGAACTCTCTGCAAAAACAAGAAAGAAGGAGGGTCGGTGAGGGGTTTCGCGATGTGCATTACGATGTCTAAGTCGGTTCCTCCCCAAGAGAAAGATAAGCTGGCAGAGGCGAATGTTTTGCATACCTTCAGATGGGGTGACTTGGTATTTATAGCACATGTCTCTCCCAATTGGATGGTGGCAAGGATTCTTTGTGGATCATTTTATGCCTTTATCATGATTGGATTAATAAGGGATAATGAAGGAGAAGTTATCATGAATTATCATACTCCCTCATTTAATTGAGGTCGGTTCTGAGGGATAAGTTGTTATAGGGATTATCTTGTTTCCCTTACTGGTGAGATTTGATTTGATTCACTGGGCATGGGCTCTTCGGATTATCCCTGCTATTGGCCCTTGGGGCGAATGACTGGAGCTTCGGTTTTGGGGCGGGTCTTGGGGGCTGGGGGTCTGGCAGGCTGCGCTTTCGCTTGGGCTTGGCGGTGAGGCTGTAGCCTATTTTCAAACCTATCAGTTGTGATATTTTCTTGTGTGCGATTGGCGTGTCTGAGGGCTGTGTCATTCTTGAATCGAGCCCAGCGACTTCCACGTGTTTACTCAGGGCTGGTTTGGTTAGGGCTTTGTCGCCGTCATATGTCTTGTGATAATAATGACTTTTCGGTTTTCACGCCCATTTCTTCTAGCTCTTTCAGTTTCTTCAAAATCCTCGTGGATTAGCAGCAATACCATGATCTGTGGCGCCTTTTGTTTCTCTGCCTTGCTGGTTTGGGTTTCCCTTTCCTTAACATTCGTTCTGATTATCCGTGCAGAGTTCCTTTTGGCATTTTGTGATACTTTGCTTGAGGTAGCCTTTTCTGTTCTGTTCCTGAGACTAGCGCGTCATTTTTCCTTCTGTGTCTTTTCGAGCGACATAACAGAATGCTAGGGCCAGCTTGATTAGGTCTTGTTCTTACATTACTCTCGGTGCAGTGGTTCTCTTCTTTGGGCATAGGGGGTGACCCCTCTGCTGCTTCTGGTTCAGGGAGACGGGTGGCGCCTCCGTGGATTCGACGGGGTTGTTCTTGAGGCTCGGGGAACCTTTTCCCTTGGACAAGGGTAAGAGGCGGATTAAATGCCAGGGATCGAAGATATATGAAGTCGGTAGGTGCGAGAGTGCTTTGTTGTGTATGGAACAACTTTCTTGAGGCGTTATGGAGGCCCCTTTTTGGTGTCCGAGTGCGGTCTCCAGACATTTTGACACCTCACGTGGTCGAGTGCCCCGAGATGGTGTGTTTCAGCCTAGGTGGCCTTCGACCATAGCGGCCTCCATTCCCCTCTCCCCCTTCATAAAAGGTTTTGCAACATTTCAATGTGCGCCCTTCTCGACTTCGCTAATTTCTAGGGTGATACAGTGGAACATTGGTTTTCTTCGGGTTAAGGCTTTGGTGTTCCCGATTATAGCTTTATTCCTAGACCTTTTTGAGTGTGAAGGAGACTCAGGGAGCTTTCTTTATCTTTCTAGGCGTCGTTGCTTGCGGCGCGTCCTCGATTATCTCGGTTTTGTCCTCCCATAGACTTTGGAAGGAACGTTACTTCTTCGTCAGTGGCCGCAGTTGGGAGTACGATCCCCTTGATAAGGATGATACTCTGGGCATTCCGACTGCCTAGACCACTCTTGAGAATCTTTGTAAGCATCACTTTGGTTTAGTTTGGTCTATCATTCTTAAGTTATAGGGTATCACTAATTCTGCATTGGTTGTATGTCTTTCAGTGTTAATACGATCTCGACCGAAGACAAAGTCATCGCGGAGTTGGCTAAGTGCCTTCGCGCACTTGGAGCTTAATGGGTCGGATATTCCCGGATCTTGATTACGATTATCATGTGCACCCTACCTTTGCGGGCGCTTCACCTCCCTCAGTTATGAAGCTTTCTCACGATGGGCCTCCTCCTATCAAGCCCACTAAGGGAGAGCTTTTGGCTCGGTAGACCGTCAGGAAGTCCGGGTGTGAAGCAGGCTACGGACTCTCTGTAAAGACGCCCGATCTGGGGTAAAGTCCTGAAGTTGGGGTCGTCTTCTTCTTCCGCCTTACGCCACGTCCAGTGTTAGGCGGTGTCTGCGCCCGAGTTCTGAGGCCCCAGAGTTCGCGGCCTGCGGCTTTGCTTCAAGGCGAGGCGCTCCTCGGGAAGGGGCATTGAGCCTCGCCGTTGGAGGTCATACAATACTATTTGGAGTCCTCCTCTCTGTAGGCCCATGAGCCTCCTTCGTCGAGGCGGAAGAGTGAAGAAGTACCGAAGCTAACGGAGATGTGATTCCTTGCTCTTGATGCGGAGGCTTACGGTGCTTGCGGTCTCGTCATCCTTCGAATCTAACCTCAGCAGAGGTCGGGTGCCACGCTGTTGAAACCTTAACTCTGTCCGCCGGGGTGGCCTCTGTAAGTTCCGTGTCTCGTTAATATGCAACTTTTATCTTGGGTTCGGTGCGTGTTGACTTTAAGTTGGGTATCGGTGGCTACTCATTTGAGAAGTTTTGCCAAGAAGGCAGTTGAACGAGGCCACGCCAAAGACAATAAAAATCAGCGGGTGGCCTTTGTTTATAGTGGTGAGGTTAAAATCAAGTCTGCGAATATGACGGAGGAGGAGGCGTGAAGCTTAAGTGGAATTTGAGGCCACCACATTCGTGCCTTGACGGCCCGAGATAGAGGAAGAAAGGCTCAAGGATAGCCTAAAGTAGCAGAGGTTGAGCTTTGGGGAGTCATGGACGGGCTGCAGAGTACGCGCCTAGGATGACTCTTTGGAGGCCGGGGACGCAGTGCCAGGCCCGGGGCTTTAGGTGAGTCGGGAAGTGAGGCTGTGATACGTCCTAGAACGAGCTGCGAGCTGACTAGGAAAAAGCTGCGTGTTGACGGCGCGTAACTAATGACGCGGTGAGCCGTCGCGAAGCGTCGAAATTTAGCTCTGTTGAACACACGGCCAGAGAAGAGTGCATGGGTTGCGAGGTGGCCTTCGAGAGCGAGGCTTTGGTTGTTGAAGGGCGAGCCTGGCGATTACGAGGGCCCGAGGCACTCGATGGGCTTCAGGATGGCTTACCTTTCAAGGAAATTTGCCGGTGCTACCTGCATGGGCTTGGATCTTAACCCCGATATCCTAGTATGAGAGGCGAAGGGTCCTTTTAGTAGGGCTCTGGAGAGCGAGCCCTCTATTAAGGCCCATCCCTTCTTCGCATATGGCCCGTTTGAACTCCTTTATACTAACTGCTGTTTTCTTTTTACGGGCTTGAACCGGGATATACAACGTTGCTATCAATGAATACCCGTTTTACCTGGGTTAACTTGCACATGTTTCTTTTTTTCTTTTTTTAAGCTGCCACAGCCAGGTTTGCTTTGCACAGTACAATCTGGATTAGTGGCTCTATATGGCCCTTCTTGGCTTGATGAGCTCTCGAAAACCGGGCGTTGGGAGGCTTCATGGAGCTGGTCGCTTGGTGACTTGACTCTGAGTGGAGTATAGTTGTGAGCCAGTGAGCTCTTGAGCAGGGCCATTGAGGCCGTGGAGCTATTTTACAGTGAATTGACTCTTGGGGGCACTTTCCTTAGTTGAAGCGAGTTTGAGCTCTTCAAAGCGAGCGGTGAGTTGCATGGGCGGCTGGCGGCGGGCCTTGCCCCCGGTATTGAGCTCTTCAAAGCTGGTGTTGAGCTCTCTGGTAACCACCTAAGGCTCTTAATTGAGGTCTTCTTGGCATTTGTTGAGCTCGAAAAGTGTTCTTGAGGTTGCATGGCGTTGGGGCACTGCGGTGGTGAGGTTTCAGCTGGCGTGAGGTGAGGCTCTTGGGCGTTGAGGCCTTATTAATTTGATGGCTCTATAATTTGCCTAAGGCTCTTGGCGTGAGGCCTTCTTGAGGTGTTGAGCTTGGCAAGCAATTTGTTGAGGCTCACAGGTCTTTGGCCTTGCGAATTTATTGAATTTCGCTGGCGAGCTCTTCTTAAGGCTCGCAGGCGGCGAGGCCTTATTGGTGTTGTTAGGCTCATAAACGAGGGATTCTTTGGGTTCTTGGCGATGTAAAGGCCTTCTCGAGGCTGTTGAATGGCTGATTTGACTTCAGCTGCCTTAACGGGCGTCTTTTCTATCAGTTTATGGAAATTGGGAAGCGTGTATGATTTACCGAGTGCTTTAGCCTCCTTATAAATGGCGACTCCTTTGCTATGGAGCCTATATTTCGATCCTTCCTTCCTCCCTTTTGGGCGTGGCTGGGTCTGGCAGTAATGGGCGTCGAGGCTTGGTCGTGCCCGCGGGGGATCCTTTGGGATCTGGTGACATTTGGTTCGGTTGTCCTCTGCCTTGCCACAGGGTGTGTTTTTCCCTAGTTTCCCCTTTGTGGGAGTTATGTTATTCCCTAGCTTCGTGCTAGGGAATGCGTCTGGAGAGGGCGGTACATTTTTTGTATCGCTTTCTCTATTTTCTCCTCTTCTTTCTCTTTCTCTTCTCTCTTCTCCTTCTCCTTCTCCTTCTCCTTCTTTTTCAATCTCTCTTCCTGTCTTCCCTTCTCCTTCTCCTTCTCTTTTCCATCTCTTTTTCCTTTCCTTTCGCACTCTCTCTTCCACTCTTTCCCTCTCTCTTTCCCTGCCAGGGCTTTTTTTTTTTTTTGAGGCCTTTATGCTGTTTATTCCAGGGATATAAGGGAATGACACTCACGTTGTAATCAATTGTACGCTCATTGGAATAAGAGAGATTTTCTTTGGATCATGAATTTGCGCATTACGATGTATGTAACTCTTGTATTCCACAGTGAGGCGTTTGAAAAATAATCAATAAACACGATTCGTCATCAGCGATAATACTTTATTAGATTCTGACTTAGTGCATTGATAAAAGCGCTTGGTGTGTTGTATGAGTTAAATTTTCCTTCCTCGTCTGGAGTTCGTAATTGCAGTCGCTTGAGCGAGATCTGACGTAAGGGCCTTCGATTGAATACTAGTTTTCCATGTCTTTGGATTCTTCCTTCTCGGAAGCTTTTTAAGACTAGGTTGACGCCAATTCTGGGTTTGACTTTTGGTCGTACCTCGTCTTTTTCCTTTAGTGAGTCTTACGTATGCTTTAGGACACGCTCACGCTTTTCATCTAGGAGTCGAGGTTTAAATGGAAGCCTCTTTATGTTCCACACTTTCGCCGGTTATCCTTGGGGTTTAATCAGGCTAGACATGGGCTACCGCTTCTGTGCCAAAAGCCATAGCGAATGGGGTTTCCTGAGTTGCTGACTTGCTCATGGTTCTGTATGCCCATAACACCTCGGGGAGGTATTCTACCCATTTGCCTTTGGGTCCTCTAATTTGGTCTTCAACGCTGCTTTAAGGGTTCGGATGGTGACCTTCTGCTTGCCGGGTGAATTGCGGATGCGCTGGGGACGAGTAGTAGTTCTTGATCCCGAGCTTGGCACAAAAATCCATGAACTTAGGGTTATCGAATTGTTTTCCGTTATCTGATACCAGGGCTCTCGGGATACCAAACCTGCATATTATGGAGCGCCAGACGAAATTGTGTATCTTATGTTCTGTGATAGTGGCAGAGGTTCGGCCGGCGAATTTGGTGAAGTAATCCTTTGCCTTTACGATAATGAACTTGCAGCTTTCCAATGGCGAGAGGTCCCAATGTCCAACCCCCATTCTTTGGGGCAGGGCTTGTGGCCAAACGTCGAAGGCTCGGATGGGAGGTGAGAGACCCAGGTGCTCACTGTGAATTTTGCGTTTCATTTAGGTCGTCGCGTCTCGAGTATTGGGATGGTATCCATGCCTTAAAGCTTTCCTACTAATGCCGGGAGCCGGAGTGTGATTTTCGCGCCTCCTTCATGTACCTCTCGCAACACGTAGTCGGTGTCTTCCCCTGCGATACACTTCAGGATGGGTGTGAAAAAACCCCGCTTGTAAAGGCTTCCCTTATGGATAGTAAACCTAGCCGACCTTGTCCTTAGCTTTGAAGCCTCTTTTGGGTCGTTAGGTAGCAATCCACCTTCTAATCAGTAGTCTAAATGGGGTCCATCGGCTTGGCTCGACGTGTGGGGGAGACCTGCGCAAGGAGATCACATGGAGGGCTCTGAGGTCGACAGCGTCGTCTGCGAGATCTTCTTGTGTAGGGTTTGTTGGCTACTAGGGTATGCGCTGGAGTTCTCTACTCTAGGTATGTATGTCGGCTGAACCAGCCCACGAACTTTTCGAGTGATCAGGTACCTTTTAGGTATAGGATGCGTTTTTCACCTTTGGCCTCGTAGGCATCTTTGACTGTCTTACTGCAGTAGGAGTGTGCCTTTGAAGGAGTTCTTGTGGTCAGCTTCCGATAAGGTAGGCGTTGGTCTCGCTATGATGGCCTCATACTCGGCCTCGTTGTTGGAGGTTTGGAACCCAAATCTGAGCGCATACTCGATATCTATTCCTTTTGGGGAGGTTAGGATTAGCCCTGCCCCGCTCCCTTGAGTGTTGGCGGCCCCGTCTACGGATAGCTTCCAAATGGGGAGGTCGGGCGTTGCGTGAGTATTCTCGGAAGGCTCTGTCGAGGTGAATTCCATGACAAAATCTGCTAAGACCTGCCCTTTTATTGCAGTTTTTGGCTTATATCTGATGTCGAACTCGCTTAACTCTATGGCCCATTTCATCGACCTTCAAGAGAGTATAAGTTTGTAGCACTTGCTTCATTGGATTATGCATTGGGACTTGATAGTGTGACTTGTGAAAATAAGGCGAGCTTCGGGTGCGGTTACCTAATGCGAGTTAGTTTTTTTCATCTTTAGGTACCCCTCCTTACTGCTCTTCTCCAGGCTCGGCTACAATGGTAGATAGGATTACATGGGGTCTTTGTCTGCGATGGGGCGAATCCCAATGCGAAACGACAGTGCAGGTAAGGAATTCTCCTTACGAGGGCTTGGAATGGGGGAGCTCGGATAAGGTCGCGATCTGAAACGCCCATGAATGTGTCCATTGAAGAAGCTTTCTTTTGGGCTTACCGGAAGAAGGTAGCATTTATCATTGGCCTTGGAGACCGTGACGGAAACCCAATGCGGTATTCTTAGGTGGTCGTTGGACCTCCTTTATGTTTGATGGTGGCATGTCGAGCACGGCCTTTATCTTGTCTGGATTTGCCTCAATCCCTCGGTTGTTGACTATAAAACCTAAGAATTTTTCGACTGAGACTCCAAAGGCGCATTTGGCTGGATTCAACTTCATGTTGTATTCTCTCAGGATTTGGAATGCCTCGGACAGATGAGCTATGTGGAGCTCGGCTGTGGTTGACTTTACCAACATGTCATCTATGTGCACCTCCATGGATGCTCCACATTTACTTTAGGAGGCGCTGCGTTCACTAACTGTAGTGCGTGGCTCCTGGCGTTCTTTAGCGCAGGCATCGCTCGATGTGGCGGTCCCTTGCCCGTGTGAATGAGGTATTTTCTAGTCGTCGGGATCACATCTTGATTTGGTTGTGTGCGGGCGTCCATGGCGAGGTTCATGGCGGTATGGCATCTACAATGAGATCGATCCGTGGCAGAGGAAAGCTGTCTTTTGGGCATGCTCGGTTGACGTCAGTGAAGTCGATGCAAAGTTCTGCCTAGTTTGTTTTTTGGCCCGAGCACGGCGTTGGCCAGCCATTAGTGCGCACCTCTGATTGCCCCTGCTGGAGGAGGGCAAGGCCTCTAGTTGCTTTGCCTTTGAACAAACCTTCTTTTATGGCGGTTTGTGAAAGACAGATGTGTTCTTGTTATGAAACCGTGATAGTGGACAAATCATCGTGTAACTCTCGAGATGTGTGGTGGCTGCGAGCGGGTGCGAGAGGCCGAGGTCTGCAAGCTTGGGGCCGATGTAGGCGAGGTGTTCGGTTGTGCGTCGCGGTACGGGCTCCGGCGCCAGGGCTGGTCGGTGTTTACCTCGTCGGCGCATGTTGAGCTCGTCGAGTTTATGTTGTCTCAGCTTTTTGCTACGAACAGGAGTAACATTCCACAACGCAGTGGTCCGAACCATTCCTACTGCGTGGTAGGGACTGGTGATCATCATGTATGCCCTGGTAGCGGAGGGAATGGCCTTTATAGCTTTAAGAGAGGGTCTGCCTAATAACAAGTTATAGGCGGATGAGGTGTCTACTACGAGAAACCTCACTGTCGTTGTTGCCTAACACGGAGGGGTCTCCCAAAGTGAGCACTAACTGTATTGAGCCCAAAGGTAGCACTTTCTCCCCAGAGAACCCTCGTAGGTGGGTCTGTTGGCTCAGGCTTCTCCTTTCGATGCCACGTCTTATCGAAGGCCACGCGAAAGATGTCATTTGAACTCCCATTGTCGACTAGGACCCGATGGATCGTTTTGTTGGCCACAATCGCCTTTATCACCAAAGGATCACCATGGGGGTCTTGCTCTCGAATGCGAATCAGAGAGCGTTATGGGTGTTAAGTCGGCCCGATTTAGACACTGCCTTCATCCACCCTCGACCTGATGTTGTCACGAAATGGGTACCCTCGTGAAATTGGACTCGCCCACCTCACACCGTCCCTCAGAGATCACATGGATTTCCCCTAAGAGCTGTTGGTGCTGAGTTGTTGTCTGCCGAGGGGGTGGTGGTTCTTGAGGCGATCCGGCCTTCGGTCTCTGAGCGACGGAGATATCGCGTCGAATCGAAATATTCTATTTCCTTCAGTGTATCTGATCGTCCGTTCGATGCAGTGGTCCTGGACTCCTAATGCGGGTGTTATCTCTTTTGGTGGGGTTGACCTCATATGGGATAGCCATTTCAGAAACTGTTCGTGTTGTACCTCGCGCGAGGGCCTAGCGTCTTTGCGGTCGTCGGGGGTGCTTGGCCCAAGGTGAATATTCTTTGTCTCGAGTTCGGATGAGGTGGACCCGAGGCGATCTCTGAGTTCCACGTCTTTACGTCTTTCTTTGGGGACCTCTCCAGGTCTCTCTGTCTCTTAGGACTCCGTCCCTATCGCTTGTCAGTTCCACTTTTCTCTTTATGGGTTGAAGAGCTTCCTTTCTTGGATATGAGGGCTTCTTGGCAGCGTTCTTGCTTCTCTTTATAGTGGCTGCACTTGTCATGTAGCCCGATTCTTTGAGATGGAAACATCAAATCTTGTTGCCTCCTTGATGAATGTGGTGATAGCAAAATTCTCGTCGGGTATATCTACCTTCAGAGACTCGGCATTGAACCTCTGGACATAGGACCTCAGGCTTTCTTGCGAGCTCTGCTTTATGGTTAGTAGGTGATAACTCGGCTTTCTGTATGTCCTGGCTCCAATGAAGTGGGAGACGAACGCAATGGAAAGCTCTCTGAATGAGGAGATCGACGATGGTGGAAGTCTGTTAAACCAAGCCAGCGCTAGGCCTTTTAGCATAATAGCGAAAGCTCTGCACCGTACAGGGTCCTGATACCCTTGTAGCTCAATTTGATTTTTATACGTGTTGCGATGATCGACGGGATCTTTGGCACCATCAAACGCTTCTATTTGCGGCATTCTGAACTTCGCTTGAAGGGGGAAGTGGAGCACTTCGGCTATGAATGGGGACTCAGTTTGTTGTATCAAGGTGTCCATAGAGTCAGGAGCTCGTCCTTCTGGCAGCCTCCTTCACGGCTGGGCCTGTTGGAGGCCCTTGAACCTCTGCTCCCATGACCGCTTTCCCGCCCATTCACTTCTTGGGGGCTTTAGTTCGTGTTCAAACGTGCCCCCATGTGTTCTTCGTTGCCCTCCTCTCGAGGGGGGTTAGGTGGTCCTTGCCCCTGGCTCATTTGGATTACCTTCCCGTTTTAACTTTCGGGAGTCTTAGAGTCTTCAAGTTGCCTCTCAGTGAAAAGGTGACGTTATAGCCTTCACGAGTTTGTGTTCTCGGCGTTGCATCATCGAGTAGTTGCTCTAACTCTCCTTCCGGGGATTGGTCGGTGAGGTGCCTCACTCATCGTGTGCGGCACCTTTCCATTTCTTGCGAGAGTCGTTGTTTACGTCTTTGGTAGTCTGTCAGCGATGGGTTAGGCGTTACTCACAGCGTGTTCCGGTTGTTACCATGTCAGTTACTTAGAGATCGGCTTTATTTGTAAAGGCGCCGTTCCAGACGGCGCCCAGATGATGCTTTTTCATGACGTTTGGAGTGGGTTGCAATCGGGCAGGCTTTAGGCCATCCTTGGGTAGGTCAGCTCTGGACGGACTCCTGCAAAAACAAGAAGAAAAGAAGGAGATTAATTTGAGAGGCCGCCGGTGTGTACAGCTCAAATCACACAAAGTCGATTCTTTCTACAGAAAGATAGCCCAGAGGCGAATCTTTTTGCGTGCGCTCGCAGATGGGTGGCTTGGTATTTATAGTATAAGGTGGATGAACAACGAGGATTCTTTCCCATTGGATGGGATATTTTCTGCCTTTATCGTGATTGGATTAATAAGGGATAATGAAGGAGAAGTTATCGTGAATTATCCTTCTTCCCTCATTGGTGAGATTCGGTTTGATTTACAGGATAAGCTGTTATGAGGTATCTTATTTCCCTTCTGCGGTGAGATTTGATTTGATTCAGGCATGGGCTCTTGAATTATCTAGGCTGGCCCTTAGGGGCGATGGCTGAGCTTAGTTTTGGGCGGTCTTGGGGGCCCAAGCGTCTAACTAGGTCTACATTTTCCCAGCAGGCAGCCCGAGTGGAGTGCACTTGCGCCTATTTTCAAACCACTATCAACAATAAATAAAATTTAACTACTTAGCTTATATAAATAATTGCATCATAAATATTTTAAATTAACATTATGCGAAATTATTAAGGTTTTGTTTTTGAAGCGGAAATAATTAAAGGTTATATTTGAAAGAAACTTTGGTTTGTGTTTTTCTAAAGTATTAATATATATATATATATATATATATATATACTTTGTGTTTACACAAAGTATTAATATATATACTCCTGCATTGTTATCTATAAAGATCATTAAGTTTATGGTGTGTTTTTACATTTATTAACTTTAAATTATAATATTATAGTATTACGTACTCATAGAAACTTTAACTTTTGCCTAACCCTTAACCATCGAGTGAGGTCTTATTGACGAATTCCATGTGTTATGTTAATTTGAATAACTAATATATTTTATTATAAGATTAAATTAAAACTATAAATGACCATGCTATTTTTAATTTTATTGGAAAATGAATTTTTTTTTTTTTTTGGTATCTCTTATTTTTTGTTCATCGAAAAATAGAAATGAAGGTGATTTGATTATACAAAGACATTTGAAAACTCAAATTTGGAAGGTTGACACTCCATTAATTTTTGGCTGATTTTAGATAATACATTTTCATTTTAAGAGAACAGTAAATACATGAAATAAAGTAGAGAATGTCACATTTGTCCAAAATTAGTTATTTTAAGAAAAAAATGTGAATGTTAGATTCTAAACTTAAAATTGATGTCTTTTAATCAGTAATAATACAAAAATAACTAAAGCAATGAAAGGAAGACCGTGTGAGAGAGAGATAGAGAGTGCGGGTTGTAATCATGAATTGCAAGTGGTCTTCTCTTTGTATATTTTCTAGGAACCAAACCGCATGCGTCACCCGAAGATGGATTTCCATCAGGGCATCACAAACCACGCCCATGGCGGAAGATGAAGCTCTCCGGTCTCCACGAAGACCAGTTGGAGTTTCCCAGTTTCCGACTTCACGATTCGTAACCCTTACGCCCATAGGAAGAGAACAATTTCATTTGTGCTTTCACTTTTTACTTTCTTTTCTTTTTTTCATGTTAATTTTTATGATGAATACGTATTTCTTGGTTTCTTGGTTGTCAAAGAATAAGATAATTTCTAATTTGTTTGTTTTGATGTCGATGTTAAATGATCATTTCTCACAAGGCTTCGAAGAGCTGGTAATTCATTTAATATAAATATCGCCTCTTTTAACACCCTTCCTTATGTATAATGTATTTCATTCAAATAAACTAAAATACGATCTTTATGTTTCAAATCAATAATGAAAATAAGTATAAGGAGTGGCTAAGGCCTAGGACATCTTGTCAAATCGAACACGATATTATTATAGACCGGCATTTTTCACGTGCGTCCCTACTCGATGACAATACTTGTTTTTTATTGTGAAAAAAAAAATTCTTTTAAAAAAATTGTAGTCATCACTTATTTTGTTATTTTTGTAAAAGAGAAAATGAAATAAAAATAAATACTTGACTCCTTATTTAGGAAAAGACATGTCTGCGAAAACCCAAGTCCAAATCCGAAGGTAAAGTTACCTATCGGGAATGTACGGTAATGGTAGTAGTACTCCTCCTCTAGACTTGTATAAAAATTACAGCTCTTACATAAAAAATTAAATGAATTTTTTAAACAAATTTAGATTCTTTATATAATAAAAAAATCATATTTTAACTTTCTTTTGTTAAAAGAAAAAGGTTTATTCATTGAAAAATACTATAGACTTGTTTTATTAACTCAAAATTATTGAATTATTCTTCCTATTAACACATAAATTACAAAAGCGTCAGTTATTTTCCACTGGCAACAAATATATATAAGAATGAATTTACAAAAATATATTATAAAAATAAAATTAGACATCAATGAGAGATGAAATATACTCATAATGTCATACTTGTAATTCTGGAAGTATTAAGTGTATTTTAGTGATCTCCTTATACATGAATCCATGCTCAATCAACAAAAGTAATAAGAATTCCCCATACAAAACAAAATAAGCCTAAAAGATAAAGGCAAAATAAACTTATCAAGGAAATTACCACTTTACCTTAATTTCTTTCATTCATGCTATGGTCTCAATTTATAAATAAATTAACATGAAAATATCAAATATGTCATTAACACAAGTTTACATTCCTAAATTGAGTAATTAGTATACAAAACTAATTTAACAACTTATATAAAATATCAAATAATCATTAACACAAGTTTACATTCCCTAAATTGATAATTAGTATACAAAACTAATTTAACAACTTATATTAACACACAAACTTTATAGCAATTATAAAAAGTCCAATTTTAATATTTAAAGGCCCAAAATACAATAAGTTCAAATATACAAATCCAAGGGTGCTTTTGTTGTTTTTCTCGAGATATTTGAATAAGGCCTAATAGTATGAAGTTGTTTGTTTTTTAACATTCTTTGCATTAAGTGTAAGTTATTTGTTTTTATATGCTTAAAATTAATATCTTAATTATAGAAGGCAATTTGTTTAACTTTATTTTATTATAAATGAAAAATATATATATATATATATATATATATATATATATATATATATATATATATATATATATATAACATATAGCATCTAACATATTAATAAAAAATAAAAAGACAAAAAATAAAATTATTATAATAAAATTTATTATCATTGTTAAAAAAATAATTATTATATTTACCTATTTTATATAATTAAATAGAATATATAAAATTAATAATTAAAAATACATTGATGACAATATTGTTCTTTTAAAATGTGTGTGTTGTTTTAAATATTATGATTGTTGTTTTTAAAATATTATGTGTGTTTTAAGATTTTAGAATATTTGGAAAGATTTTAAAATATTTTAAGAATGTTACCCAAAATATACTTATTTCCTTTAAAATATGACTTTTCTATTAAAAGAAAATTTTAAAAATTCATAAATAAGTCATACCAAAAAAAAAAAACAAATATTGTAAAGTTTGACAATTTGCTTTTAAAGAAAAAAGCCAAAAACAAACGCCCCCTAAGTCTCATTAGACTATCTAATATGTTTAGTTTAATTAAATATTAAATCTAATACTTAATCATACTAAATTGTGCATTAAATCCATAAAATAACATGTTAATTAACAACACCAAAAGGGATAAATTATGATATATTCAAGTACAACAAAATTTAATTTTACATGATTCAAAGTAATTGATATATTAAAATTTACAATTACATCAAAACATTTAATATGAAATTTAACAACCCAAAATGTATTCAAAATATTCCAATCTAAGTATTTAAATACAAAAATATAATTAAGCACAATATCTCAAAAATTAAGCTAAATATCATGTACAGATTCAATAATCTTCAATCATATAAATTTCATTAATTACAAATTTCCACATCGACTTTAATATGCCCACATCTCACAAATCTAGTATATATTTGTTGAACAAAAGGTATAAATAATAAAGAAATTTGTTCATTTTATGGAGACTTCAATATATGTACAAGTAGGAAATAAAGTATAATGATGTTTGGGTGGTGAAAAATGGGAGAAATAAAGGAAAGAATGGGATAAAAGAAAAAGGGAACAACGGTGGCGACAATCGTTCGGTTGGTTTTAGACGGTAGTGGTGGTGAGAAGAAAAGCGAAAATGTAAGAAAATAAGAAATGAAAAAAATAAATTTTCTTGGAAATATGAATTAACCTCGCTGTAGTATCTTCGATTTCTTAGACATAATTAAAAGTAGGAGAAAATAAGATCTGAGAAGAAGAAAATCGAAATGGAGAGAAAGGAAGAAGAGAAGAAGAATAAGTGAAGGAAGAAAGGCGGAAGGGGAGAGGAGAAGGGACCGGTTGGGTCTCAAGAGGAGAGAGAGAGAGAGAGAAAGGGGTTAAGTTGGGTTGATCCCACTAGGGATGGGGTATGAAAAGAAATGAGTAGAGAAATGAGAGATAAAAAGAAATAATAAAATAAAATAACAATATTAAATAATAATAATAATAATAATAATAATAATAATAATATGTGAGCAAATTTTAGGTGCCACAGCCTGTGTTAAACGACTAACTCTCCTAAAAGCTCGAGCTTGTAGGATTTTGATTTAATATGAATATCATGTCTTTTAACAATTGGTTAATGTATAAATATGTACAGAGAAATGAGGAAGATGTGAAAGAAATTCAAATCTTTTGTGCATCATATGTTTGAAATTGCTTGATAGAGGAGCGATAGATTGAAGCGATTGGTGAAACTTGAAAGGAATAAATCTGCCTGTTAAAGGATTTCTACCAGTTGGTGCACAGTAATCTCATGTTATGTAACATGGTGCACCATATCGGATCATCTGTGTGGAGACAATGTAATTTTGACATAAATAAAAATAAAATAAACCAACAAACATCACATACCTGAGAGATTGAATTACGTGATTTAATGAAACTACATCCTTGAAATTTGCATGCACAAAAACAAAGGATTCATTATATCTCACCAATCAGTTCACATTTAGTGCTTTATGAAAGGTCTCTCCTTTTGTTAATGCCTTCTTTTCTAATTCTCTTATATTAAACATATTTAGAGATCTCTCATTCCCAATGTAACATCTGTGGGTACCTTGGGCGGGCCCAGCTACCTAACCGGCCGGCCGTTGAGGCCACCGAAAGGGAAAAAGGCCGGGAACGTAGGCCCTCGCGCAGTACGAGGGGATTAGGCGGTTACCAGCCATCAGAGCACGCGTGATCCTCTGCCGGGTATCCCACATGCCCGGGCCTTTTAACTTCAGGCTCTTACTTTCCCGATCATGACTCTACCGAATGAAGTTGCCAGCCGGGATCTCCATGTGACGTGGAGTTCACCCGTGAGGGCGACCACAGTCGCCTGCGACCAAAATAGAGACGGTTCTATCGGGAGAGATGGTTACATGAAGGGGAAGAATAAGTCATCCTTAGGAAATAAAAGCCATCTTCCCTAACATTATGGGAAGAATTGTCCCTCTCGAAAATGCGATCCTCTTCTTTGCACACCATACTGAAGCAAGTCACACAGGTGCGAGATTACGAGATCGAGATGAGTCATTGCTCTTAGTTCAAGACCGAAAAGACCTTTGTATCGGAGCGATGGAACACCATGTTAGATGTCTTCTTTTTACAATTACGTAGGTTCTTGACCCGATTGGTGAATGCCCAGAAGATCCGGTGACTCTACAGGTCGGAGACCGTAATTAAGCGCCGTTTGTGGGAAAGCGGTAGGCAAGAAGTCTCGAGGCGGTCTGCAGAGCCTTACACTCGCTCGGTGACCTCCAGATCCAAGCTTTGGATCATTCCCCAGGCGCATCAGCCAGTATCGTCGGGTCACCGCCATGGCTACCCAGTCCAAACAAACCTCTAACCCCTGAAGATCAGCTCCTCCTCACGGCATATAGAGATGGAAGCAAAGCGAAGGGCTTGAGGCTAAGGCGGAATTAATTAAATTGCAAACAGTGACAGATTGAGAGAGAAGATGGCGCTGCAAACCAAGTTAGGCCAGTAGAAGCCCAGAGCAATGTGAGGAGAACCTCATCGCTCCCCTCCTTCCCATCCCGACCAACAAAGGAAAGGGTGGTTGTGCTTGGGAGTGATGTAGATCTGGGCGGATGATGGGCGCTATCCTCTGTGGGTTCCTTGCATGTTACCATCCGAATCTTGCAGTACTTTGGAGAAAAGGCCACCTCGTCGACTGGCCAGGTCCGTGTTTTCGAGTCATGGCGTCGAGTGAGGAGGGAACCCGGTAGGGACCCGGCGGCCGCCGACACCGGCTCATCGATATGGCCTGACCGGTGGGGCCTCCCAGCTTGAGCGCCATGTCTCTTACCCACCTTTGGAAGGCCCACCGTGTATGAATATTTGTTCCCCTCCGTAGTTTGGGACCACAGGCTTGCTCTCCACACCTGGGCTGACATATCTGGACTACGATCCTCCTGCGGCATACCCCGCTAGCGTATACGACCGGTTCATGATCCGTATGATCATGTTACATTCTGACCAAGCGATGATCCTCAGCCAGGGGATGATCGACTTACGACAGGTGTTCCCGGTAGCCTCAGTATTTGCTTTGGCACAGTTTCCTGGCTCACCCAGAGGGATCGATAAACACGTTCGATTGAGCTATGAAGTGCGTTAAGTCTCAAAATTTGTGTATACGTTAGGCAAAGAGACATCGTCATTCCGATCCATCCTGCGAAAGCGAAAGGCAGAGTCCATCACCGGGGACTCCGCGGGTTGAGCGGAAGTAGTCAGTGGTCGATGTATCTGATATGGATCACGATCTTGCAAAACTTCAGAAGAAGCTTTGGGCCTACCACCCCATTCTTCCAGTCTTTATCCTTGGGCCCACCAGTAACTATGGAGGAATTGTACCGACGGGCGGACAAATTCTCTGTTTGGAAGATAACATCAGGAACCGCCATGGCCCGTTATGATACAGGGAAGCGTGGCCCAGGCCACGAGGCCCATCAGACGAGAAAAAGCGAGGCAAAGCGAAGCCGAAGCCCCAGACGAGAAATGCAGAGAAAGAAAGATCTGCCGGGTTCACGGCTCTTAACATCACCTACGGCCGTCTGCCGCGTCCGGGACCTCACTCGATTTCAAGTGGCCCCCACCTGATGAGGCGGGGACAGTATAACCAGATCCCTCGATGTGATCCAAGGGGACCATGGCCCACGAGACCAATCAACGCCAGTCTCAGTTTACGGTAGAAAGGCAGTTAGTAGGCCGCTCGGAGCAGTACTTGAAAGGAAGCGCTTGTGGGGGCAGCAATCGCTCCATTTAGGCAAAGTAGTGGCGTCGAACGCTCGGGCCTCATTGATATCACTTCATACTAGGGGCCAGGCCAGGCAGCGATATCAATCAAAAGCGGCGGAGAGAAGAATGCTTTCAGAACGACCTCAGTTAGAGCGGGGGTAAACACCATCAGCGATCGAGGAGATGTCTAAGTTCTATAGGTGGATGGCCACATATCATTTCCACCGAATAACCCCACCACGGGTCATCACACCCTATGGCACCTGCCTTATTAACTATATGTATTAACAGTTTGATGTGGGTTCTCGTCGATCGAGCTGGTCTCGTATTGTCTGCTCGAAATCTCCCACGACCTTTAAGCATATAGGTCCGTTGATCATCTCCATTGGTATTCGGGTTGAGTGGTAGGGTTTTGTCGGTTTCCAGCCAGACTACCACCTTGTTAGTGCAGGATATACCTTTTTAATGAGGCGGTCACAGTGGCTTCGGCAAGTCTTATTTTAGTGGTAGAAGACTTGGGAAGTAAAATGCGATCTTGGCAGGCGAGCACGGGCACGCCATGAAGCGATGCCATCCACATACCGCGAACAATGATACGGCAAGTGCGGACAAGTTGATCTCGAAGCCCAGTGGCGCCTTGCCAGTCTTGTCGCTCTCGGCTGCGGGGCGTAGCGTCATGAAGCCCCTTCGATGAACCACCGCGAGGACCCGGCCCAGTAATAAGAACAGTCCTCTTCAGTCCGGCCCGCCTCGGAAGTGGCGGGTTGGCCGTTGATCCTTAGAAGCCGTGTCCCTTGATGGGGTAGGACGGATGCATCTATATTAGTACCTCTCTCAGGAGGAAAAGGCTATTACAGAGGTTATACGGTTGATTCAAATCTTGATGTATTTGGCCCGGACTCACGAGGATATGCCGGGATCGGCCCCGGCGTTTCACGCCTCACACACAAGCTAGCGTCGCCCCCTCTACCAAGCGGATCGAATGAAAAAGTGAAATTTTCACCCGGACCGCCACTTGGTCATCGGACAGAGGTTGATAACTATGCATAATGGATTTATTAGAGGTAAAATACCCAGATGGGCGCCAGTGGTGGTGGTTCGAAAGAGGGGTGAATGGAGGAGGTATGTGTGGATTACGGACTCAGCGATGCTGTCAAAGATAGCTTCCCCGCGTGGAAGTACAGGATTGTAGATGCCTCGGCGGGTTACGGTGTGCTATCGCTGCGGGCGCTTTCTCGGATTCCCGCAGGATCCACTGTGCCGGATCTGGAAAGACATCTTCATCCACGCGTAGGCTTTATTGTTATAATGTGATGCCCTTCGGATTAAAGAATGTTGGGGCCACCTATCAGAGGTTGGTGATGAAAATGTTTTGACCCTTACTTTCAGCGGTACCATGAGTATATTGGCGATATCTTTGGTAAAATCAGTGGCTTGACACCGGATGTTACCACTCATCTCAATGACCAAGCTTCGACCTCCTCAGGAATATGGTGTGAAACTAAACCTAAAATGTGCCTTCGGGGTTAGTCGCAGGCCATTCATGGTTATGTTAACATAAAGAGGAATAGAGCCAAATCACGCGCGCAACTTAAAGCCATCTTGCGACTCGCGCGACTTGTAGGTTAAATGCCCTGTTTATTTCGGGTTCTTGACAAGTGAAACCTCTTCACTACCACGAGGGGCTAGTAAATTTGGCGAATGGAATGGCGATAGCCGGGCATTCGTATTGTAATCAACCTTGATGTGAGCCCGATCCTTGTGAGCCCGGAAGTTGGAGACACACTCTATCTTTGCTGACCTCGATGCAGTCGGTCTGCCTTGTTTAAGAATATGGGGATCTGAAAGTTGAGGTCGATATTCTTTGCCAGCCAAGTCTTTGCCGATCCCGGGGCTCGGATACACACCCACAGCAGGCAGTTGCCTTGGCCCTGAACAACGCCGAAGCTTAGCCTGCATGCCAGGCTCATCGGGAACAACCAGTCTTTGTGATCTTGTCTTCCCACGCGGGGCCACGATTCACAAACCCGATCGTTCCGGAAGGATGGCTTGTTGGGCAATGGAACTAAGAGAGTATGGCATCAGTGCGAGACTTTCAAGAGGAAAGTCTTAAGCGGAGCTTCCTTGCGAAATCCAGCATTTCGACACTTGCGGAAGCAGAAAGAAATTTGGCGGTGGACTGCTGCTTTGATAGACTTCGGACAATCGAGGCGGGCATCCGGTCTGCAATTAACTTCTCCAAGCGGGAAAGATTCAGCCAGAGGCGATTCGTTTGGAAGCCGGCGCTCGGCAGCAGTGAATCTGAAAACCATGATGGCGGAGTTGAACTAGCCCTCTCAGGTAGGTCTTATGACTGTTGATTCAGACGACTCCTGTGGTGGTTGTAGAATAGTCAGCCTTGAAATTGAATCCGGGAACCGAATGGCAAAATATACTTCTCTAGTGAAGCAGGTGCATTACCCTCTCGGCACAGGCACTGAACATGTCCCAAAGGACTCTAATGAGAGGGGTGATGCCTTAAGCCAGATGTTAAGCCTTTTCCTAATAAAGGAAACGATATACCTCCCCATCTACCGCCTCTTTGGGCTCATCAAATGCACATACGCAAGTAAGCAGGATGTGGAGGCTCCCCATCTGGATGGACCCTATACCGCTCTACATAGCCACGGGAAAGCTACCTAATGACAGAAGCAGAGCTCATAAAATTCAGATTCAGTCTGCTAGGTTCTCCCTAGTAGACGGGCAGCTATATAAACAGTCCCTGGGCGGGCCGTACTTTAAATGTCTAACTCCCGAACAAGGCCAGTATGTATTGGCTGAGTTACATGAAGGTATATGCGGCAATCATCCAGGGGGAAGAACACTAGCTCACCAAGCCCACACGCAGGGGTATTACTGGCCAACTATGAAGTCGGATGCTGCCAACTACGTTAAAAAATGTGACCCTTGCCAACGAATGTCTCCCATTTTGAAATCATCGGTCTGGGTGGTCTCAATCTCACAGCCCTTGACCATTTACTTGATGGGGATTGATATTGTAGATTAGCTCCCCACTGTGCCACGCGAAGAAACTATCATTGAACTCGCGATGATTATTTCGATAAATGGATAGAGGCCTGTCTCCACGTCAATCAAGATAGAGATGTTGCTCGGTTCATACGGAAAAACATTGTCTGCAGTTCGCATCCAGAATCAATCGTATCTAAGATAATGGCTGGGTTGGCGACCCGAGTCTGAAGGGACTTTGTCGAAGTGAAGATCAAAAAATTTGTATTCTACCCCCTCGTACATCCTGAAGAAATGGCGGTAGAAGCCTACAACAAAACCTGTTGAAGCGCCCTCAAAAAGCGTTGGACTCGCTAAAGAAATGGGTGGAGGAACTACCCAGGGTACTCTACGGGCCCTCACGGACCACGGCTGAGAAGCCAGCCGGCGTCTCCTTCGCACTCACCTGCGGATGGAAGCGTGGTAATCTCTGCGTGATCTGCCACCTCCGAGCAGTCGTTTTTGAATCAGAAAATGCGAGGATGGTGGTGAGAGAGGTGGAGCACTAACAGTGGTGCTGGGGCGGCGGGTATCCCCGAGATAGCGCGTCTGCCGGGCTAAACAGCAGGCTCTTATAACAAGCGGGTTAGAAGCCTTGGGAGCCCTCAAAGGGACTGACCACTTGTCTGGGAGTTTCTTCCCGACCAGCTAGTCTGCAAGCATATCAAAGGAGGGAGAAAGCGAATATTAGACCATCAGGCAGAGCATACCCTAGCAGGCGATAACTGCCAGGCGAGTAAAAATATTAAGACCGTCCCTCATCTTCGGGCTTTTAATTTGGGACGTCGCCCTGGGATGGAACACTACTAAGGAGCGATGATAGTTACTTGTGGAATAAAATCTTGCGAATGCTTGCTGATGGCTCACGAGCAGTCTGAGTGAGAGGCGGCTGTCGCGTGGATTGGTCCTTGAGAGGAAGGAGATAAACCAAAATAACATGGAAGGAAGCGGTATGATTAATGATGTCTCTATCATGTCTCCTTTAGCCACAAGTGCAACAGTACATTAAATACGAGCGAGCGATCGTGCGCCCCAGATCTTAACCGACACGACAATTCGCTCTAAGACGCTGTGTAGAGATAAGGTGGGCTGACCCGAAGCCTTCCTCTCGGATGGTGAGCCATTTCGATAACAAGTTTTATAATGATTAATTAGCCTCAATTAGATAGAAATATAGAATATCCACACACAATTGCAATAAGGTACAAAAGTGATAAAAAAAAAAAAAACTTCTGATTTTTATTAATTGCACGAAAAGGTGTTAAATTTACATAAACGTGCTTGTTGCGAAGCAATTGTAATACAACCACGAATAACTAGTATTCATAACATTCGAATCTGAAAAGTGTGACGAGGCATCAGCGGATTGGAACGAAGAGGCCACTACGAGAAGAAGGGAAGACGGAGGAATTAGAGTGAAAGAAGGCACTGCGGGGCTTGAAGAGGAAAGAGATGATGATGAGGGTGAGCGAAGCGGCCCCGTCTTTGCCCGCGAGAAGGTAGAAGGAAAATAAGAGGATGAGGTGGTGGGGAGCTTGGGCAGCCCCTCTGAACCCGGCGGGTGTCTCGGATCTGGCACGCCATTGGTTTTAGAGACCACCCAGCACCTCCAGAGACATTTTTCGTCCGCTCGAAGCCATGCGGGTCATTGTGGGCCCATGCCGGAGGGCACGCCCAGATCATCGATAACAAGCGTCCTGTCCCGCAATCCCTTCACTTGAGTCTCTGTGACCCGATTGCCCTTCTTTCTTGCGGATCGACATGGATAACTGTTAAGATGCGAACCTCGTCACCCTCGCCTTTATGCATTGCTCCTATCTCGGGATGATCTGAGATGATCTAATAGCGGCTTGATTCCTGAAAAGTTATAAAATTCGTTGAAAATTCGCGGCGTTAATGGTAGATTGTTAAGCATGATATGGTCGACGCGTGCTTTTTCCGGTAGGGGATGAACTTCCTCGGCGGAAAAGGGGCATTGTGGGTACCTTGGGCCCGAGCCCGACCGCCCTAGCCGGCCCGGCCCGGACCCGAGGCTCAAGGGAAGGAGCCCGGGAACACCGGTGACCCTCCACCCGGGTACCACCCAAGGGGATTAGGCGGACACCGGTCGGCCTAGGAGCGCGACAGATCCTCCGCCCAGGGCACCGATCCCGCAGCCCAGTACCTTTTAACTCCAAGACACTTTCTCGATCAGTGACTCTACCAAATGAAGTTCCTTAGCCGGCTCTCATTCTGGCGTGAGTTCGCGTGGTGGCCGTCGCCTCGACAAAATAGGAAAGTTCTCTTAGCGGCGGTTCTTCAGTAGTTCACGTAGGGAAGAATAAGTCATCCTTCCCCTACAGTAAGAGCCACCTTCCCTAACATTATGGGAACTCATCGTCGCTCTCCAAAAAAAGCGGATCCTCTTTCTTTCCTCCATAAAAGAGAAATAGTCACACGAAAAGATGCAGATCACGAATCAAGATAGTCTTGCTCTTAGTTTCGAACCGAAAAAAGACTAACTTTGGCGCCGGAGGGTGACGAAAACCCACCGTCGTCTTTTTGTTACCGCGAGGTTAGTATTGGTGAATCATGATCAGTGACTCACGGGGAGGTCGAGGAGACCACAACATCTAGACTCCCACGCCCAGCAACATGTCGACAAGATATATAAAACCTCCATAACATTGAGAGAGAGTTGGGCAATACACCACTAATAAGTATTCAACCCCAAGAACACCTTGTTCTTCCACATCTTTCTTATGTGCTCTCTTGCTTCAAAACAATGCCCCCTATTTAATATCCTCTCGTCCTTCTATAAATACGGATCTCATCTGATTCCTAATCTTTCCCAAACATGTTAGTTGTAAAATCATGTTTTTCTTCTGTACAAGATGGAATATTGTCCTCCATTGAAATCTCTCCCGAATATGATCGATCTTTCAAATTTGATCAGCTCAAATATTATCTTCTAGTCTTCTTTATTCCCAAAGAATATCAACTTTTGATCTTGAATATTCACTTCAAAATCGGATTTGGTTGAATAAATACTGGCGTCACCTGGCTTGATCTACCAACTCATTACAGCAACAATTGCGAAATCGAATTTTCTATTGAAAGAGTATGCGATTTATATTTTCCTAAGATTATGAAATATCTCTAACAAAACTCATGAGAAAAATTTGTCACAACAAGGGAGATTTATAATGGTAATCATTCCCTTTATTATTAATTTTTGTTGGTCTTATTCTTTCTTTTTTTTACCACCTTCTAAGATCTTGGAGATTAAATGAAAGAAAAATTAGGAAAAATATTGAGTTTCTTTTAAGGTATGTTTGGAACTAGAAAATGCTAAGGAAAGTGATTTTCCTAGCAAACATAACGGAAAGTGAGGAAAATGATTTTCAATAGTTTGGATGACACAGAAAACATAAGGGAAAAAAATACAAAGGAAAATGTTAAGGAAAAAATTACATTATTTTCTCTATTAGTTTCCTTAAAAAATACTGAAGAAAATATTGGGAAGAAGTTGAGGAAAACAAAGGAGAAAATTTATTGGCCTCATTGACTTCTCTAAGACATTGGCTTCTCTTTGTGAGACTTACTCTTCTGCCCCATTCACCATCTTCCTCCTCGGCTACCAATCATCGATGATGACCATTATGACCACCTGCCTTCGACCACCGTCACCGCTATTAGTGCTGATCTTTCCTTTTTGGGCCTGATTCCCTAGGACAACTACGAATGGAAGTTGCTAGGCGAATGCCTTGAGGAAGACAAGTTCCCATGGATGAGATTTGACCATCAAATACAACAAACGTGATGGACTCGTCTTCAAATCAGGTATAAATTTACCCTAATTTTTCTATAAATGGCTTGAGATGCCTTTAGATCAAGTTTATTTTGTCATAAAATTGAAGAAACCCCCTATATCCTTCTTTGGGTATGCATCAGGGGTCTATATTTCTATATCTAGTTCCTATGAATGATGAATATGAAATAAACTCTTAATCGAGAAGAGAATTGACATTGTTTCTTATTTATAGAAACCATTGTTCCTAGATTACGTGTTTTAGGATTACGATGATTGTAAGTATTGGTTATACAAATCATTTCTTCTTTTTAAGCATGGGTTTTTAAATTTCGTATTTGGAGCTTGTTCACCTTATCTCTCTTTTGATTTTGGATTCAACCTATTTATAAATCTCCCTTTTTCTTTCCTTATTGGGGTAAGAGTTTATCTTTATGATTTCCTTTTGCTTGTGTGTTCTTTGTGGAACATCATAAAAACCACCATTTGTCTTGAAGGATCATTATTTGGAATCTCTAACGAAAGTGGAAATGTCATAAAGAGAGTCTTCAATGACATGCTTTATGAGTAATGGGTCTTGGAGTAATGTCTAAAGGATGGGTGCAAAGAGTTTTTGGCTCACTCTTGGGCCTAAATCCCATGAGGTAACCATCCACATGCATAGGATGCATGTGGTTGGCCACCCCTCTTAATGAGAGTACTCACATCATTTGCTCACCCAAAGGTCTTAAATAGGACCTAACTACATATTTTCAAGATCTAGCAATTACCAAAGAGAGAAAGTCTGAACATCCTCTCTTCTCCGCAGCCTTCACTCTCTTTAATCCTAGGTGGCTAGCACAGATTCTTAGGTGTTTGAGGTGGATTTCATTGTAGTTTTGTATTCCTCATTTTAGTGTGGATCACCATTAGAGGTCTTTGCTATACTTGGAGCACTCACCTTGTTGCCTATCCACGCCATTTGGAGGCGATCACATCAAGGAGTTTACTACTAAGCGTGAAGGTGTGGTTTTTCTTCTTAACTGCTTGGTGTGTCCAGGCTATGCAAGATCCAGTGATCCATGGTTGGGTTTGATAAAATTTTGTTTTTCTTTGCCCATATGTATGAGATACATATCAAAGCGCATAATTAGTTGCTCGCATCATGTTTAATCGCGATCGAGCTCAGCTATACATTGATCCCTTCAGTTGGAATCAGAGCCTTGATTGAATTGATGTGTAATAAATCGAATCCTTTTATTATTTACATGTATATTTGATGCAATTAGATGTATGGCTCATAGGTTCTATGATTCATGTTATTTATAGTTTTGTATGAATGGATAATTTTGTTTTAGTCTTAATCCATGGTAGAAGTTTGATTATATATTTTCTTTTAGGATGTAACTTGGAGGCTAATCATAGATTAAATTGTCCTCCTTGATTAGTTTATTTATTTATTGGATAATTTTATGTAGAAATCGGTTATTAGGTAATTATGTAATAAATACTCAAAGAAAAAACTTATGCATGTGCGTTCATTGTTTTCGTGCGATCGAAGCTACGACTTATTGAACTGACACCAAAATCATGTAGGGGACACAAGGGCCCGGTCGATAGGAGGAAGGGTCGCGGAAGACTCAACACGCACCCATACACGCCACCCAAATTGGTCGAGACTAGGACTTACGCTCTTGGATTCTGAGAGCACGTGGGGGCACGTTCCAGCTTGGATTGGGGCCGTCGATCCCTTTCTTGGTGCTGCAACCGCGTAAATTTAATGCTTCGAGTTATGATGGCTGACAATGGTTTTAGTTTATGGCTTCAGATGCTGCAGGGACACGTCACGACTCTCGAATTTGGGCCGAAATTGGACTAGTAAATATCTTTTGTGGTGTTCTATTTGTAAATTTCATGATGATCCGATCTTTATTGTGGCGATTGGTGGTGATTTTGGTTTTGATTTTCAAATATGGCATGTAAGAGCGCGTCGGCGTAGATTTGAACAAATTTCGGTCAGTTGATTCCTCATGTGTTGATCTACCTTCTTGTAAAATTTCGTGATGATCCGATAGAGATTGGTGGCGATTTTAGTGTTCAGGTGTTATAAGGGACTAGTTAGGGCTATGTATTTTGAACACAAAAACGCAAGCCAAATTCACAACTTGGCTACGTTTGAGAATTTGAAGACCTTATGAAAAGATGGATTACGGGCCAAATATCAAATTGGAGCCTTTGGAACTTTATAATTTTATTTTACAGAAATATGGATTAGGGCCCATTATTTATTTTTGGCTTACAATTGTTTTATATAGATATAAGATGTATGTTTGTCATGACATTTAGAATATGTGGTGCCATATAATTTCATCATTTGTATAATGATATTTGTTTTGTCTAGATAATATTGTTATGAAGAACTCTAGTTAAATTAATGTAAAATATTGAATGAGTGCAAGTTAAAATTAATTTGATGCTTGAAACATGGGTTCATTAAGGTCCAGCTAGCCAAACGATTGTTGATGCCCCAGCGCGCCGCGAGATTTTATGATTGGATCACAAAATAATTTAAAATTTTAATAGTTATGCGATGGCAATATAACATTATTCAGATAATTTTGTTATGAATTAATTATCACATTCAATTTTATTAACATTAATGTCTAGATAACATTATTGTAAATCCTGATAATCAATAGAAAATATGGAAAGAGTGAGTTAAAATTAATTTAATGGTGCAAATCTACGAGCTCCATTAAGAGTCAAATAATAAAATGATTACTATGTTCTTTAATAGATAAACATATTGGATTTTATTGGATTTTGATCTAAAATAATTTCAAATTTTTGCAATATGTACGGCCCGGTCAACACCCACTTGGATATTAAGATAAATTTTGAATTAAATTAATAGTTATTACATTCAATTTTAGTAATATTAATAATCCTCTCTCAATGCCACAAAGTCGAGTGAAAAATTGCAAAAAAAACAAATTAAAAAATCAAGATAAAATTGTGGAATAACTTAATCTTATTAAGAAATAAAATGATCAAAAGAGATGTAGATGAATGATTTTCAATATAAAATGATAAAAAAAAAAATCACCCTCATTGTTGATGGAAATTAGGCTGGAAATGCAACATCCGATAGTTAATTAATTTAAATCCCTATATGTATAACATAGAGAACACTAATTAATTAGTTTACCAAAAAAGTTTAAACTTAGGTGCAAGGTGATGCAATTATTAATAAGATTAGCTAGGAACTAAAATATGGTTATGAATATTTTTAAATGAAAACAAAGATATAAATTGGAGCAAAACTAAGAAACAATTTGAGTGAATTAATATGACATCGAGTTTATTTATTTGTTTATTATTTATGTTCTCAAGTATTTGGAGACTGTAAATATCTTTAAAGGATTACATCAATTATATTTTAATATTTTAATGGACTTGAAATAAATTTTATACAAGCTTCTTTACTTTAAAACAATTGCTTCTTGGGGAACCTATCCTTTTCTTCTTTTTTCTTTATCGCAAGAAATAAAATAATTTATATAGCTAGTTTAAAGAAAGGAAAATATAGATTTCTTTTTGTTAATGGTTTAAAACTCCTACTATCGAACATTTAGGTGGGATGGTTGAAGTCAACTTCACGATGTCACGGTTGTGTTTTTGGTAGAGTTTCTGCAGTCTCGTAGGTAAAGTTCTGATCATTTGTGGTCTATCTGGCCACGTACGAGGATTAGTCACAGATATGATATGACCAAAGACTTCATTCGTGTAGTAACTACGAATAGGCTTATTTTCTCGACAAAAAAATGGTTTAAAACTTCTCGCTAATTGGTCTTAAACTTAAGTGGCTTTGATCTCATGAGCACAAACTTCCTGAATTTTAGCATTCTTATCGAATAACCTCTAAGTCAACCTATTCACATTAATTGAAGGTTGTAATTACTCAATGAAACCTACAAGAAAACATGAGTTTTATAGGTCACAATATGCAACTTGTGTTTTATTTATTCTCTAAATAATAAGGGAATTATGTTTAAATTCATTTGGACCAATATAATTAAAGAATTCCAACTCACTTATATTATGTGATTACTTTTACACCAAATTAATGAAAACATACACTCATCCCTTATGAAGACCAAATTGCCCTTAATGAGTTGACCAAGTGTGCCCCATTTATTTGCCACATAGGAGAGAGAAAATCATCAAATCATTGAAATCAAATCTCTCTCTCTTCACAACAAAAGATAATAGTGTTTTAATAATATATTATAGCATACAATGTATACAATTATCCTTATTAATATAATTGTACACTAATATAACACATTTATCCTTAATGCAACACGGTTATTACACTAATATGGCACAATGAGACAAATATGTTATATTAGTATAATTGTGTTACACAAGGATAAGCGTATTATATTACTGTCTTTCTTTCTTATTATCTTGTGATGAAGAGAGAGAAATTTGATTTGATTATTTTCTCATGTAACAAATAAATGGTATAATCGACTCATTAAGCACATTGATATCTTCATAGGGAAGAGTACATGTTTTCATTAATTTTAATTAATAGATCTGCTATGAGTGAGTTGTCTTTAGCCATGTTGACTGACAATGCAGCAAAATTGCCCAAATGCTCTGAGACATAACTCTTAAGAAACCAAACAAATGCAAGCTACACTATTGAATGAAAAACTTGAAAATGCCTTGAATTGCCTCCCAGTAGCGCTTTGTTTAATGTCGTTGCTTCGACCTCCACGAATCTCGATGTTTGTCTTGAAAGAGACTAGAAATTTATAACAAATCCATAGTACTCCAATGCCTTTTATCGGGCGTATGGAAATATCTTGTCTTCCTCTTACTCGACTCTCTTGGCTTACGGCGTGGCCGCAATGGGTTATCCTTGCAATTTACCACGTCGCCCTACATGATCTCCTTGGGATGACATTCCTGGATATCGTCCTTGGGTTCGTCATCCGGATGTTTCGTAGCTTGGAATACATGGAACGTGACCTCATCTCCTTGAACTCTCAATTTAAGCTCACCCTCTTGCACATTAATTTTGCACTTTCACATGTAAGAAGGTGCAAGTATGATAGAACGATGTCGTCTTCTTCCATGTCTAAGATGACAAAGTCTACTGGGAAGAGGAACTTATCCACTTTCACTAGGACATCTTCAATTACACCCTGTGGGTGTTGGTAGGACCTGTCAGCCAATTGCAAATTTATTGTCGTTGGTTTTGCTTCTCCTCACTTCAACCTTTTAAACATTGAGAGTGGCATCAAGTTGATGCTTGCTCCCGAAGTCCGCAAGAGCTTTACTCGATCTGCAGGTTTCTATCGAATGGTATGTAAAGCGCGGGATCTTGAAGTTAGGTGGGAGCTTCTTTTTTGAAGGATTGTCTTTACACTCCTCGAAATTAGGCGATAGTCTCATACTCACCTAATTTCTTCTTGTGCCGGAATGTTTTCATGAACTTCCGTAACTTGGCATGTTCTCAAAGTCGTGTTATAAAGGTGTATTGATGTACGATTTCTTGAAGATGTGAAACTTTGCTAGCGCTTCTTTAACTTACCCTTTTTAGTCTCGAGGATTAGGGGATCAAGTCAGGTTGGGTCTCTTGCCAGCATCACTTTCACTGCCTCTGGGTGCTTCCATTGGATCTGTAATCGGTGATCCCGTCACATGCTGTATCACTCTTGGTTTCCACTTCTCTTACTCTTTATCTAAGGTGATTTGTCCACACTGTAAGCTAAATTCTCTACCACTTCTCCAAGGTGATAGCCTTAACACGTTTCTGCAACCGCCTCTCGATTTATCTCTAAATTGTAGCGAAGAACCTTCTTTGCCTCTCGATCAATAGATTGGCCATTTGGCCCCGTGCACCTCAGGGTTTCTCATTGTCTTTGATTATTCAAGCGGGTTAAACAATGATTACATGTTTGCCTTTGTTTTCGTCCATAAAAGTACCATACAGGATGTGTGAGCATTTATTTGTGCTTCTTCAAATCTACTTTTTCTCTCTTGGCGGTTTGTTCACTTGGGAGGTGGCATGCTATTACGATTGTTCCTCCGTCCATAGTTACGATTATTTTGATTATTACATGACCTTGGCCGAGTGCAGATGCGATGAGTGTTACCCCCATCTTACGACCTGTTGTTGCGGTGATTAAATCTCGACATATTGTGCACCTTTCTGGCATCATCTAGCATATTTGGCATTCTATCGTCTTGTGTTGTCTCCACTTGATTATATCTCAGTTAGCCTGAGCCGGCATTTACAGCGCTTGTTGCGTTTGTAATTGTTTGGTGAGTTGTGCATGATTCTAGGATTGCTGAGATTTACATTAATGCCGCACTCGGCTGCCCCTTCCTCGGTATCATCATCACGAGCCATTGGTTACTATTAGTAGCCATATCACACTCTAAGTTCATACGCAGTGCGTAGTCTTCTTAAGTAGGCGTGCCTCTTGTTGAGGCATCTATTCTGATACAGTGAGTCACTCCAGGCAGTTGTAAAGGTATGGACCCCATCATTCATCTAGTAAGCACATGATGTGGACACCTCCTTAACAGTTCATGAAATATTTCCCAGGCTTTAGCTAAGTTCTCCCCTCGGTATCTAAGCGTGTTGTCTCTTGCACGGTGTGTGTTCTTAGAGGTCTGAGCAGTTGGAATTTACGCACAAATCATTCCATGAGGTAATGGAATCTAGTGGTTGGCTCATCAACCAGTGTTTGGCTCTATCACCCAGTGAGAGCGGGAACAATCGGTCTAGCACTTCATACATTTACTCCGTTGTATTTGGCCGTGTCATCGCTGAAGTTTGTTAAATCGTGTCGAATTGAATTGAATGTTTTGAAGCATTTGCATTATTTCGAAATTATTCGCGATCGGTGGTCTTGGATGCGGTATTGAACTGTAGTGGCGATAAAGCGAACTCCTCACAGCAACTTTATAGCGGATCTTGGGATGTATAAGCGATCTAAGACATAAGTTCCTACCATTATTCTCATTTTATCCCCCTTGCAGCTCGTTTTGCTCTTGACCTTGATCTTGCCCTTATTGATTCTGCATGACTGCTAGATTTCTTTAGTGTGCTTCTCTTTGTGCTCTCGTAGTAATGGAGTTCTCTTTGGCTCGAATCCAAACAAAAGTAGTTCCAACTTGACCTCGTCTTTCATTTACTCATATTAACCTTTGCTATGATCACACACCGAAACCTGGGCAATTACAAGCACTTGTGTAACGAGATAAAAAATGAAAAAAATTCAAAGAGTAGTATCTAAGCATGCTATTGTCAATATCGACGAGAAAATTCCCCGTGGCGATAAAGCAGCGGGCTCCGTAGAGGTTATGTAAAATTAATTTAAATACGTAGGCCCGTATGCGCAAGTATACGCGTCGAGTTCACGTAATATAGTGGTTTGTCAAGTGTCGTTCCCACAAGGAGAAGTGTGTTGAATATCGGATTCGGCTCTAGAGTATTATCTGGATCTCAAATTTGATTGAATTACGACTAATATGATGGGAAATTGATCATAAACAAATTATTTACTCAATTAATGGGGACTAGGGTTTTGCCTCCCCTTGTCACATTCGATGGATTATAACATATGTAAAATTTATTATTCAGTATATTAATATATTCACGCTGGCGGGTTGATCATGCCTACGAGATATCCTTTCTTGAGGTATATTCGCTTATCTTGCTAGTAAGGTTCATCGCATCTCTACATCAACCCTTAACTCCAAATGGTTTAAATGGTTAAACCCTAATCGCCACACTTGGAATCGGGATCTCTACTCGATTGACCAAGTGGCATTAAACACTCAGTTGGGAACCTTTATTTCTCGACCTCAGATTCCCGATAAAAGCATGATGATGTTGGGTCAAACACCAGTGTGAGTAATTAACAAAAGAATAGAGCAAATCGATAACATACCCTTAGATATCTTTTAGCAGATAAAGCGAGGAATAAAAAACTAGTAATCTGAATCTACTGATAAAGTATAGAAAAACCACAAGTAAAACTAGAACATTCTCTTGGTCATTTACAATCATTGAGTTTTAATTAATAGGAGTTCGAAGATTACAAAGTGCGTGATTACACGATCTCGAGTCATGTCATATGTAATTAGTCTCAGTCTAGTATCCATTCCTCCCCTCTCCTTTTCTTCGTTCTTTTTTGTTATATGCAAAAATTCTCATTTGGTAAGTCACGGTGTCGCGTTGGTGATGTAGGCTGCACGTCATACGACCTCAACGTCGCGACATTGGGACATCGCGATGTTGAAATTTGGGTTCGATCTCCTTCTTCACATCTCTCCACCGGCCTCAATGCGGCATTTTCACACAAAATGCCTGGCTTCAGTATCAAATATACAACAATAAACACACTTATTACTAGATGAAATGAACCAAAAACGTGATCAAATGCGGTATATGATGAGTGTTTTGGGCACTCATCAAAAATACAAAAATTTAGGAACTAATAAACAACTCTGCAAAATGATTAAAGCTATATACTAGGAAACAATAAACAAATACTTGAGCAGATAAACAAAAGTCTTGCCTTTAGATTGACTTAATTCAGAGAAAAAGTAGAAGATATTTTCTTAAAGTTTAAAAGGTAAAAAAAAAA